>PVNU02002879.1:600000-980020 GCA_003013855.2 Liriodendron chinense
CTTTGCCATCGGAGGGCCATAAGTCGGGCCAACCGGCGGTGGTCCTAACCTTTCTTGGTGATTGCAGGTTCCCCAATCTACACCATTCATCTTCGATTGGAGGTCAGACGGCGAAGAATCAAAGTTGGTCTCTGACCAACATCTGTCAGCCGATTTTTGGCGTTAACACCGTCCCACAAAAAAAATTCACATGGGCCACTCTAGTGGGAATAATGTAAAATTGCTCATAAAACCTCTAAGTTCATGGTGTGAGCCACATGAGTTTTAGATTAGGCCTATTTTTCTATCTTCGTTTCATCTTGGTTAGTTACACTTGCATAGAGCTAGTCCCATGCAAGAAACTCAAATGGGCCACACTAATGGGAACAATGAAAAATTGCTCCTAAAACCTCTAAGTTTACAAGGGGTGGGCGACATGAGTTTTGGATTTGGCTTATTTTTCTATCTTCATTTCATCCTAGTGAGTTACACTTGCTTATCGGGTTTGATGAAAAGGGCACACCATAGTTGCCCCATACAAAAATCAATGGTCGGGATCCCATCCCCACTATTCCTTGTGGTTCTGCCCACCTTAGTTGTGGATCTAGCTATTTTGTCCTGCAATTTGGAATCCAAGATTAAACAGAGTAGTTTTGCTAAGAAAATGTATGTGTATGTGGGTGGTTTTTTTTTTTTTTTTTTTTTTTCCATTCTGAAAATCTATTTTTATGTTTTAAAGATGTTTGTTAGCTAATTAATTAATCAATTTTAAAAATAATTTTCAAATTTGTACTTCTTTCTACACTCGCCGAGCCCACATTTCTTATTGGTCTTCTTCAAACTTGGGAAAACACTTATAAAATTGAAGAATCTGGATCCTCTGCTCATACCGAGTAGAGGTTCAAAGAACCTCTGCTGCTCCCTCTCTCATTGGCCGGACTATGTCAAAGCTGGTCGGCTCTGATGGGCGCGGATCAGTGGGACTAGCATAAGGGGTGGTTTCACATCTTTGTGAGCCCCACCATGATGTATGTGTTTTATCCACACCGTCCATCCATTTTTCCATCTTATTTTAAGGCACGATCCAAAAAAATGAGACAAATCCATATCTCAGGTGGACCACACCATAGGAAAACAGTGGAAATTGATGCTTACCTAGAAAACTTTTTGGGGGCCACAGAAGTTTGGTATCAAGCTGATATTTTTTTTCTTCCCTTCATCTAGGTCTGTGGCCTTATCAAGAGGTTGGATGGCAAATAAACATTACAGTAGGCCCTAGGAAGATTTTAATGGTGGACGTTCAATCCCCACTGTTTTCCTATGGTGTGGTCCACTTGAGATTTTTATTTGTCTCATTTTTGGGCTTGTACCTTAAAATAAGATGGAAGAATGGATGGACGGTGTAGATAAAACACATACATCATGGTAGGGCCCACAGAGATTTGAAACCACCCCTTATGCTAGTCCCATGGGACTAGCTGATCCGCGCCCGGCTCTAACACAGTCTAGCAAAGTTGACCAATGAGAGAGGTGAAAAGCAAGATCTCTATACTCTGTATGAGCTAAGGATTCGGACTCAAAATGGAATTATCTCTCTCTTTAGATGGTTCATTAATTGCACAAAGTGTAGAGCCGCACACCTTCATACATGTGACATGACACATGGGTCTGAGATCATATCCATCCACCATTTGGTCCGATCATGTTTTCTCTAAAAATGATTTGGTCCACTCAAAAAGTGGGCCCCAATGATGGAAACAGGTTGATGGGTTACAAACATCAACCAAGTGTTTTAAAGCCACATATTTTTGTCTCTCTTCAAACTGTAGTCCGTGGATCAACCTGCTGTGAAACTTAAACATTATGTGGAATAATCGGATCGTCTATGCATCAACAATGGAGATTCCATACTGTAATCTTAAAGCCATACGTGATTGGGAAGACATTCTCGACGCCGTCGTGTTGCCAAGAAGAACTCTTGGTCTTCAGCACCTTACACCTTTAGGAGAACCACTCAATGGAACTAGGGTTTTCTCTTGTGTGTTGGTGAGGGGACCAAGACATATGAAATTGAATTGGGTTGGAATATTAGAAACTCCATATGAATTGTGGACAGGGCGAAAGCCTAGTCTACAATATTTTCATGTATGGGGTTGTCCTGTAGAAGCCAAACCTTATAACCCGTATGAAAGAAAGATTGACCCTATAACTGTTAGTTACTTCTTTATTGGATACCCAGAAAGATCAAAAGGATTCAGATTTTATTGTCCAGCATATTCCATGAGAGTCATTGAGACTGCGAATGCTAGGTTTATTGAGAACACTGAAGATAGTGGGAGCACAAATTTAAGAGATATTGTATTTGAAGAAGAGTGGATTGTGATTCCCACCACAATTATTCAGAATAGCGTGGTTATCCGTCCAGCAATGGACCCTAAGATCCCTATGGATGACCATGTAGAGCCTCAAATACAACCTACTGATGAGGAAATGGAAAATTCAATTCAGAATAATGAGCCATTAAGACAATCACATAGAGAGAGAAGATCTGCAATACCAGACGATTACATCGTCTATTTGCAGGAGCATGAGTTTGACATTGGGGTTGAAAAGGATCCTGTGTCCCTTTCACAGGTCGAACAAAGTGCGAATTCTTCTCATTGGTTCGATGCCATAAAGGATGAATTGAAATCCCTAAAGGACAACAAAGTCTGGGACCTTGTTGAATTGCCTGAAGGGATTAGGCCGATTGGTTGTAAATGGGTATTTAAAACCAAACGGGACTATAAGGGCAATATCGAAAGGTATAAAGCCAGACTAGTTGTAAAGGGTTTCACTCAGCTTGAGGGCATTGACTCTAAGGAAACTTTCTCACCTATATCTAAGAAAGACTCCTTTAACATCATTATAGCTCTTATGGCTCATATGGATAAGGAGCTACATCAAATGGACGTGAAAACTGCGTTTCTCAATGGAGATTTAATGGAGAACATATATATGTTGCAGCCAGAAGGTTTTAAAGCCAAAGGCTCAGAACATCTGGTTTGCAAACTTAAGAAGTCCATTTATGAGTTTAAACAGGCATCCCGACAGTGGTACCTAAAGTTTCATGAAATCATTTCATCATATGGTTTCATTGAAAACACTGCGGATGAGTGCATATATGTGAAAATTAATGGGAGTTGACTGTGAAACTTAAACATTATGCAGAATAATCGGATCGTCTATGCATCAACAATGGAGATTCTATACTGTAATATTAAAGCCATACCTGATTAGGAAGACATTCCGAAGCCGTCGTGTTGCCGAGAAGAACTCTTGGTCTTCCGCACCTTACACCTTTAGGAGAACCACTCAATGGAACTAGGATTTTCTCTTGTGTGTTGGTGAGGGGACTAAGACATATATTCATAGGAAAGAGGGACAGAGAAGCTTACCCATCACACTTCTCTCTTTTAAGGTCTCCACACAGTAGGTTTCCATATCTGGCTTAATAACCGCGAATAGGGACCACGGTTCAAGCGTCCCGCCCCACACCTATTTGCAATGATCACAACTATAATGAGGCCCACTAAATCGGTCAATCTGAAGAATCCAATGATCATGATCTAAACTGATGATCATGTGTGGCCCACCTAATGGAGTCTTACATTCTCCCACTTGGGCTATACTCATCTCTAAAGGAAAGCAAAACATTTTATTTTATTTTGTGAAAAATACTTTATAAAACGTATTTGTTTCAAAAAATTCCTAATGGGCGCCCTACTGATTTCAAAACAATACCGTTGGATAGTCATGAGCAACGCTTATTAGATCCGGTCCATCAATACCACTGATACTGAATCGTGGTAGTCAACATAACATTTAATATTTTAGAAGTGTGACAAATCACGATCACAAATACCAATAGCCTTAACGACATGGATTAATGATATGGGGTGTGGTATGAAGATTACACGTCTAATCTGATCATACGTGCTTATCTTCAAGTGGTCCTTCTGAACGTGTCTCCAAGACACAAACCAAAGTCTTACTTACTCAAAACTAAATGTGCACTTTGAAGGAGAAACAAGATATAAACTGAAAAACAGAATCATCAATGCATAAAAGAGATCTCTAAAATGTCTGGACATAATTGGATCATATATGAAAACTCCCACTATTGAAATACATCCTTAGGATTAACAACTCCCATAGACGTCACATGCTCCTTAAAGAGCGTGATAGGAAGGCCTTTAGTAAGAGGATCCACTATCATCAGCCTTGTGCCGATGAGTTCCACAGACACTTGACGATTCTGAACTGTCTCATTCACAACAAGGTATTTAATGTCAATGTGCTTTGACCTCGATGAATGCTTGTTGTTGTTGGAGAAGTTAACTGCAACTGAACTATCACAATAGATTTTCGATGGTTTCGGGATCATCTGCACAACCTGTAAATCAGAGAAAAAACTCTGAAGCCAGACCGCTTGATTCATGGCTTCATGACAAGCTACATACTCTGCTTCCATGGTAGATGATGCTATAATCGACTGTTTCACACTCTTCTATGATACGGTTCCACTAACCATCATGAATACATAGCCTGATGTGGACTTCTTGCTGTCAAGACAACCAGCAAAATCTGCATCTGTATATCCTACCAACTCCAAATGGTCGGATCTCCTATATGTGAGTTCGAAGTCCTTTGTCCTTTGCAGGTAGCACAACACTTTCTTTACAGCTATCCAATGATTCATTCATGGATTGCTAAGGTACTTGCCCAACATTCATAGTTGGACATTCAAAGCATAAAACTCGCATTAATAAACAAGTCCCATATAACAATGCATGAATATAAACCACAAATATCATGCATGTATGTTCATTCGATTGATTTGGGCCTTCAATCAAATGACCCAGAATGATGATGGGCCATAATCATCAAAATCTGGCAAGAGCCTAGTGTATCATTACAATTCCTCCTTTGGGCGAAATTGTAACATACAGGAGGCTCTATTGAACATGAAGCTGATCAATGCTAGTGAAATAAATCTAAGACGCCCATCATCTTTGGATGAAATGAGTCTCTCAAACTTATATTGTCATCACCAATCACTCCATCCCGATCACATTCAGCCAAACGATGATACTTATTTGTTTTGACCACCGCTTGCCTAAATGTGAATGCAACTGAATGCAATCCTATAATGGAAGGTCACTGAATTCCATATACTGAAGTCTGAGACCAAAGATTTTCACCAATTGAGGTCACTTTGGTGGCTAACACAACCAGCTTCAATCCCTACTCCCAGACTCAAGAATTGCTACATGGTCCTGCCCACAACGGACCATACTGTAGGAGTCCTGATTCAATCTAAATTACAGTTGATAATGACCGCCCATAGGCTCAAGCTTATTCTAAAGTGATGGTTGGATTTTATTTTAATGGTCAATCACTGAATATCAACCTGAAAATATGGGTAATGGCCATATTTCATATCAAATCAGAACCAAATTGTATAACCATCTTAACTGAATTACCTAGGCCATCTATGAAATGAAACCTACCAACCATCAATATAAATTTATGGTTTACTCATGCTAAAATTTCCTAAGTGTAATGATTCAATGGTTAAGATCATCATGTTAGGACATTGGGCCTGAATCTCCGAAGTGGGCCCCATAAGGTCCATAAGAATGAACAGATCATTAGGCCCCATAAGTGACTTAAACAAGCTCAAATCTAAGCCCAATTAATCATCCAACATTATCAGCGCACAATAGGCCCAAACAACACCCAAATCAGTCCGTGATATCAAAGAGTGAATGACAAAATTAATATTAAGGTTGGACCCAAGATAAGCATCAAAGTGGCCTAAAAATTTGGGCTTGAATTCATGATGGTGTAAGCTTTGATTAGGTCCAAAGATGGTCATTAAAACAGGCCTAAAAAAGAGCTTGATATGGCTCCAAAACCCAACTGAAACATGCTAAATAAGCTCGGGTTTTGCTGTAATATATCAATATATCCAAAGGATGAATGGACAATATGCTCAAGAGTTGGGCGCATAACAAGCATCCAATGGGCCCTAAACTGGGTTGGATTCAACAGGGCATGGGCTTAAAACAAGGCTCAAAACCATTCAGCAAATGGGCCCAAAATTGTCATCAAAGTGCACTCTAAAGTAAGGCCCAAGATCTGCCTAAACAAGCCCAAAGGCAGGCCCATCTCCTGCTAGAAACAAGCCCAAGAGAGAATTCATGTGCTGGACCCAATAGACAGCTCAATAGCCCATTAGGCAGGCCCAAAATGCAGGCCGTGATCCAGCTGGAAACGGACCCAATGCAGGCCTATATTAAAAAAATTTAGCCAAACACACTTGTCCATGCCCACTCATAGCACCACAGGCCCTAAACTGTAGAGGCCCAACATGTGGCCAAATCCAATCAAAATCCCAAAACAGCAACTCTAGTTGTTTCACCGCTACAATGTATTCTTGCCAAAACAGAAATGCCATATCCCATCCCTAGCACTAGGCATGGAAGCTGGTATTATGCAAATCAGACTTTGTTGCCATAAACAGCGGTAACACCATCTGCCACTATCTGAAAAAACCCTAATCGCCGCCAACATCCTCTCTCCAATAATGGCCACCATCGCCATTCCTATTTTGTTCCATGGCAGCTATGGTCGTCGGAGATCTGGGCAACCCAAATCCGACGACTATGACTGGTGTTTTATGTGGCCGGCGACAACAATTGCTACAAGGAGATGGGTGGTCGGTACCAAATTCACAACCCACACAAATTGCCCTTTTTTTTCTTTTTTTTTTAATGGATTTGGGTGAATAGTGGACAGATCCAAATCTGGCCAGAATGATTGGAATGGTTGCCAGAATCTGACTCAACACCAATCAACTCCATGATCATCTTCACCGTAGTGGAGGAAGAGAGATGAGTGGCTGCCATCCGGGTCTTTGCTGATGTGGAAGAAAACCATCATACCTTCCAGCAGTCGACCAACAAACTCTTGTTGCTGTTTTTTTATTTTTATGTGATGGGTTCTGCCATTGATGTCTGAATCAGGAAGGAGATGATGCCGCTGCCAGCAAACCAATCATCTCCACTCCTTTAACGGCAGCCTTCGCCATCAATGGATCTGTGATAGGTGGGTTTCCAGCTAGATGGGAGATGATTTGGGGTTGACGAATATGGCTGATTGAGGACCACCATGAATGGGTTTTGGGGAAGGGGTTTTCCGCTGGAGCAACAGTTATTAAAAGATAAACTCCATGGCACGCCAATCCATGGCCATGGGTGTCGGATCTCAAATCAAGGCCGTCGGATCTCAAATCAGGGCTGTCGGAATCCATGGTTGCTCTAATCCAATCGTATAGTTTCCAGCAACCCTGAATAGGTGGCACTGAACAGGGTAACCAATGGCCTCCGCCATCAATCGAAGGTTGATGACATTCGACCATGACTGATTGGTGGGGATGATGACAGGATCAAATATCAGATGCATCCCGACAACAGGGTTTTTTTTTTTTTTTAAATCTCAATCTGTGGGCTACATAGAGATAACCCACAATTCCAAGGCTACTAATCAAAGACCGGCCTCAATGGGGAATCATGGCATGTCCTCCCGATTACAAGAAGAGGCCATTCACGAGATAAAAAAAAATCCACCAAGATCGATGCATAGGGGCTTTGATACCAACTGTGAAACTTAAACATTATGCGGAATAATCGGATCGTCTATGCATCAACAATGGAGATTCCATACTGTAATCTTAAAGCCATACCTGATTGGGAAGACATTTCCGACACCGTCGTGTTGCCGAGAAGAACTCTTAGTCTTCCGCACCTTACACCTTTAGGAGAACCACTCAATGGAACTAGGGTTTTCTCTTGTGTGTTGGTGAGGGGACCAAGACATATATTTATAGGAAAGAGGGCCAGAGAAGCTTACCCATCACACTTCTCTCCTCTAAGGTCTCCACACTTTAGGTTTCCATATCTGGCTTAATAACTGCGAATAGGGACCACGGTTCAAGCGTCCCGCCCCAAACCTATTTGCAATGATCACAACTATAATGGAGCCCACTAAATCGGTCAATCTGAAGAATCCAACGATCATGATCTAAATTGATGATCATGTGTGGCCCACCTAATGGAGTCTTACACCTAATTAGTAGTGCCTTTCTAATGGATGGATTGGATCTCGGATCTACATGCAATGATGGCAAATGTGTGGTGTATACATGAGTTGTATTGCACATGGCCGTGGACCTAGCAAGTCTCATCCCTGGAAGTCCCACCCACGTTGATTTCCTAAAACCCTAACCTGCAGTGTTGTGGGGCCCACCATAATAGCCGTGTGAAATCCACTCTATTCATTTGTTTCGCCATGTGATGTTACGGCATGACTCCAAAAAATGAGAAAGATCCAAGACCTAAGTGGGGCATGCCACATGAATCAGAGGGGATTCAATGCTCACCATTGAAGCCTTAGCAGTGAAATTGTTCTTGGCATGCATGTTTACCAAATACACACATTCTCACATAAGCAATTCTAAAAACAACTCCAAAGAATATTTTCTAAATAATTAATTTTACAGTTGCTAGAAGCAACACCAAATAGGCCCTTAATTTAATGCTATAAGCTTATTCTACCAGTTCTACATGTGGGGCCCACCAAGTGTGTGTATGGCATCTAACCTGTCCAACAAGGTCACCTCGCTGCGAAAGTTGAGCCACCCAAAAATCAGGCCTACTCAATACCAATTGGGGCACCACGTGATAATGGAGGTTTTTATATGATTATCAATTGTTTTCTATCAAAGGGGTGCAACCCACCTAATGATTGTACATGCTTGATTTTTATGGCCTCACCATACAAGACATGAACGGTTGGATGGTATACTATATACATAACAAAGCGCACCATGTGATATATGAATGTTATATACACATCTTTAATGGGGCCACCATTTAGAAGATTTACCTCCACGCAAGCACGTATATAATTTCTATGTCAAAAATTCTAATATAATAATCGTGTGGAATTTAACATTTTTGGTCTTTTTCGCTAAGAAATGCTATCATTTAATAAATATTTTCATACACATTTAATATTTCAAATTTAAGGTGTACCTAGATTTTAAAATATTTAAAATTTAAATAATTTCATAGTAATGCATAGTAATAATAATTAAATATTTAAAATATTGCACAACAATAAATTTACAAGTACTAATAGATACCAAGATTATAAAATATTTAAAATACTAAAATTTAAATAGTTTTAAAATATTGCATACTAAATATTTAATTATTAAGAGAAATTTATTAAAAAAATTATAATTAAATTAATTTAAACATTTTGAATATTTTTAAATTAGTAAAAGAAAGTGATGCATGTTAAAGTTATCATATATCATTTTTCATGCATATTTCTCTCCTAATAAAAAAATTGTATCAATTTGTATTATTATCGACTTATTGTCTCTTGGATGTTTTAATTATAAAAATAAATAAATTTAATTATAAAAATTTAATGAGTTTTTGTTTAACATTAAAGTTTCCCTAATTAAATATTTACTATGCAATGTTTTTAGATGATTTAAAATTCAACTATTTAAAATCTTGGTATATCTTAATAGTTTTAAATTATTTATTATGCAAAATTTAAATATTATGTAATATTTTAAATATGTTAAAAGATATAAGCTCCTTAAGATGGTACAATTTTTTAAAATTTTAATTATAAATTTCTCTTTTAATAAATAATAGTTTTACCATTTGTAGTATTGAAGTCTTTAGTCAAATATTTTAATTATAAAATAAATAAATTTAATTATGGAACTTTTAATGAATTTTCGTGGTAATTTTCTAAGTTTAAATGAATTTTCATCTTTACCTAGAAAGGTGTGTATTATATATGATACTATTTGTATGGTATCTTAGTAAATGGATTTTTACTGCAAAATTCCTCAAAGAATTGGTTTTTACTAAATAGTGCCCCCAGTAATTGATATTTTTGGACCATGCTTTTCAAAGAAGAAATTACATTATTACCCTTGTTTTCGTCTTTCTTAAAAATCAAAAGTGGTACGTGTCTCACATCTAATCTATCCAAAAGATTCACACTAACATTACTATTAGATGGACAAAAAACTAACAAATCCAATCGTAAGATGGGACAATCCTTAAAAAAATAAAGTACACCATTCAAAATATCCCAAGTGTAGGTCATCCTGTTTTGTTGTGTTATTACCATGGTATAGTGAATATGTTTAAAGGGTTGAATGTTATACACATACCATGTGGGCCCCACAAGTCTTGAGTTTTACTACCTTTTTAAGGGGGAAAAATTAAATGAGCGCACTTTTGTAATCCATCTCTTAGAACGGACCAACATGTAATTTCTAATCATGGAGGCATTATTTGACAAAATATCAATTCCTCACTGATTTTGCATAATCCCTTTAGTAAATTCCTAATTTTAATAATAAAATCTAAAAACTTGAATGCATGAGTATGCACAAACGCGTCAAACATCCCTGTACATGGCACGCATGTCAAAGATTTGAGTCATTCATCGAGTAGCGCGCATTATATGCATGCAATATCAAAAACTATGTTTATTTTATTATCTGGCTATAAGATTGCTGGACATTTATTGGATGGTTAAAAGTGAGAAGTATCAATCCTATTTCAATAAACAAATGCCCACTAATCATAGAGTCAAATTGGCCAACCAATCTGATTTTGGTATTGTGAACCATTGGTGGTGGTCCCATAATTTTGTTGTGTTTGAGTTAATATATGCCATATGTACAATTTCTTTAGTGTAGGTGTACCAATTACCAAACATCATACTCTATGAGTTTATTAAACTACCCTGATCTAATTGGAAGCCATCTAAAGAGAGTTCCTCTACTAGTATTTATAGAAAATGCAGAGATTTTTTTGACAATTCCTCTACCAGTATTTGTAGAAAAATAAAGAGTTGGATGGTTGTCCATTGGTTAATATGGTTTGGATTACCTATTGATTGTATTAGGCCTGACTTTTAGGGTATTCCATCATCATGGTCTAGATGGCATGCAGACAACACGGTAGAATCAAGATAGAATAAAAATAGACAACCATCCGAAAACCTTCAAAATCACATGGTAGCCCACATCGTGGTGGGCCTGTTTGTTTTGCTAATTACTTAATAATGTAAGGAAAATGTGTCATCAATATGATTTTACCATGGCCAAACCAAACACGAGAATCGTTAGTTAATGCAGATGTATTTAAAAGGTAGGGAAGTAATTTATAATCATTGTACTTTTTTGTGGTATTATCGAAAAAAATTCAATCCAAATAGTATTTTAATAATGATTTGACATTGAAATAATGTAAAATTGTCATCATTATAATTTTACTATCATTGCAATAAAATGAAGTTGATATTAGGAGACTAGTAAAATAATTTGTAATTGTTGCCCATATCTTTTGCATTATCATCCTCTTAGTGAAACAGACATGTGTGAAGTGTGTTTTATACATATGTATGTAATTTCAATAGCTATAAGCTTTCAACGCTAGTTGTCATTCTATTATTAAACGTCTTCTTACAACTTGTGGGCAACTAATTGAATGGTTTGGATCTTACATCATGACACTTAATTTAGGGAATCTGACTTGCAAGGTGGGGCTCATTAGATCAATGGTTTGGATCATTAATTGAAAGGACCTAATTTTATGGACAAAGCATGTTGATCTTGTCACATTTCATGTCATAATGTACCAAAACACAATAATTTTTCGGTATGGAAGTGAAGAAGAAAGAAAAGTCAAGATTTTGTGGCTAAGATAATGAGAGGACTAGGTAGAGAAAATATGTACGGGTGGTAATGAGCCAAATATCAAGTACTCATAGATGGTTTGAAATTTAAAAGAAAAAAATTAGACCATTAAATCAACAGATCATATTTTATGGAAGAAATTAAAAAAAAATTGTCACTTCTTTTTATTAGAAACATAAAACGGCTTTGCGAACATCCCTGACGTCCTCAAATACTTTCATTAATGGTACATGGGGTGACCTATCATCGATCTAAACCATTCATTCATTGATACAATTAAAGCAAGCCATGGTGCAAAAATCATGCCAATTAGATGATCCTTACTCTTAAATGAGGCTGATTTTTTATAACCATCCATTGTTTGTGGGCCACAAATCACTCTTTTAATTAAATATCTTGATTAAAAAATGTCTTTTGAATAAGCAAGCCATGGTGCAAAAATCATGCCAATTTGATGATCCTTACTATTAAATGATGCAGATTTTTTACAACCATCTATTGTTTGTGAGCCACAAATCACTCTTTTAATTAAATATCTTGATTAAAAAATGTCTTTTGAATAAGCAAGCCATGGTGCAAAAATCTTGCCAATCTGATGCTCCTTGCTCTTAAATGAGGCTGATTTTTTACAACCATCCATTGTTTGTGAGCCATGAATCACTCTTTTAATTAAATATCTTGATTAAAAAATATCTTTTGATACTTTAATTTTCTTTTTTTACAATTAAATTTATAAAAACATTGTGTTCCACGTGCATTTGCACCTGCTCAATTGACTTGTAGTAAGAAAAATTAAAAAAAGAAAAGTGAATGGTGGGAAGTAGCACTCAAATGAGATTGGTGGATGGAGTGTTGCTAGAAATCCCATGAAAATATGGAGAGAGAGAGAGAGAGAGAGAGAGAGAGAGAGAGAGCACGTTAACCATGTGTAATAACAGTACAAAACCAAGAGAATGGTTTGCTCATTCCATTCACTGGTTAAAAAAAGATCAAGAGAAAAAGAGAAAGGAGGGGCTATTACAACTGAGTGATCATCCTGGGTAATCCCAGATGGGCCGAATTGCAACCAACGGCTCGAAGGCATGCATGTTGGTCTTCTTGTTCTTGACTGCATTTGTCGTCGAAGCGAATGGCCCACTTAGGATCATCCACGGTAGGCGCCATGGAGCACTGGTGAGGAGGGCTAGCAATCGAGTTAGAATCTCCCATGGGAAGCACAATGGGGCACGCTCAGCTAGATGGAAACGCCTGTCGAGAGAATTTGATGTGGTGGCGTATGGGGCCATAGCCGACGGTGCAACCGATAGTGCTCAGGTGACCACCCATAGCGATGCATGCAACGTATCCGCCACGAGTGAGTGGACCATGATTGTTTAAAATGCATCCCCACGCATGGTTCTTGAATTCATTAACTTGACTCAAAATCAACCGAGTCGAGTTGACTCGGCGAGATTCCAAGATGAGTCATTAAAAACTGGCTGAGTAGCAAGGCCCATGTTGATTCAACAAGACTCGCTGAGTTGACTCCCCAACTTGGTCAAGATATATAAGTGGGACTCGAACCGAGTTATTCATTGGCTTTTTAGTAATAATAATAATAATAATAAATTTAAGATGTTTCCTGCGCTAATGCCATTCCAATAAGAGATCTATCTATGCTAATATAAAGGAGTCTCAGCCCATTCTAATTTCCCAATTTTCCCCTTTAGCTCAATTATCCATAGTGTTCTTTACATGTACTTTTTAGTAATTTACACTCTCTTAAGTCAGGTATCTTTACAATTTACATGTATTACTAAAGATAAGGTCTCAAGTGCAACATGTTGGACCCTAAGTTACCATCCACCCAGTAGATAAATTCCAAGCTTCATCTAACCCTTCCAATAAGTTGTCTGCTTCATGAGTATCACCTTGTGCAAAAATTCAGCCACATCGATTTCCTAGGAGACACACTAACCCCATCAGTGGTTGGGTGCATTGCGAGCAAACAGGGTGGGTGCGTTGCATGACTAACAAAAAAAAAAACTAACAGAAATAGTGGATAGGGTGGATTTCTCAAAATCATCATATGGTGGAATACTCTAGGTTTTTTTTAGCTTCTCCATTATAAGGGTGGGGCTTCAATAAAACATTTTCAAGCTGTGGCCCACTTGAGTTTTGAATCTTCATTATATTTGAGTTTTGAATCTTCGTTATATTTGGGTCCACTGATTAAGAGCTGAAAAAGCTGGTGGATGAGGTGGATTTTTCAGAAATATCATAGTGGGTCATATGACAATTAGGGCTAGTCATGAGCCGAGTTAGCTCGAGAAACTCGATTGACTCGACTCGACTCGAAAAAGCTCGCCTCGGCTTGACTCGACTTAGTAGAACAAGTCAAGCCAAGCTTCATTTAGGAGCTCGAGTAAAAAATTAAGTCAAGTTCGACCATTGGGTCACTCGACTCGACTCGACACGAAACTCGAATCGATTCAAGCTCGACTCGGCTCGAGCTCAAGCTCGACTCGTTTCATATAGATATTTGTTAAAAAAAAAAAAAAAAAAAAAAAAAAAAAAACCTAATCTTCTTATTTCTTGGTTCTCTCTCCCCCCTCCCCCACACACACATTAGGGTCCAAGCTTACGACATATAAAACCCTCACACGTTGGGGGGGTTTCTTAATCCTACTATTTTGTTCAGGTAAGAACATTTCTTGTTGAGCATATATGATGGATTGAGTAATTTCAAGTACAAAAAATGGTGAGCACACAATAGTTGTGTGTTTTACACGCTACACAAACACAGGTGCTACGGTGAGACCACACACCACATACATATCTACAAAACAGGAGCTATGGTTAGACCAAACACCATATGCAGCTATTGATTGCAATTTTACGAGGGAGGTGGTGCATCCATGAATCAGCTCGGCCTCATCATGAAGATGACCCACACAATAATTAGGGTAGTCCATTCACGTGGTAAGCTATGCATGTACTGTGTTAATTTTGGTTCATAGAATATTACTAGTGATCTGCATTCAATGCATGTGTGACTTGGCCAAAGAAAAAACCGATCAGAGCTAGGTCATTTTAATGGTGGGGTCCCACCTGTAGAAATACTATTCTCTCCTAATATATGTGTGCCTTCTTGAACTTAATGTTGTTGACTTTTAATTTGTATTTTGTAGTAAAAAATATAATAAATTGAGGTGGGAGCAAGCTCGACTCGACTCGAGATAAGCTCACCTCGACTCGATCCACTAGCTCGCCTCGAAAGTTTTAGTAAGCAAGGCAAGCTCCAATGGTAAGCTTGAGGATGAGCTCGAGCTCAAACTCGAGGAGAACACATACGAGTCAAGCCAAGCTTGGCCCACCTAGACTCGACTCGGCTCGATGTACAGCTCTAATGACAATTGACATAGACTCGACTCGGCTCGATGTACAGCTCTAATGACAATTGACATAGTTTCAACAGTGGGTACTCAATACCACTTTGTGTTGCTCACTCTCATTTAATAAAATGGTTTTTTTTTTTTTTTTTTTCACACGCACTTACACTACAGTGAGATTTCACCACATGACCTAGTGTTGAAACTCTTTGTGAGTCTACCACCCAGTCATGAGTAAAGAACCAGCTTAATAAAATGGTTGAGAGGGTGAATTTCTAAAATACATCTGCGGATGAATTTCCAACATGGCACAAATAAAGATCCCATTCATTTATCACAAATAAGGATTGAACAGCTTGGTTTAAGTTACTTTTGAAAGTTGAAAAGCAAAAAAATAAAATAAACTGAAGAAAATAAGTTACTTTATTTAATAAAATACTTATTTAAATTTAATAATCAAACTAAATTAAAAAAATGTAGCTTATTAGCTTGTATAAGTTAAAAAAGCTGATTGGGTCCGGCTGATTAAGACAGAATGAAAAAAAATAGAAAAACTACTTAATTAATGGTATGCAAACGGGTTGATCCCGCCGTGATGTTCCCTCAAGCGTGTGGAAGCACTGTGCATCAACACAAAGGCACACATGTCGCCCACATGATTTTCTTCACATATTTTAAACTCAAAAAAAAAAAAAAAATTTGAGTTGACTCGCCGAGTCGACTCAACTTTGAGAAAAGCAAGATTTGCTCACTATTCGGGCGAGACTCGGAAAAATCACGATGCAACTTGTCAAAATTCAACAATCTTTATGCACTATTATATTTTAGGGCGTGTTAGGTTGCACAAATTTCATGATATTTAGTGAATCAGCTCACTGAGTTGACTCGACCCTGAGAAAAGCTCAATTTTGTCACTAATCAGGCAAGACTCACAAAAATCATGACCCAGCTCGTCTAAATTCAGGGAAAACTTCATGAAATTAGACATGGGTCGACTCACCAAAACTCTTAAGCGTTATTACATTTTTCCATGTGTTTGGTAGAGCACCAAACATCATGAAATTTCATTGGAATAACAGATAACAATGGGCTTTCATTGAACTAATTATTTCATTTCAGTTTCACATTGCATCCAAACACGGTCTAAGACAAGATATCCATATAATACTAAAACAGCGTTGATTTATCTTGCAGGCTATGATGAATGCTTGGAAGGCAGCATGTGCATGGCCCAGAAAGAGCATAGCAAAGATCGTCATCCCACGAGGGACATTCCTGATGGGCCCAGTGTCATTGATAGGCCCATGTAAGGGCCCAGTGGAGGTTCAAGTCCAAGGAGTGGTGAAGGCTACGATCGATGTAGATCAATACAAAGATGGTGTTTGGATCCATTTCCAACACATCCATGGATTGATGGTGTCGGGAGGTGGGACTTTGGATGGCCAAGGAGCTTCGGCCTGGCCACAAAATCAATGCTCCTACAATGCGTATTGCAAGCTTTTGCCGGCGGTAAGTTTATCATCATTGGCTAAAAACGCCACCTTCATTTGTATGAACAAATGGGCCTTGTCGGGAGGGAAGCCCATGATTTGAGGCATGTAGAAGTCCAGCCCATGATCTGAATCCAAATGGGAAATGGGTTGGGCTAGGCCAGCCCACCACCAGTCTACTTGTTGAGCTGAGTCGGGACCTGAGAACCGACCTGGCTATTGCTCAAAGTTGGCCACTCTTGCATAAGAAAGGTTACGTAGTGAATGCACGGTGAAAATAAGAAGAGAAGATCACTATTTTCTTCCTCTAAAATAATCAATGAATCCATGTGATATAAAACCTCTAAAAAAGATAATTTTATTAAGAATATTGAATGAGTTCTTCCTTCAAATGTGTTAAGAGTATAGGATACGACAGGTGTAGGTATACTTAACTCTAATATAATGAAATAGAGAACTTTCTAAATATAAAAAGATATTTAAACTAGCTTCGACTCTTTTAAATGACTTAAAAAAATTAGTAAAATCATAATAACTTAGATTTTGACTTTCTAAAATGATTGATAATGTTTACAGAACCATTCTTTGGAATTGGTTAAGAAACAAGACTAGTCAATAGCTTTAAACGACTCTAACAGGTCATGAAATTGTAACTAGTAGACGCTATAGTGCGCCTTCGGTCATTTTTGCCCGATCTCGGCCCCTATTGCTCGATTTCCTTTGATCGACAAGACAAGTTGGATGACACACACACAAGTTGGATGTCACACACACAACAGTGGGCCCCAAAAATAACTAGTTGCATGAACTTTTCATCTACAACTAATTGCGCATAAATATATATAAATGGCAAGCCTCTACGTTTACTAACATAGATCATGCGTGGATGCATACTTTGCATCAATGCATGCAGACAACACACAGCTAACCGAAGTCATGCTTTCTCATCACAGTCACTCAAGCTCAGCTATGTCACAGGCGCAAGTATCCGTCGCATTTGGTCGATCAACCCAAAGTTCTACCACTTCATAGTCTTCCAATCTTCCAACGTCAAGCTCCAAGCCTTGAAGATAATTGCACCAAAAGAGAGCCCAAACACAGATGGAATCCATATAGGGGATTCTTATGGCGTCAAGATCTCCAAAACCATAATAGGCACCGGTGACGATTGCATCTCCATTGGGGAGGGTAGTTACAATGTAACGGTGTCGAGGGTCATGTGTGGGCCGGGCCACGGTATCAGTGTCGGTAGCCTAGGAAAATATCAGTATGAAAACGACGTTATCGGCGTGAGAGTGAAGAACTGCACCCTCACAGGAACCACCAATGGCCTAAGGATCAAAACATGGCCGGATTCACCTCCAAGCATTGCTTCAAAATTTCTCTTCGAGAATATAGTCATGAATAATGTGTACAATCCAATCATCATAGACCAGGAGTACTGCCCAACTGAATCTTGCAGCCCCAAGGTACTCACTCTTTCATGACTACTCCATTTTTATGCATTTTGATGAATTGGTTCTCTCTCTCTCTCTCTCTCATTTTTATTTTCCTGCATTTTAATGATTGGGTGCCTTCGTCTTCAATCTGGTTGTTCTATATATATATATATATATATATATATATATATATATATATATATATATATATATATATATATATGGTTTGATATGTTCTACCACGAGGCTTTTATTAATCTAGGAACAGAGTACATTCCAAGTTGTAGTCTAGCACAAGCCCTTATTAAATCTTAAGAGAAAAATTCTTTATTAAAAAGGGAAAAAAAAATGAAGAAGAGTAAACTAATCTGTTGCATGGTATAAAATAGGTACATGCAAGTGATACATATAGACCTTAGTCTATGGTCTTTTATCCTTGGAGTGTCCAATCATAGATCAAAGAGCCTTGCTCGCGGGAAGTCTAACACCCGACGCTTAGGCTTCCCCTGAAAGGTTTATGCTCGGCAAAGAGCCATGTAATATGAGTGAGAGTACACTAGTGAGGCTCATCTCAACTAGAAAAATAAACTTTAATGTTTGAAGTCTTAAGAGTCGAAACAGAGTAGCTCCGCAAATAATGCTCGAAATGGAGTATTTATAGTCTATGGGGTCTTAATTTGCCTTTAAAATATTGTTAAAGCTGTTTAAATTTATGGACATACATATCCAAGTTGTCCATCTGTTTTATTAAAACAATTTAGGTTATGGGCCCAAAAACCAGATAGATCCAAAGTTCAAGTGGCTCACACCACAGGGAATCAATTTCATAAAACATCCACAGTTGAAAAGTTTTTTTTTTTCAGGGTTCATAAGATTATTTATTTGTCATCTAACCCATTCATAAAATCACACAAACAAAGATGGGGAAAACAAGATCATCTTGATTCAAAACTTGTAGGCCCAAAAAGATTTTAATGGTAGGCATTCAATTCCTGCTGTTTCATGTGGCTTAGTCCTCTGGATCTGTCTCAATTTTAAGCTCATGCCCTAAAACCAGCCGGCAGAATAGATAGACGGTGTGGATAATTCAGATACATCACATTGGCCCCATATGAAATTTGCACCTTCTCCATTTGTGTTAAAAAAGCAACCAGTCACCGTGCGATAATTAAGTGGGGATCGTATGTGTTGAAAGCACACTAAATTTCAGTGCCAGCTCTTCTCATTCTCCCACGTCATTTTGGATATCTCCATCGAACAAAATATTACGGAATGTCTCTCTTTGCATTACATTGCGTGCTACATATATAGCCCAACTTCTAATGTGTGAAACTTTGCCGCCACTGACCATGACCTTCGTGATACATCCACATGGTCCATCAATTTTTTCAAATAGGTTAAGAGCACGATTACAAAAACAAGATACATCCAAAGCTCAAGTGGACCACACTAAAGAAAGCAATGGGGATTACACAAACTGTGGTTGAAACCTTCATAAGGCCAAGCCGTGATAAGGCCACCTATACTTGGATGAAGCTACAACACAAATATCTGCTTGATCAGAGCCATATGTGGCCCTAAGAAGTTTTCTAGCATCAATTCCACTGTTTCCTATGGTGTGTTCCACTTGAGCTTTGGTTCTACCTTGTTTTTAGGCTTATAACCTAAGAAAGATCTGAAAAAAAAATATATGAACAGTGTGGATCTTAGAAATAAATCATCATGGTCGTGCATAAATTCCCCATGTACAAGAATTCCGCCGCCCGCCTAGAAAGAAGAACATGGAAAGGGTTGAAATGTGGAACTTAGGTGGGGATCATCATGATGTATTTATTAGATCCACACTGTCCATTCATTTTTTTTCATACCTTTTAGTCACGATCAAGGTCGAAAATGAGTCAGATCCAAGGCTCAATTGGGCCACACCACAGGAAAGAAGGGGAATTGAACACCTACCATTGAAAACTTCTTGGGGCCAGACGACTCTGATCAAGATGATGTCAAGGTTTGAGTGACCTTATGAAGAGGTTAGATGGCAAATAAACCTCGCAGTGGACCGTAGGAAGGTTTCAATGCTACTCATTCAATCCAATGATTTTTGTTGTGTGGTCCACTTGAGCTTTGGATGTGCCTCATTTTTTTTTTCTTATGATTTAGAATAATCTAAAAAAACTAATGGACGGTACGGATCTAACAGATAGATCTTGGTGAGGTCCAGAGAAATTCCTAATGGTAAAAGTCGGGCTTTGTAGCAACTAGAAAGCAATACATACTTGAGGGGGAAAATCGGCTTGTTTTGTGAGCTGATCTCATTTAGTGTTGACACGGACTAATGAGAATAGATGACCTTCAACACAGACGATTTGCACCTGATAATTAATTACTGGGAGTGTCCGAACATTCTTGTTGGAAACGGCCATTCTTGAAATTACGGTCCAAGGGACTCCTTCCCCGGTATGGAGGCAAAGCGTACATACCAAGCTATGGAGGGGCCCACCGCAATGTATTTATTTATCCATGCCCACCATCCATTTTCTATGTCATTTTAAACAAGAGAAAGAGGCAGATCCAATGCTCAGGACGGCCACACCAAATAGTGAGCTTGGTTGCATTAAATGCTCCTCAGCTAATGCAAGTTGCATTAAATGCCAAGGGTCACCTTTGGTGCGGTCACCAGGGCGTTAGATTTGCCTCGTTCTCACTCTAATGACTTAAAACGGTCATAGAAAAGGGATGGACGGCATTGATAACTAAATATATCTATAGCCATACATGAGTGGAGTAAACTCGAAAAACTCACTTGACTTGGCTCGAAAATTGCATGACTTGGCTTGGATCGAAAGTGAATTTGAGCCGAGTCGAGCCATTTTTTAGGTGCTTGAATGAATTGGAGCCTTGACTCGGCTCAACTCAAATATTAGCATGAACTCGGCTAGATTTGACTTGGCTCAACTCAATTCGTTGACTCATAATATAAATACCTAAAAAAAAAGAAAACCCTAATCTCGTTTCTAATTTATTTGCCCAAGCACCCCACTCTCTCCAACTCTCCCTAACCCTAAACCTTCTTAACCCCAACCCTCCTGCACAAAGCTTGATGGCTAGCCCCACTCCCTCCCTCTCTTAGCTTGACGGTTGGCCACCCCTGAGCTGCACTAAAATGCTGATCTGTTGCCTGTTTGTTCACCAGCCACCCCTGAATTGCTCTATCGGCCTGAATCATTGATCTCTCACCCTGCCATTTTTTATTTTCTTGTCTGGTAAGATCTTTCTTCCTTTTATTTCTTTTCTTATCCATTTTTCTTGAACTCCCTTTTAGGCTATTTTATTTTTTTTATTTTTGGGCGTCGACCAACGATCAGCCAAGCGTTGTCCAAGAGTCTAGGGCTGGTCGCCCCTGTACATTATATATATATATATATATATATATATATATATATATATATATTTGAACTTGAACTCAACTTGGAAACTCGAGCTCGAGCTCGGCTTGAACTCACTCGATCTGATGATCGCTTAGGTCCATGGTCAACTCGGCCGAGTCATGTCGAGTCGAGTAATGAGCAGGGGCTGAGTAGTTCAGGCCAAGCAACGAGCAGGGCAAAACTCGACTCAATTCGGCTCCTGTACGCCTATAGATACGTCACGGTGGGACCCTCCACAGCTCAGTATGGATGCTTTGTCTCCATACTGGGGAAGGAAGCAATACGCCCGAGTGAATCGGTTTTTTTTTTTTTTTTTTTTTTTTTTTTTTTTTTTTTAATGTTTATGCATTATGTTGATTGGGTGTTCTTTGCAATCGACTGCATGTTCAGTTACCATACAATTGACCTTGTGGGCCCCGCCATAAGTGTTACAAAGTCCAAGCCATCCATCAAGTGTGTTATGTCTTGTTATGCCCATGCCCCAAAAATAAGCCCAATCCATAACTTAGGTGGGCCCCACAAAGGCAATGGCAGAGAGAGGACGTACACCAGTGTTGCTTAAACACCATCCAACCCATTCATTGTGGGCTGTCCCAACTTAAACGAGGGAACACACCAAAAAAATCAGGCCATTCTAGAATTCCGGTAGGCCCCACCACATGATTTCAGAGGTTTTAGGCGTGCTTTTACACTGAGAAAAATTTTGCTGCACCCACGAGTTACCTACGCTAGCTACACCCGGTGTAGCAATGACCCACCATGATGTATGTGTTGTATCCATGCCGTCCATCCATTTTGTGAGATCATTTTAGGGCATGACATAAAAAATGAGGCAGATCAAAAGCTCAAGTGGACCCAGCAAAGAAAATATTGGTGATTGAACGCCAACCATTAAAAACTTATTGGGGGCCACCTGAGGTTCAGATCTGCCTAAGTTTAGGTGTCATGCCCTAAAATGATGTAGCTAAATGAGTGGACGGCGTGGATCCAACACACGCACCATGGTGGGGTCATCGCTACACCCGGTGTAGCTAGCGTAGCTAACTCGTGTGTGTAGCAAAATTTTTCTCTTTTAGACTGTAGTGATTCTAACCACGTATGACACATAGTTCGTATGTCCGACGCACTTACCATGGAGAGGCCCACATGCAAGTAGTGTATGTGTAAATGGTTGGACCATAATTTACATCCACCCAGCAACTTCCAACCTTTCATGTATGTGCGACATCCAACCCGTCCAATAGATTGGCCCAATCATTCAGATTACCTTGCGCAAAAATCAGCCACATAAAATCAGCCACATCCATTCTCCGAGTGAACCACACTTGTATTTTGTTATTCATCAATGGCCAAGCATTGTCTTCTATGGTGTGGCCCACCCAAGTAGTGGAGTCTGATTTTTGCACAAGACAATCCTCCTGGTGGGACAACCTATTGGACAGTTGCATGTCTCGTAAACATGATAGGTTTGGAAGTTACTCACTTGGTGGATCATAAATGGCAAGGATCAGATGATTATAACCATTGATTTTTGGACCATCTTTTCAAATGGCCCCACCAAACTCAAGAGTCACTTCCATGAATCCGATTCTCTACTCAGTTTTAACAAGAAAATCTTGTTTGGGCCAACCTCATTGGTCCACGACAGCACTGCTGCATTAAAACCAAGCAGAGGATAAGGATTCCTCTTCCATATGTTTTCAGTGCATGGGATGACACATACATGCATTGCACTAATTTTTCGCTTGTTGGTCCGCAGCCACCGTCGCGTGTTCAGGTTAGCCAAGTTATTTTTAAGAACATCAAGGGCACATCCGCATCGCAAGTCGCAGTCAAGCTCTTGTGCAGCAAAGGCATGCCATGCCAGAATGTGCGGCTCATAGACATCTTCTTGAAGTACACAGGACCAGGGGCTGCTCTATCCACTTGTTCTAATGTTATGGGCACTTCTTCCGGCGTACAAATCCCATCCTCATGCCTATGATTCTTTTGATTTTCACTATAGTAGGCAATCTTAGAAAAACCAATGTCTCAAGGGTCTGTTTGACATGCAAAACTTTCCAAACAACAATTTTGTATGATTAAAAAATGACAATTCTCATTTAACAATTTTTTTCAGTTTTTATGTTAATGTTTTATTTGATTATTTGGCCAACCTACCTTACATCACAATTTTATTAAGTTTTAGCATTGTGAATGTTTGAGTTGGTAGACTTTTTGCAGTCCATCAAACTATTATTTATACTATACATGTTTATTTATTGGATTATATTGAGATTTTAAATGATGAGATGTGATTGACATTCGTTGATTAAAAGCTCGGTCCGCTTCTCACATGTAGTAGACCATGGTGTAGTATGCACGATGGAGTGATACATATTGAAATACATGTATATATGAGATATACCTCTTCACTGGTTCAAGAGATATTCAAGATAAAATATCAAGTAAATCAGCACATCAACCCTGTACCCGGTCAGATCATGTAAGCCTATGTATCACTATGGGAATGGAGCATCGATTGATCAAATAGATCCCGCGTGATGATCACATAGACAAAAAACATTTGATCAATCACGACGTCTAAATTAATTGAGTCACACATACTATGAGACCAATTACTTACAAGTGATTGATAGATTTTAATCCAGTCATTATGTTAGTATATTAGCCCCGTAAATGACTTATATGTCATTATTAGGATTATGCTACTTTGATGTGCAGTCTGAAGACTATGTTCATAAATTTAAATAGAGATGTACACCGAGCTGAACCAAATCAAGCTGGGCCTAGCTCAGCTCAGCTTGACCAGTAGACAATCCTGACTTAAGGTCGGCTCGACTTGGCCATCGAGCTGAAATGGCATGCTCAACTTGGTTCGGTCGAGCTTTCGAGCCAATTCAAGCCAAGTTCGAACCTGGAAAAAATCAAAATTTGAGTAAGCCCAGTCTAAAAGCCCGACCTAAAACAGTTTAAAATCTGAGGCCGAAGGCAACCCAGGCTTATTAACACCCTTGACTGATGCTTTTATAGATAATTTCTCTCTTATTTCTTTACTCTCTTTCGATGTGGGACTAAATAACCTCACTTTCCAACTAGCTAAATCGAGTTAAACTTGAATCGAGTTAACACGAACCGAGCTTTGAGCAAAAGCTTATGTTTGTTAATGAAGTACAAGGTGTGGTCTCTCTCCATTGAAAATGATTTCTATTTCAGCATTAGTTTACTAACTTTGCAGTTTGAACATTGAACTTGTTAATCACTATTATATTTGTCAATGAAGTACAAGTGTGGTTTTCTTCTCTTTTTATTTTAGTTTTTTATTTGATAAAAGAGAGTTCATTGTTTGGGTTTTCAACATTCTCTTTCAATGCTATTTGGATAATAAAATTTATGCATTTGGATTTAATAACATTCTCTTTCAATGCCATTCGAAGAATAAATTTTATGAATTTGGATTTAACATATGAGACTTGAACACATACTTATGAGGATAGCTTATTAGGGTTTGTAAGCGACAAACACTTTATTTGTATTAGCTTGGATGGATTGAATTATTAGGGCATGAGCATGTAATGGCTGGATTTTTTACTTTAGCTACGAATATAGTTCGTAGCCATAAACCAAAAACCGTAGCTGTAGCTTTATCAAGAATGGCCGCGGATGAACTTAGCTATGGCTACGGCACCAACTGCTACGGCCAGTTAAGAGTACTGCTAATTATATTTGTAGCTATAGATGATCGTTACAGATTTAATTTGTAGCCTTTATGGCCCTTTTTTTCGTAGCAATCTAATTCATGAAGAACATCCAAGTTGTATTGGTAACCATTTTAAAATGTATGTAGTTCTTCACGTGAAAAATTGTAAAAAAAGGTTTGCTAGAATACATCCTGATTTATTGTTATTTTTTATTGGGATTGTGGCCATTGGTTTTGTGATCATGTTTCAATGATCGAAAATGTGTTTATGGCAAGCTTTATTGCTGATGGAAAATAACCCCAAAAAAAAAAGGTCCTTTTGCATTGGAATATTTCAACCTTTTGATCCTTCAAGGCATGTTTGACTACATGGAATTTGATTCCCAACATGTATATTAGAGCCTACACATGAGTATAGCAGTGTCGGCATTTGAAGGTAAGACTAGGAACAATACTCATGTATGAATGCATTATTTTTTAGTGATTTCTCTTGATCGTGGCATTTGGTTTATTGCTTTTAAATTTTAAAAAATTTAGATAATTTTATATCTAAATTTTAGCTACACATACAAAATACCATCTCCCAAAAAAAAAAAAAAAAAAAAAATTCACGAGGGCCACTCTAATGGGAACAATGTAAAATTGCTCGTAAAAACCTCTTAGTTCATGGTGTGAACCACATAAGTTTTAGATTAGGCTTATTTTTCTATCTTCATTTCATCTTGGTTAGTTACACTTGCTTATAGGGTTTGCTAAAAGGGCTGGCCCCATGTAAGAAACTCATATGGGCCACACCAATGGGAACAATGTAAAATTGCTCCTAAAACTTCTTTAGTTTATAAGGGGCAGGCAGCATGATTTTTGGATTCGGCTTATTTTTCTATCTTCATTTCATCCTAGTGAGTTACACTTGCTTATTGGGTTTAATGAAAAGGGCACACCATGGTGGCCTCATACAAAAATCAACAGGTTGGGACCCTATCCCCACTATTCCTTGTGGTTCTGCCCACCTTAGTTGTGGATCTAGCTATTTTGTCCCACAATTTGGAATCCAAGATTAACAGAGGAGTTTTGCTAAGAAAGCATGTGTGTGTGTGTGTGTGTGTGTTTTTTTTTTTTTTTTTCATTCTGAAAATCTATTTTTATGTTTTAAGGATGTTTGGTTAGCTTGTTAATTAATCAATTTTAAAAATAATTTTCAAATTTGTGCTTCTTCCTGCACTCGCCTAGCCCCCATTTCTTATGGGTCTTCTCCAAACATGGGAAAAACATTCATAAAATGGAATTCTCACTTTTTTAGAAGATTCATTAATTACACAGAGCGTAGAGCCATATACCTCCATACATGTGACATCATGACACATGGGTCTGAGATCATATCCATCCACCATTTGATCAGATCATGTTTTCCCTAAAAATTATTTGGTCCACTCAGAAAGTGGGCCCGACCCAATGATGGAAACAGGTTGATGGGTTACAAACTTCAACCAAGTGTTTTAGAGCCAAGCATTTTTTTTCTTCAAACTGTAGTCCATCTAACCAATGGATTAACCTAATTAGTAATGCCTTTCTAATGGATGGATTGATCTCAGATCTACATGCAATGATGGTAAATGTGTGGGGTATATACATGAGTTGTATTGCACATGGCCGTGGGCCATGCAAGTCTCACCCACGTTGATTTCCTAAAAAACCCACCTGTAGTGTTGTGGGGCCCACCATAATAACTGTGTGAAGTCCCCTCTGTCCATTTGTTCCGCTATATGATATGATGTTAGGGTATGACTCCAAAAACTGAGAAAGATCCAAGACCTAAGTGGGGCATGCCACATGAATCAGTGGGGATTCAATGCTCACCATTGAAGCCCTGGCAGTGAAGTTTGTTCTTGGTATGCATGTTTACCAAATATGCATGTTCTCACATAAGGAATTCTCAAAAAAACAATTTCAAAGAACTGATTTCTCAATAATTAATTTTACAGTTGCTAGAAGCAACACCAAATATGCCCTTAATTTAATACTATAAGCTTATTCTACCAGTTCTACATGTGGGGCCCACCAAGTGTGTGTATGGCATCTTACCCGTCCAACAAGGTCACCTCTCGCAAAAGTTGGGCCACCCAAAAATCAGGCCTATTCAATATCAATTAGGGCACCATGTGATTATGGAGGTTTTTGGATGATTATCAATTGTTTTCTATCAAAGGGGTCTAACCCACCTAATGATTGTATAGGATTGATTTTTGTGGCCTCACCATGCAAGACATGAACAGTTGGATGGTATAATATATACATAACAAAGTGCACCATGTAATATATGAATGTTATATACACATATATAATAGGGCCACCATTTAGAAGATTTACCTCGACACAAGCACTTATACAATTTCTATGTTAGAAATTCTATATAATAATTGTGTAGAATTTAACATTTTTTGTCTTTTTCGCTAAGAAATGCTATCATTTAATAAATATTTTCATACACATTTAATATTTCAAATTTACTGTGTACCTAGATTTTAAAATATTTAAAATTTAAATAATTTCATAGTAATGCATAGTAACAATAATTAGATATTTAAAATATTGCACAACAAATAAATTTACAAGTACTAATAGGTACCAAGATTTTAAAATATTTAAAATACTAAAATTTAAATAGTTTTAAAATATCGCATACTAAATATTTAATTATTAAGAGAAATTTATTAAAATTTTCCTAATTAAATTAATTTAAACATTTTGAATATTGTTAAATTAGTAAAAGAAAGTGATGTATGTTAAAGTTATCATATATCATTTTTCATGAATATTTCTCTCCTAATAAAAAAATTTGTATCAATTTGTACTATTGTCGACTTGTCGTCTCCTGAATGTTTTCATTATAAAAATAAATAAATTTAATTATAAAATTTTAATGATTTTTTGTTTAACATTAAAGTTTCCCCAATTAAATATTTACTATGCAATATTTTTAGATGATTTAAATTTTAATTATTTTAAAATTCTAGTATATCTTAATAGTTTTAAATTTATTTATTGTGCAAATTTTAAATATTATGTAATATTTTAAATATGTTAAAAGATATAAGCTTTTAGGATGGTACAATTTTTTAAAATATTTAATTATAAATTTCTCTTTTAATAAATGACAATTTCACCATTTGTATTATTGAAGTCTTTAGTCAAATATTTTAATTATAAAATAAATATAGTTAATTATGGAACTTTTAATGAATTTTCCAGGCAATTTTCTAAGTTTAAAAGCATTTTCATCTTTACCTAGAAAGGTGTGTATTATATATGCTACTATTTGTATGATATTCTAGTAAAGTGATTTTTACTGCAAAATTTCTCAAAGAATTGATTTTACTAAGTAGTGCCCCAGCAGTAATTAATATTCCCGGACAATGCTTTTTAAAGGAGAAATTATATTATTACCCTCCTTTTCTTTTTTCTTAAAAATAAAAATTAGTACGTCTCTCACCTTCAATCCATCCAAAAGATGCACACTAACATTACTATTAGATAGACAAAAAATTAACAAATCCAATACTAAGATGGGACAATCCATAAAAATCATGTACACCATTCAAAATATCCCTAGTGTCGGTCATTTGATTGATTTAATTAACTTGATTTGAACTCGAACTTGAGCTCGAGCTCGACGTGAACTCACTCGATCTGATGATCGATTAGGTCCATGCTCAACTCGGCCGAATCAAGTTGAGTCGAGTAACGAACAGGGCCGAGTAGTTCGAGTCGAGCAACGAGCAGGGCAAAACTCAACTCGACTTGGCTCATGTACACCTGTAGATACATCACGGTGGGCACCTCCACAGCTCAGTATGGACGCTTTGTCAACGTACTGGGGAAGGAAGCAATCCGCGTCCTGAGTTACTAGGTTTTTTTTTTTTTAAATGTTTATGCATTACGTTGATTGGGTGTTTTTTCCAATCGACTGCATGTTCAGTTACCATACAATTGACCTAGTGGGCCCCGCCATAGAGTGTTACAAAGTCCAAGCCATCCATCAAGTGTGTTATGTCTTGTTATGCCCATGCCCCAAAAATAAGCACAATCCATAACTTAGGTGGGCCCCACAAAGGTAATGGCAGAGAGAGGACGTACACCAGTGTTGCTTAAACACCATCCAACCCATTCATTGTGCGCGTCCCAACTAAACGAGGGAACACACCAAAAAAAATCAGGCCATTCTAAAATTCCGGTAGGCCCCACCACATGATTTTAGAGGTTTTAGGCGTGCTTTTACACTATAGTGATTCGAACTACGTATGACACATGGTTCGGATGTCCGACGCACTTACCATGGAGAGGCCCACATGCAAGTAGTGTATGTGTAAATGGTTGGACCATAATTTACATCCACCCAGCAACTTCCAACCTTTCATGTATGTGCGACATCCAACCCGTCCAATAGATTGGCCCAATCATTCAGATTCCCTTGTGCAAAAATCAGCCACATCCATTCTCCGAGTGAACCACACTTGTTGTTATTCATCAATCGCCAAGCATTGTCTTCTATGGTGTGGCCCACCCAAGTAGTGGATAAGTCTGATTTTTGCACAAGACAATCCTCGTGGTGGGACAACCTATTGGACAGTTGCATGTCTCATAAACATGATAGGTTTGGAAGTTACTCACTTGGTGGATCATAAATGGCAAGGATCAGATGATTATAACCATTGATTTTTTTACCATATTTTCAAATGGCCCCACCAAACTCAAGAATCACTTCCATGAATTCGATTCTCTACTCAGTTTTAACAAGAAAATCTTGTTTGGGCCGACCTCATTGGTCCACAACAGCACTGCTGCATTAAAACCAAGCAGAGGATACGGATTCCTCTTCCATATGTTTTCGGTGCATGGGATGACACAAACATGCATTGCACTAATTTTTCGCCTATTGGTCCGCAGCCATCGTTGCGTGTTCAAGTTATCCAAGTTATTTTCAAGAACATAAGGGCACGTCCGCATCGCAGGTCGCGGTCAAGCTCTTGTGCGGCAAAGGGATGCCATGCCAGAATGTGCGGCTCACAGACATCTTCTTGAAGTACACAAGACCAGGGGCTGCTCTATCCACTTGTTCTAATGTTATGGGCACTTCTTCCGGCATACAAATCCCATCCTCATGCCTATGATTCTTTTGATTTTTACTATTGTACGTAATCTTAGAAAAACTAATGTCTTAAGGGTCTGTTTGACATTCAAAATTTTCCAGACTATAATTTTGTATGATTAAAAAATAACAATTCTCATTTAACAATTTTTTTTTTTCAGTTTTTATGTTAATGTTTTATTTTATTATTTGGCCAACCTACCTTACATCACAATTTTATTAAGTTTTTGCATTGTGAATGTTTGAGTTGGTAGACTTTTTGTAGTCCATCAAACTATTATTTACGCTATATATGTTTATTTATTGGATTATATTGAGATTTTTCAATGTTTGAGTTCATATGTATGGATGTGATTGCTTCATAATAATTTGTGCACGTAAATGTTTATATTGGCCTTTGCGATGAGATGTGATTGACATTCTTCAATTAAAAGCTCGGTCCGCTTCTCACATGTCGTAGACCATGGTGTAGTATGTACAATGGAGTGATATGTATTGAAATACATGTATATCTGAGATATACCTCTTCACTGGTTCATGAGATATTCAAGATGAAATATCAAGAAAATCAGCACATTAGCCCTTTACCCAATCAGATCATGTAAGCCTATGTATCAATGTGGGAATGGAGCATTGATTGATTAAATAGATCCCGTGTGATGATCACATAGACAACAAACATTTGATCATTCACGACAGTCTAAATTAATCGAGCCACACATACTATGAGACCAACTACTTACAAGTGATGGATAGATTCTGATCCAGTTGTTATGTAAGTATATTAGCCCTGTCGATAGGCCTGCACACGGGACGGGTTAGGGTCGGGTTGGGCCCAACCTTGGACCGAACCTAAATATATTTAAAGGTCCGGGTTTCGGTCCGGGTTGTGATCGGGTTGGGCTGACCCAACCCTAACCCTACCCTACTTGTAAAAGGGTTAACCCTACCCTACCCTATATGCTAAACCGGGTCGGGTCGAGTTAGGACAATGTTTCTATGGTGTGGTCCACCTAAGATTTGAGTTAGCTTCATTTTTGGTATCATATACTAAAATGATCTTTCAAAATAGTTGGACGGTGTGGATTTAAGACACATAGTCAGGGGCCACCCACCTTGGTGGATCCCGGATGTCACCTAATCTGCTCCCTGTGAGTGTGAGATGAGCGCAGCTTGGGTGAGAGTCGGTGAGACCTGGAACCAGCCATGTGGGTGATACCCTAACCATGAGGCTCACCTCGATATATATATTGTAAATCCATGCCGTCCATCTACATTTCCAGATTATTATAGGACATAGTCCCAAAAAGGAAGCAGATAAAAGCTTTAGGTAGACCACACCACAAAAATCAGTGGTCATTGAACTCCCACCATTAAAAGATTCTAGAGTCCACCATAATGTTTATTGACCATTCAACCTATTGATAATGATATATAGATATTTCTAAAAGCAATAAACTAGTATAAACGGGGCGGTTCGGGTCGGGTGGAACGGGTCGGGTGGAACGGGTCGGGTCGGGCGGGTTTGGCATGTACCCTAAACCGTACCTAAATTAAAAACGGTCCCGGCCGCATCTACTCGGGACCGGACCGTTTTGTTAGCTGGGTCGGGACGGATCGGGTTTCTACCAGGTCGGGTCGGGCGGGTTAGGCGGGTTAACGGGGCAGATGTGTAGCCCTACCTGTCGATGACTTATATGTCATTATTAGGATTATGCTACTTTGATGTGCAGTCTGAAGACTGTTCATAAATTTAAATAGAGATGTACACCAAGCTGAACCAAATCAAGCTGGGCCTAGCTCAGCTCGGCTCAACCAGTAGACAATCCTGACTTGAGCTCGACTCGACTTGGCCATCGAGCTGGAATGGCATGCTCGGCTTGGTTCGGTCGAGCTTTCGAGCCAAGTTCGAACCTGGAAAAAATCAAAATTTGAATAAGTCCAGTCCAAAAGCCCAACCTAAAATAATTCAAAATCTGAGGCTGAAGGCTAACCCAGGCCTATTAACACCCCTGACTGATGCTTTTATAGCTAATTTCCCTCTTATTTCTTTGCTCTCTTCTGATGTGCGACTAAATAACCTCACTTTCCAACTAACTAAGTCAAACTTGAATCGATTTAACAAGAATCGAGCTTCGAGCAAAAGCTTACGTTTTTCAATGAAGTACAGGTGTGGTTTCTCTCCATTGAAAATGTTTTCTGTTTGAGCATTAGTTTACAAACTTTGCAGTTTGAAAATTGAACTTGTTAATCACTATTCTTTTTGTTAATGAAGTACAAGTGTGGTTTCCTTCTCTTTTTATTTTGCTTTTTTATTTGATAAAAGAGAGTTCATTGTTTGGGTTTTCAACATTCTCTTTTAGTGCTATTCGGAGAATAAGATTTATGGATTTGGATTTAACATATGAGACTTGAAAACATACTTATGAGGATAGCTTATTAGGGTTTGTAAGCTGCGAACTCTTTATTCGTATTAGCTTGGATGGATTGAATTATCAGGGCATGTACATGCAATGGCTAGATATGCTGTATTTTTTCATGGGAAATGGCTACGAATATAGTTCGTAGCCATAAACCCAAAACCGTAGCTGAAATGCAACGGCTACGGACAAACTTACCAACTGCTACGAAGAGTCTTCAAGACTACTACGAATTATATCCATAGCTATAGATTATGGCTACAAATTTAATTCACAGCCTTTTTTACCTTTTTTTTTTGTAGTAATCTAATTTTAGAAGAAAATCCAAGTTGTATTGGTAACGCATTTTAAAATGCATATAGTTCTTCACATGAAAATTATAAAGAATGTTTGCTAGAATACATTCTGATTTATTGTTATTTTTTATTGGCATGCTGGCCATTGGATTTGTGATCATGTTTCAATGATCTAAAATGTTTTAATGGCAGGCTTTATTGTTGATGAAAAATAGCCCGAAAAGAAAAAGTTCCTCCTGCATTAGAATATGTCAACCTTTTGATCCTTTAGGGCATGTTTGAATACATGGAATTTGATCCCCAACATGCATATTAGAGCTTACACATGAGTACAGCAATGTCAACATTTGAAGGTAAGACTAGGAACAATACTCATGTATGAATGCATTATTTTTCAGTGATTTCTCTTGATTGTAGCATTTGGTTTATTGCTTTTAAATTTTACAAAATTTAGATAATTTTATATCTAAATTTTAGCTACACGTACAAAAATACCATCCCACAAAAAAAAAAAAATCACGTTTGCCACTCTAATGAGAACAATGTAAAATTGCTCATAAAACCTCTATGCTCATGGCGTGAGCCACATGAGTTTTAGATTAGGTTTATTTTTCTATCTTCATTTCATCTTGGTTAGTTACACTTGCTTATAGGGTTTGCTGGAAAGGGCTGGCCCCATGTAAGAAACTCATATGGGCCACACCAATGGGACCAATGTAAAATTGCTCCTAAAACCTCTTAAGTTTACAAAGGGTGGGCGGCATGATTTTTGGATTTGGCTTATTTTTCTTTCTTCATTTCATCCTACTGAGTTACACTTGCTTATGGGGTTTGATAAAAAGGGCACACCATGGTGGCCTCATACAAAAATCAACGGTTGGGATCCTATCCCCACTATTCCTTATGGTTCTGCCCACCTTAGTTGTGGATCTAGCTATTTTGTCCCGCAATTTGGAATCCAAGATTAATAGAGTAATTTTGCTAAGAAAGCGTGAGTGTGTGCGTGTGTGTTTTTTTTTTTTTTTTTTTCATTCTAAAAATCTATTTTTATGTTTTAAGGATGTTTGGTTAGCTTATTAATTAATCAATTTTAAAATAATTTTTAAATTTGTACTTCTTTCTGCACTCGCCTAGCCCACATTTCTTATGGGTCTTCTTCGAACTTGCAAAAAACGCCCATAAAATGGAATCGTCTCTCTTTTTAGAAGGTTCATTAATTGCACAAAATGTAGAGCCGGATACCTCCATATATACATGTGACACCATGACACATGGGCCTGAGATCATATCCATCCACCATTTGGTCAGATCATGTTTTCCCTAAAAATTATTTGGTCCACTCAGAAAGTGGGCCCGGCCCAATGATGGAAACAGGTTGATGGGTTACAAACTTCAACCAAGTGTTTTAGAGCCACGCATTTTTTTTTTCTTCTAACTGTAGTCCACCTAACCAGTGGATTAACCTAATTAGTAATGCCTTTCTAATGGATGGATTGATCTCAGATCTACATGCAATGATGGCAAATGTGTGGGGGTATATACATGAGTTGTATTGCACATGGCCGTGGGCCATGCAAGTCTCATCCCCAAAGTCTCACCCACGTTGATTTCCTAAAAACCGCACCTGCAATGCTGTGAGGCCCACCATAATAACTGTGTGAAATCCGCTCTGTTCATTTGTTTCGCTATATGATGTTAGGGTATGACTCCAAAAAATGAGAAAGATCCAGGACCTAAGTGGGGCATGCCACATGAATCAGTGGGGATTCAACGCTCACCATTGAAGCCTTAGCAGTGAAATTGTTCTTGGTATGCATGTTTACCCAAATATGCATGTTCTCATGTAAGCAATTCTTAAAAAACAATTTCAAAGAATGGTTTCTCAATAATTAATTTTACAATTGCTAGAAGCAACACCAAATAGGCCCTTAATTTAATGCTATAACCTTATTCTACCAGTTCTACATGTGGGGCCCACCAAGTGTGTGTATGGCATCTAACCCGTCCAACAAGGTCACCTCATTGTGAAAGTTGAGCCACTAAAAAATCAGGCCTACTCAATACCAATTGGGGCACCACGTGATAATGGAGGTTTTTATATGATTATCAATTGTTTTCCATCGAGGGGGTCTAACCCACCTAATGATTGTATAGGCTTGATTTTTATGGCCTCACCATACAAGACATGAATGGTTGGATGGTATACTATATACATAACAAAGTGCACCATGTGATATATGAATGTTATATATACATCTGTAATGGGGCCACCATTTAGAAGATTTACCTCCACGCAAGCGCGTATATAATTTCTATGTTGAAAATTCTATATAATAATTGTGTGGAATTTAACATTTTTTGTCTTTTTCGCTAAGAAATGCTATCATTTAATAAATATTTTCATACACATTTAATATTTCAAATTTACTGTGTACCTAGATTTTAAAATATTTAAAATCTAAATAATTTCATAATAACGCATAGTAATAATAATTAAATATCTAAAATATTGCACAACAAATAAATTTACAAATACTAATAGGTACCAAGATTTTAAAATATTTAAAATACTAAAATTTAAATAGTTTTAAAATATTGCATATTAAATATTTAATTATTGAGAGAGATTTATTAAAATTTTCCTAATTAAATTAATTTAAACATTTTGAATATTTTTAAATTAGTAAAAGAAAATGATGTATGTTAAAGTTATCATATATCATTTTTCATGAATATTTCTCTCCTAATAAAAAAAGTTGTATCAATTTGTACTATTGTCGACTTGTCGTCTCCTGAATGTTTTAATTATAAAATTTTAATGATTTTTTGTTTAACGTTAAAGTTTTCCTAATTAAATATTTACTATGCAATATTTAAATTTAGATGATTTAAATTTTAACTATTTTAAAATCCTGGTATATCTTAATAGTTTTAAATTTATTTATTATGCAAATTTTAAATATTATGTAATATTTTAAATATGCTAAAAGGTATAAGCTCTTTAGAATGGTACAATTTTTTAAAATATTTAATTATAAATTTCTCTTTTAATAAATGATAATTTCACCATTTGTATTATTGAAATCTTTAGTCAAATATTTTAATTATAAAATAAATAAATTTAATTATGGAACTTTTAATGAATTTTCCAGGTAACTTTCTAAGTTTAAAAGCATTTTCATCTTTACCTAGAAAGGTGTATATTATATATGCTACTATTTGTATGGTATCTTAGTAAAGTGATTTTTACTACAAAATTTCTCGAAGAATTGATTTTTACTAAGTAGTGCCCCCGCAATAATTGATATTTCCGAACAATGCTTTTTAAAGGATAAATTACATTATTACCCTCCTTTTCTTTTTTCTTACAAATCAAAAGTGGTACGTCTCTCACCGTCAATCCATCCAAAAGATGCACACTAACATTACTATTAGATGGACAAAAAATTAACAAATCCAATAGTAAGATGGGACAATCCATAAAAAAATCATGTACACCATTCAAAATATCCCAAGTGTAGGTCATCCGATTGATTTAATTGACCTAATGTTTTGTTGTGTTATTACCATGGTATGGTGCATATATTTAAGGGGTTGGATGTTATACACATACCATGGTATGTGGGCCCCACAAGTCTTGAGTTTTACAACCTTTTTAAGGGGGGGAAATTTTTGAATGATAGCACTTCTGTAATTCATCCCTTAGAATAGACCAACACGTAATTTCTAATGTAGAGGCACTATTTGGTAAAATATCCATTTCTCACTGTTTTTGCATAATCCTTTTAGTAAATTCCTAATTTTAACAATAAAATCTAAGAACTTGAATGTAGGAGTATGCATAAACGTGTCAGACATCCTAGTACATGGCAAACGTGCCAAAGATCTAGCCATTCATCAAGTAGCGTGCATTATGTGCATGTAATATCCAAAAACTATGCTTATTTTATTATCTGGCTATGAGATTGGTGGACATTTATTGGACGGTTAAAAATGAAAAATATCCAATCCTATTTCAATAGACAAATACCCACTAATCATAGGGTAAGATTGGCCAACCAATCTAACTTGGGTATTGTGAACTATCGATGGGGGTCCAACAATTTTGTTGTACTTGAGTTAATGTATGCCATATGTACAATTTTTTTAGTGCAGGTGTGCCAATTATAAAAAATCATGCTCTATGAGTGTATTAAACTACCCTGTTCTGATTGGGAACCATCTAAAGACAGTTCCTCTATTAGTATTTGTAGAAAATGTTGAGATTTTTTTGACAATTCCTCGACCAGTATTTATAGAAAAACTAAAGATTTGGACGGTTGTCCATTGGATGATATGGTTTGGCTTACCTATTGATTGTATTAGGTTTGACTTTTAGGGCATCCCATCATCATGGTCAGGCTGGCATGTGGACAACATGGTAGACCCAGTGTAGAACAAAAATAGACAACCATCCGAAAACCTCCGAAATCACATGGTGGCCCACATCGCGTTACTAATATGATTTTACCATGGCCAAACCAAACACTAGAATCATCATTTATCACATGTTGTATATGAGATGATACAGTGGCATCTGAGATGATGGAATCTGTTCTCAGAAGAGTAGAAATGTAAGGATATCTTCATCATCATTTATCACATGTGAAGGGTGTAATCCACATATTGCCTCACCGTACACAACTGTGATTCTTAAATCACATCCATCTGGTGTTGTCTTCAAAATATGATATATTCTATCTAGGAGCTCCTGGCACATAATATCATCCGTCACAACAATACCTTTTGAGTACCCACTTGTGTACAAGAAACTTTCCTTGTCATATACGCCCTCCCCACCATAATAGCATAGGATGGGTCGACGTCTCATAGCCTCACAATTTTAGTTAATCTGTAAAAAAATAAATATAGAAAGGGTTATTATTATTTTGCTTAATTTCTCATAAGTAAAGGGTCATGGTAGACATACACTAAGGGTCGAGATTGTCAAGTGAGAGGGGTCAAGGTTGACATGAAGTAAGGGTCGAGATTGTCAAGTGAGAGGGGTCGAGGTTAACATGCAGTAAGGGTTGAGACTGTTAACTATGAGGGGTCGATGTTGTCATACAGTAAGGGTCGAGATTCTCAAGTGAGAGGCGTCAAGGTTGACATGCAATAAGGGTCGAGACTATCAACTATGAGCGGTCGAGGTTGTCATGTAGTATGGGTCGAGATTTTCAAGTGTGAAGGATCGAGGTTTTCATGCAGTATAGGTCGGGATTGTCAAGTGTGAAGGATCAAGGTTGTCATCCCCAAAGGATTGTGATTGTTCATTTTTAGAGGCCGAGGATGTCATCCAATAAGGATCGTGATTGTCAAGTGTGAGGGGCCAATGTGGTCATCCAATAAGGATCGAGATTATCAGTGTGGCTGGTCGAGGTTGTGATATTCACACATGATAATCACAACCCATCTGACAATCTCGATCGATAGTCAACTGAATGTGAATCTTGATCGTATGATAACCACGACCCATCATATATTGATGATCAATACTTAGTACACATGACAATCCCACCTCCTTCACACATGGCAAGATGTACTCGAAAGATAACTTTCAGTTCTACCCTACATAGCACACTACAATCCCACCTACTCTATATATATATATATATGTTCAATAACTACTAAATCGTTAAGTTTTTTAAAGGAGGAAGAATATGTGAACGGAGTGTACCCTCAAGAAAATTGGGGACAAAGCTTCAAATAATAGAAGTTTGATCTTGAAAGAACAAAGATTACAAGAAGTTTGCTTCAAATGGCACCAGAGAAGGTGATGGGTTCCACGAGCTTATTTTCTAAGAAGGAATAAGGCTCTGTTGTTTTGAATTTTGAAAAGGCAATGTTTGTCCCCTTTCTAAAGGCGTTCGTACACCGTTTCTAAGGCCCACCATCACTTTTGAGTGGAATCCACTCCATCTATTATCCTTGGGATTCATTTTAGGCCATGGATGGAAGAACGATCAACATCTGCCGCTCATATGGACCACAACACAAGAAAACATTTATTAAGGAACTGTCACCATTACCATTTATCAAGTACTGTGGGCCACACGTACATCAAGTCAGCATCAAGTTACCACCTTTCCATATAAAGAAGGGGCTATAAAGAAAATTAATGGATTGGATCTACTTTCAAGTGGACCCAATGAAAGCTCACATCCACATTACCTTCTTGGGTTTGGAGGCTGCGTAACTTCTTCTTCACTCAAAATGCACGGGTGCACGATCCCAAGTAAGGGTATTTTTGTCCATAGAAACGTTTAAACGGTGTCAGGGGGCTGTATAAGAATTAGTTTCCCTGCATGAACAAGCAAGCCATTTAACCATACCATGGGGCCCATACCGTCAAAATCCCTAAGAAAAAATAAAAAAAAGAAAAGTGAATGATGGGAAGTAACACTCAAATGAAATTGGTTGCTGGAGTCGCTTGAAATCCCATGAAAATATGGAGTGAGATTTGATGTAGAACGGGTCGCTGATTATTTCATGGCCCAGATGGAGCAAAAAAAGATCGATCGGGGTCGAAAGTGATCCGGACCGTCAGGACCGTAAATCGGTCGTATCTCACAAACCGGAATGAGTTACGGGACGTATAATATATCAATTTGGGGTAGCTCAAGCTACTTTAGCCAACCAACCCTCTACGCCGGGTTGCCCAAGCCGGAATCGCGAGAATCGACCGTATCGACGGTCATTAGGCTAGTTTATTTTCAGTTTTACTATTTATAGTAAGTTTTAATTCGATCATAACTTCGCATCTGTAGGGCTTTAGAGTTAGTGTCGAACATGAAAAAGGCTTAGAATATCTAGTAGAACCACGTGGTTGAGGCCGTTTGATAACTTTCTATTTTTGGCCGAAAACCAAGAGTTCTAGTAGGATTGAACGACTTCTATAAATAGTAAGTTTACTATTTATAGTAAGCTGCGTTTTCTAGGAGTTTTAGTTGGAGTTGGATTCTAATACTTCACCTAGGGTTTAGTTTCCTACTTATATGCATTGTAATTTCGTTTTTAGGGATTCAATTATCAATAAATCAATTATTTGGAATTTATTTCCTCTTTTTTTCTTTTATTTCTTCTCGTGGATTCGAGAACTATCGGTTAGGGAGACGGTGATCGACCTACCACGTCCTCCCTGCGTCAAGATTGGTCTGAAGTTGCTTGAAATCCCATGAAAATATGGAGAGAGAGAGAGAGAGAGAGAGAGAGAGAGAGAGAGAGAGAGAGGTGGCTGGAGTTGTGTGTGTGTGTGTAGAGAGAGAGAGAGAGAGAGAGAGAGAGAGCACGTTAAGCATGCGGTAATAACAGTATAAAACCAAGAGAATGGTTTGATCATTCCATTCACTGATTCAAAAAAAAAATCAAGAGAAAAAGAGAAAGGAGGGGCTATCACAACCGAGGGATCATCCTGGGATGGGCCCGATTGCAGCCAATGGCTCGAAGGCATGCACGTTGGTCATCTTATTCTTGACTGCATTTGTCGTCGAAGCGACTGGCCCACTAAGGATCATCCACGGTAGGCACCATGAAGCACTGGTGACGAGGACGTGCAATCGAGTTCGAATCTCCCATGGGAAGCGCAATGTAGGACGTTCGACCAGATGGAAACGCTTGTCGAGAGAATTCAATGTGGTGGCGTATGGAGCCATTGCCGACAGTGCGGCCGATAGTGCTCAGGTGACCACCCATAGTGATACACACAACGCATCGGCCACGATTGAGTGGACCATGATCGTTTAAAATGCATCCCCTCGCATGGTTCTATAACTCATTAACTTGACTCAAAATCAGCCGAGTCAACTCGACTCGGCGAGATTCCAAGACGAGTCATTAAAAAAACTGGTTGAGTAGCAAGACCCATGTTGACTCGACAAGCCCCGCTGAGTTGACTCACCAACTTGGTCAAAATAGGCGGGACTTGAGCCAAGTTATTCATTGGCTTTTTAATAATAATAATAATATTATTATTAATATTAATATATACTAATAAAGTGGACCACACTGAAGGAAACAATGGAGATGGAACAGCCACCATTGAGATCTTCCCAGAGCCCACCATGCTGATTTTATGCCATCCAAATTGGTCATAAGATCACATGAAGAAACTTGCGGACAGAGTGGATATTTTAAAAAATCAATGTGGCCCAATGACTATTTCAACGATGGAGGTTCAAAACTAATGTTTCAAGTAGTGTGGCGCACTTGAGTGTTGGATTTGCCACATGTTTCAGTCTACAACCTAAAATGAGCACAATGGTGTACTTCTCAAAAATATCATTGTGAGATACTCTAGATTTTTTAGCTTCCCCATTCTAGGGCAGGGTTCAATAACATGTTTTCAAATTGTGTGGCCCACTTGAGTTTTTGATTTCATTATATTTGGGCCCACCAATTAAGAGATGGAAAAACTAGTGGACCCGGTGGATTTCTAAGAAACATTATAGTGGGCCACAAAACAATTGACGTGGTTTCAACAGTGGGCATTCAATATCACTTCGTGTGGCCCACTTGAGTGTTGGATCTACCTCATACTTGGGTCCACTCTCTAAAATGATAGAATAAAATGGTTGACGAGGTGGATTTCTAAAACAACATCGCGATATGAATTCCCAACATAGCACAAATAGAGATCCTATCCATTTAAGTTTAATAATCAAACTAACTAAATTAAGTTTAATAATCAAAATAGCTTATTAACTTACATAAGTTAAAAGAGTTACTTATTTGATGGTATCCAAACGGACCCTTAATAATGATGTTTCCTTGCAATGCATTATGCCCTATGCAATTAATTGCAGTTGCATGGAATTGCGCGCTATAGGTCCCATCGTGATGTATGTGTCTTATCCACACCGTCCATCCATTTTTCCAGCTCATTTTAGGGAATGAGTTTAAAATTGAAGCATATCCAAAGCTCAAGTGGACCACACCAAAGGAAAACAGTGTGAATTGAACACCTACCGTTGAAAACTTCTTGGGGGGCCATAGTGATGCTTATTTGGTGTGGTCCACTTGGGCTTTGGATATTCTTGCTCATCCACTAAAATGAGCTGGAAAAACGGAGGGACAGCATGGAAAAGCACATACACCACGGTGATGCCCACAGAGTTTACTCAGCACGCCCTAGTCCCTGAATATGAATGGCAAGAAGAGTTGCAAATCCCTGGAGCGTGTGGGAGCACTGTCCAGGCACACGTGTCAATGTGGAATTCATATATGCTTGATCTGTGATCTCCGTCTGGCCCAACATGATTTCATTGGCATACTTTAAAAGCTAGAAAAAAACCCTTGGGTCGACTCGGCGAGTTGACTCAACTCTGAGAAAAGCTCGATTTGGTCCCTATTCGGGCAAGACTAAGAAAACTCCTGACACGGCTCGACTCAACAAAACTCATCAATCTTTATGCACTATTATATTTTAGGGTGTGTTAGGTTGCACAAAACATCATGAAATTTCATGATATTTGGTGAGTCAACACACTGAATTGACTGGACTCTGAGAAAAGCTCAATTTGGTCACTATTCAGGCAAGGCTCAGAAAAATCACGACTCGGCTCGGTTGGAATCAGGGAAAACTTGATGAAATTAGACATGGGTTGACTAGACGAAACTCACAATATTTACGCATTATTACATTTTTGGGTTTGTTTCCCTGTTTGGTAGCACCAAATATCATGAAATTTCATTGGAATAACAGATAACAATGGGCTTTCATTGAACGAATTGTTTCATTTCAGTTTCACATTGCATCCAAACACAGTCTAGATAATACTAAAACAACGTCGATTTATCTTGTAGGCTATGATGAATGCTTGGAAGGGGGCGTGCGCATGGCCCGGAAAGAGCATAGCAAAGATCGTCATCCCACGGGGGACATTTCTGATGGGCCCAGTGGCATTGAAAGGCCCATGTACGGGCCCAGTGAAAGTTCTAGTCCAAGGAGTAGTGAAGGCTACAGTCGATGTAGATGGTGTTTGGATCCATTTCCAACACATCCATGGATTAAAGGTGTCGGGAGGCGGGACTTTGGATGGCCAAGGATCTTTGGCCTGGCCACAAAATCAATGCTCCAACAACGCTTATTGCATGCTTTTGCCGACGGTGAGTTTCTCACTGCTGGCTAGAAACCCCACCTTCTTTTGTTTCAACAAATGGGTCATGTTGGGAGGGTAGCCCATGATCTGAGGCATATATAAGTCCAGCCCATTATCTGAATCCAAGACGTAGCTAGCCCATATGGGGAATGGGTTGGACCAGGCCAGCCCCCCACCAGTCTACCTGATGGGCTGGGTCATGACCTTAAAATAGCTAAAAATTTGGAAAATCATAACTTGAATTTTAACTTCAAACTCAAATTTGACTCCTAAAATGATTGATGTTTACAGAAGCCAATGTCTTTGGAATTGGCTCAGGCATAGGACACGTCAATAGCTTATGAAGTAGTGGCTACCGGAAGCTATAGTGCGCCTTTGGTCGCTTTTGACCTATCTTAGCCCTTACTGCTTGATTTCCTTCGATCTTGGCCCTCCATAAAGCCTTCCATGGCCCATTCTATGTCAAAAGGGAAATGGATGGTTAGAAATAGCTAACCAACTGTAAACATTCACCATACATATGTGGCATACCTTATGACTGAGCACACACAGTGGAGGCAGACTCACGCAGTGATCCTACTCTGTGTGGCCTTAGCAGTGTTTTTTTTTTTTTTTTTTTTTTTTTTTTTTTTTTTTAACTTATACCATGTATTTCTTCATCGACCAAAATGATTATCTTATGGTAGATTTATATAGATATAGAGCACACCTAACATGCAACTAGTTATAGATGAAAAAATCATGCAACTGGTTTTGTGTGGGGTCCACCCTTCTGAATGCATGATGAACAACCTATCCAAGGTTCGCCCAACCATGAAAATGACATGCCCAAAATCAAGCCAATCCAACCATCAAGTAAACTGCACAGTAGAAAACAATAGACAAACACCCAAAAACCTCATAATTAATGTGGGGCTCACTTGGATTGGGTTTTCATGGTGGGGACCCTACAGGATGGTTTGGATGACACACCCACAACAGGGGGCCCTAGAAACAACTAGTTGCACGAACTTTTCATCTACAACTAATTGCGTACAAGACATTCTCATAGATATAAATGGCAAGCCTCCATGTTTGCTAACATAGATCATGCGTCGATGTTTTTTTTTTTTTTTTGGTTAGTACACACACCCATACTGTTGGTCACACTTCAAAGTTAGCCACTCCCACGCTGGGAATCGATGCCAGGACCTCAATGTTGAAACGAGGTTATCTTCACTCAATCTGCCGCTGTCTATGCATACTTTTGCATCAATGCATGCGATAACACATAGCTAACTGAAATCATGCTCTGTCATTGCAGTCACTCAAGCTCAGCTATGTCACAGGTGCAAAAATCCGTCGCATTTCATCAATAAACCCAAAGTACTACCACTTTATAGTTTTCCAATCTAGCAACATCAAGCTCCAAGCCTTGAAGATAATTGCACCAGAAGAGAGCCCAAACACAGATGGAATCCACATAGGGGATTCATATGGCATCAAGATCTCCAAAACCATAATAGGCACCGGTGACGATTGCATCTCCATTGGGGAGGGTAGTTACAATGTAATGGTGTCAAGGGTCACGTGTGCGCCGGGCCACGGTATCAGTGTTGGTAGCCTAGGAAAATATCAGGATGAAAACGACGTTATTGGCGTGAGAGTGACGAACTGCACCCTCACAGGAACCACAAATGGCCTAAGGATCAAAACATGTCCGGATTCACCTCCAAGCAGTGCTTCAAAATTTCTCTTCGAGAATATAGTCATGAATAATGTGTACAATCCTATCATCGTAGATCAAGAGTACTGCCCAACTGAATCTTGCAGCCCCAAGGTACTCCCTCTTTCATGGCTTCTCCATTTTTATGCATTTTGATGAATTGGTGCTCTCTCTCTCTCTCTCTCTCTCTCTCTCTCTCTCAATTTTATTTTCCTGCATTTTAATGATTGGGTGCCTTTGTTTTGAATATGGTTGTTCATTACAATTGCCTTTTTTATAATATGGTTTGATATTATGCTATTATTAACTCCACTACAAATGATGTTGTTAAAGTCTCTTGATATACATTGATACACCATCCTCTAATAGCTTGAGCTTTTAGATCAAGTGGTTGTTTGACATGGTATTAGGGTGGAAGGTCAAGTGTTTGAATCCTGGGAGCAACAAATATGCATTCATACTCAGATAGCCTTCCGCATGTAAGGATATCCTATAATCAATAGGGCTTCAAACTAGCCAATACACCACCGGAAAACAGCAAGTTCAATCAAATTTCAATCAAATAGACCACTTTCAATCAAACAAATCTGAAATACACCGCTTTCAATCAAATTTCAATCAAACAAATCTGAAATACACCGCTTTCAATCAAATTTCAATCAAACAGCAAGTTCTAGATGGAATCTGGGTTTCCAATCCAGTTTATGCAATTCTGGATTTTCTCTAGAATCCAGATACTGCAACCAAACAGGCCCTTAGGCTTCCGCAGAAAGGTCTCCGCTTGCTCGACAGAGAGCCTTCTAATATGAGTGAGAGTACACTAGTCATGAGGCTCATCTCAACTAGAAAATAAACTTTGATGTTTAAAGTCCCAAGAGTCAAAACTTTGAGAGTAGCTCCACAAATAATGCTCAAGAGGGAGTATTTATAGCCGATAGGGCTCTGAATGGAGCAAGTCAGATTCGAAATCTGATTTACTCCAAACCCATATAATGCGGAGTTGGATCTTAAAATAGGTCTGATTAATTAAATAGACCAGATTCAGGTCCACAAAAATAAATCTGAATCATATTCGAGTCAAATCCAAATCTAGTAGTGAGATCCAATCAAACCCCCACTATTGCTTCAACCATTTCTACTTCCATAATAGAATATCTCGAGAGGATATTTTAATACAGAGAGAGTGAGCTCCAGACACGGATTAGCTACTGAACTCAAAACGTCACCTAGTTTTATGGGCCCCACCATGATGTATGTGTTGTATCCACACCATCGATCCATTTGGAGTGATCATTTTAGGCCATGATCCAAAGAATGAGGTAGATAAAAATCTCATGTGGACCCCACCACAAAAAACAATGGGGAAAATGGCACCCACCATTGAAATCTTACTATGGCCCACTTGGTAGATCATAAATGGCACGGATCAGATGATTATAACCATTGATTTTTGGACCATCTTTTCAAATGGCCCCACCAGACTCTAAGAATCTCTTCCATATGCTTTCAGTGCATGGGGATGACACAAACATGCATTGGTACCTCTAAAACATTGCCCTAATTTTCCGCCTGTTGGTCTGCAGCCATCGTCACGTGTTCAGGTTAGCCAAATTATTTTCAAGAACATCAAGGGTACGTCGGCATCGCAGGTCACGGTCAAGCTCTTGTGCAGCAAAGGTGTGCCATGCCAGAATGTGCGGCTCACAGACATCTTCTTGAAGTGCACAGGACCAGGGGCTGCTCTATCCACTTGTTCTAATGTTATAGGCACTTCTTCCGATGTATAAATTCCATCCTCATGCCTCTGATTCTTTTGTTTTTACTATTGTACACAATCTAAGAAAAACCAATGTTTTAAGGGTCTGTTTGGCATACAGAACTTTCCAAACTACAATTTTGTATGATTAAAAAATAACAATTCTCATTTAAGGTCCATTTGGATTGTAAGTTACTTAAGATAAGCTACTTATCCGATAAGTAACTTACCTGGGTTTCTACTTAATCGCAGGTAAGCATGTTTGGCAAACAAGATACTTATCATCAAAAAGTAGAAAAGCATGTTTAGTTTCCAACATCATAAGTAATCATCCCTCAAGTCTATTTGGTTCCCCTCACATCCACTATCCATCATGTGGGACCAACCTTTGATGTGGATCGTTCATTATGTGGCCCCACTAATGTGGGCCATACATTATGTAGGGCCCACCTTGGATGTGGGCCATTTAGCAATAGGGTCCAATCTTTAATGTACATCATTCATTAGGTAGGGCCACCGTTGATGTTGGTCATCCATCATGTGTGGCCCACCATCAATTTTATTGTCCATCATGCGGGGCCCATCTTCAATATCCACCGCCCATCATGTGGTGCCCACCTTTGATGTGGACCATCCATCATTTGGGCCCACCTCCCATGTGGGCCGTCCATCTTGCAGTGCTCACCTTGGATATGTGTCATTCTCATTAGCCCGACCTTTGATGCAGACCGTCCATCATGTGGGACCCACCTTGATGTGGATCATCCATCATGTGGAGCCCACCATTATTAATTGCCCATCATGTGGAGCCCACCTTTGATGTGGACTGTCCATCATGTGGGCCCCACCTTGAATGTGGAGCCAACCTTTGATGTGGACCATTCATTGTGTGGGTCGTCCATCATGTAGGGCTCACCTTGGATGTGGGCAATTCATCATTATGGCCCGACCTTTAATGTGCATCATTCATTACGTAGGACCCGCCTTTGATGTTGGTCATCTATCAAGTAGGGCCAACCATTAATGTTATTTTTCATCATGTGGGGCCCACCTTCAATATCCAGTGCCCATTGTGTGCACCCATTGTTCACAGCAACACTATCTATTCATGTGGGGCCTGCCTTGATGTTAAACAACATGCTTCTCCTTTGCCTCTCTTTCGCCTCTCCTATTCCTCTCAGCAACTTATGAAAAAGTAAAAAAGCTAAAAATATTAATTGAAGTAATTATGTACTTTTAAGTAAAAAAGTTATTTATTACTCATCATAAACCAAACTTACTTATCTGAAATAAGTTACTTAACAACTTTTTTTTTCATTTTTATGTTAATGTTTTATTGATTATTTAGCCAACCTACCTTACATCACAATTTTATTAAGTTTTAGCATTGCAAATGTTTGAGTTGGTAGACTTTTTGCAGTCCATCAAATTATTATTTACACTGTAAATGTTTATTTATTGGATTATATTGAGATTTTTCAATGTTTGAGTTTATATGTATGGATGTGATTGTGTCATGATAACGTGTGCACGTAAATGTTTATATTAGCCTTTATGATGAGATGACATTCGTCGATTAAAATACATGCTGAAATATTAGTCAGTTCGCTTCTCACACGCTATAGACCATGGTGCAATATGCACAATGGAGTGATACATACTGAAATACATGTACATATGAGATGTACCGCTGCACTGGTTCATGAGATATTCAAGATAAAATATCAAGTAAATCAGCACATCAGCCCTGCACCCAGTCAGATTATGCAAGCCTATGTATCACAGTGGGAATGGAGCATCGATTGATCAAATAGATCCCGCGTGATGATCACACAGACAACAAACATTTGATCATTCACAACATCTAAATTGAGCCACACATACTATGAGACCAATTACTTACAAGTGATGGATAGATTCTAATCTAGTCGCTATGTGGGTATGTTAGTTCTATAGACGACTTATATGTCATTATTAGGATTGTACTACTTTGGTGTGCATTCTGAAGGCTATGTACATAAATTTAAATATTTAACTAAGTCAAAAGCACGATAGGAAAGCAACATGCCATATTAATGTTTAAATTCTTGAATGCTCTTACTATTTTCAACTTAATATCTTGATAATATTGCAATAAAATCACAATATTTTAAAATCTTAGAAGATTTTGAAAACCTCACAATAATATCGTTGGTGTGTTTCTCACAATATTATGGCGCGTCTTGCAAAATATAGATGATATTTGTCACATTACCTATACATATTGTATGATATACACAGTTTTAGTTTTTTTTATTTTTTTCAGTCCTAGACTGATTTATTATTATTATTATTATTATTATTATTATGGCACATAAATAAGCTCATCTCATTTTAGTGAACAAAAATTATGTATTAGAGATATCTAACACATAAAGAGTTCATGTTAACATTAATATTATATTAGAGATCAAGATGCCTAACATATAATCATCGTTAACTAAAATGAGATCAACTCATTTTTAGGGGTGTACCAAATAAGGCCTTAGAATCACCCCAAAATGCATCAAAAGTTTGAAGAATGCTTACCTCCCTCAAACATGGGCTTGTGACATGTGAATTTGGGGGTTCATGATGTGATTTTCTATGTCGTTGGGCACCAAAACTGATATCTACAAGTATAGCTCTCAATAGTCCGGTCCTATGGTACCAATTCATGACTGGATTCAGGTCCTGCCAAGTCTGGTTCTAGAATGTCCGGACCCAAATCCAATCCGATCAGGTTTGGGTACCTATTAGATCTTCGGATCTAGGTTTTGAGTTCGGTTCTGTAAAACTAAAAGAATTTGCATGGTTGGGCCCACCCAATGAATGGATTAGATCACACATGCGTGCCACTTTGACATGTGTATGGTGTGTAAATGGGCTCTCTCACATGCATGTGGCTTAGAACCCACGTTTTGTTTCCTAACTCGTCAATAAGTCTATGTATTAAATAATACAACTGCACAATAAAAAATAGACGTACCTTTTCTTTTTTTTTACACACACACCCCACACCCACACAGACCGTAGTGGGATTTCACCACCTATCGGACTCGAACCCCAGACCTCGTGTTAAAAAATAGTTGTACCTGACTAGACCTATCTTGACCCGACTTTAGCCGAGTCCATCACATGGACCCAACCCAAACCAACTAGACCCAATTTTTAACCAGGTACAAAAGGTGAGACCCAAACCAATTTCTCAATGGGTCCAAAGGATGGGACCCATGCCCATTAAAATTAGGTCAGATCCATTGGGTACCTGCATGTCTGGGTACCTGTCTGACAGCCCAACCTACAGGCAAAAGTGTATCAGTTTCAGAGAATACTTAATCCATGTTAGAAATGGTTTGAAGGAAGATCCCAAGGAACCAGCAAATAGTAGAGCCATCTCTCCATAGTGCATATGCATCAATCAGGTCCCATCCATATGGTTAGCCCTAACACAGACCGGGTGAATGGTTAAGAGTCAATAGGGAAACTGAATATAAGTGATGATGGTTTGTCTAAGAAGTTCAATTTTTGAAACGCAGCCCATATTAGGCCCAATAAATGTAATCAGCTGATGCGGACATCAGTGGTATACCCTTTAAAGTGTACCAGAGGAGGCGAAGTCGCAGATCGAGTGTTGGAGCAGACGAGTTGATGTAGATTACGAGTACGCGAGATGCAGGATCGCACAGAAGCATCATGACTGCTGGACCATAGAGCGGATTTACGTTTAGGCGCTTTTCTGTTTATTTCCTTGTTTCTAGGCGCTTTAGTATCGTTATTTACTTTAGGCGTTTTTTATGTTATTTCTTTGATTTTTAGGCACTTTAGTGCACTTTTTTATTTTCGTAGCTTATATATACTGTGAGAAACCCTATTTCGATATTATTGAATGAATAGAAAATTCGTGAGTTTCTTCCTCTTTGTTTGAGAGATTAGGGTTTCAGGATTGGCCCTCAGGTGTTGAGGATTCCACCCCGGAGTTCCCGTTTTTCTCTTCTCTATTTCTTCAAGGTGCGAGGAAAGGTAAGCTTCTTTTGATTCCTAATTCGTGCTTCATGAGAACCCATTGCTTTTCGACATCCCTCGTCCTTTTCTGAAACCCCCCCCCCCAGATACGATCGAAAAGAGGGATGCCTAGCCATGAGAACCGGATCCAAGCTTGACTGTGGACTGGTCTATGCTAGATCTAGGATATCCTCATATCCCTAGATCCTCCCTGTTTTACAATTTTACATGATTTTATGTGAAGGGGCATAATCCGAACGAACGGTTCTCATCTTCGTGTTGAGATTTGTTAGTTTCCTCTGATTGAAAGTAGTTAGTTTCGTAATTTTATTATTTGAATATCTTCCAACTAAATACACATGCATCTAGGGTTAGGTCATCGCATGCCCCTGCATCATCGGCCCTGTACCATTATTTCCTGCCATTAGGTTGCTTAAATTGACCAAGACCTAGGACACTTAGGGAGCGAGTTAGTACAAATTGAAGGCTCCTAAAAAGGCAAGGGCAACTCCCAAAATGACATGGTTGGAGGTAGTAAGAAAAGACTTGCCAACCTAACATATGGTCTAATTGAAGTTATGGCCCTTAAAAGAGTGGAATGGCGGAAAATGAATCATGTAGCCAACCTCAATTAATCGAGATAAAGCTTAGATGATGATGATCCGAAATGGGATAAAGCCACCTCTCCACGGTGCACATGTTTGCTTGGTATGCATGGTATAGACATGCGTCAATTGAATCCACTTATAAGATAGAGCCATAACATAGTTGGTGTAATGTATGAAAAAAAAATTAAAAAAAAAAAATCACATCTATTACTCAGATGGAACCTAATCAGTGACCATCACAGTGACGGTAGAAAACAAATACATAATGATCAAATATTGAGTAAGGCGAATTGAAAAAAAAAAGGAAGTAACATTAGATGTCTCTAACAAGTTTGATTTCTGAAACATTACCCTTTAATAGAACCCAATAAATGTATGGATATGTTCACCCCACTGTACCATATCTACTACTACAGAGTGGGTATCACTTGTGTTTGGGACCATATCTTCCTAATGGACTCCACTTATGGTGGCCCAAGACCAGGTACCATAAGCATTCATCTCTCGTACAGGTGTTACCAATGTAGGATCATTCTGATTTTGGGTCAAAAACATATGGTGGGGCCAGCTGTTTGAATGACCTAGAACTTGAACACACCCTCGTGCTGGAAATATTAGGGAACTAAGGGGCCATTTAAATGCTCACACAGTTGTATGCTGCACATGCTATTCTGGCTAGACAAGTTATATAGTTTTTCTCCCTAAGGAACATAGGTACACCATGTACTCATAATTTGACAGCTAGCAAGGATGGTGCATATTTGGTAAAAAGGTGGGATAAAGGTAAGAAAATCTCATCTCTAATAAGATGCATGTAGAAACATAATGTTCCATACATATGAATCACATTTACGAAATGTGCCACATATGACCATACATGTTCAAGCAGACATATGTGCTCCCATCAATCTCCAAGCGCCATATGTGTGCTGCATGTCCATCTGCACACACGTTCCACCAATCCTTCAAAGTGTTTGACAACCAAGGTATAGCATATCTAATCCTAGACAGTGTGACCTTGCCTGAGGTGGCTTGTGTAGAACACAACTTTGCTTGCATTAAACAGCCACTAAGAGTAGCTAAATAAAAATTCTCACAACTTCATGCTTTCATGAACCGAGAACGACGGCTCAATTAAAGACCGACCAACTTGCTCGGTGGTTTGGCTGATAATCAGATTGGCCCTCCGTGGATGGGTGGTGGGCCCTAATGCAGATTGGGTTTCCCCTGGAAGTCAACCAGATTGGAAGATACTGATTCCTTTAAGTTGTGGCATATGAAAAAGACAGTAAAGATGTAGAATAGCAACACACCACGTTCAGCGGATAAAGGGCCAAATATTGAAGGGAAATTTTGGAGCCTCCCCCATCAAAGGTGTGGCCCACAGGGGAAAATGGGCCCCACATGTACAAAATCCTGTGGATTGGCAAAGTTATATTAAGGTGTCATAAATGTAGAAACAGGAAGCACTGTCCTGCAAAAATTTGAAGCCTCAAGAGTTCTTTTCCCCACAAGCATTAATAGAAAATTAACAAAATGATGGTAAGTGGAGTTCCAATGAGACATTGAAACAACCAAACTAAGAAATTAATGCGTGAGGCAGTGTTTGGATGAGCTATTGAATTAAATCACAACAGGGATGAAATAAGCAAACAGTAATTGCATATTCATAATGATGAAGTAGCCCTCAAACCAACATAAAGAGTTGCATGATTCTGATTTGGATGCTGCTGTAATGACAACCCTCCCACTTTATGGAACTGATTATTGCAATTCAATCAGATAGCGCTTCCAAATCTAACCTTAATGAGGGTTGAAGCATATGACTGGTGGTAAATTAGAAAATTGAGTGGTTAATCACTTACCTAACTAGCAGTATTTTGCTGAAGTGGGTTAAACTAGCACAACTCCGTTTGAAAATTTTACAGGCAAGCCACTGCTTCAGTCTTCCTCTCCGCTTCTCTTTTGTCTGGCATTGCAACTCCCAGTGCTGAACACAGTCAGGAAGGATTTTGGGCAAAGCTCACCGATCAAGAGCCTCCATATTCTCGAACCAAGGAGAGAATTGTTCTGCATAACAGCTGCACAGGAGGCTGACTTTGGATCCGCAACAGGGAAGCATGGACGCATTTCTAGCAGTCAGATGATTTCACTGTATTGCTAATGACACTTTAGACGAACCCAAATGCAGAGGATTGCTAAAGAATTCTAAATCTGTGCCTGTGTGCTGCTGCTAAGCCCACGTTCTGACAAGAGAGGTAGTAAGATCTACATGCATCTGAAAACCAAAGTCTTTCAGCAGTCAGATGATGTCACTGTATTGCTAAAGACACTTCAGACGAACCCAAATGCAGAGGATTGCTAGAGAATTCTAAATCTGTGCTCGTGTGCTGCTGCTAAACCCTCCTGACAAGAGAGGTAGTAAGATCTACATGCATCTGAAACCCAAAATCTTTCAGCACCCAAGATTCTTCATTATGCTGCTAAGCTTGTCGACGACTTCATTGGGTTCCGCATATGAACCGGCGAGATTGATCGCGTGATATTCCAACCCTCTCCACTGCGAGATCAATGCGAAATGCGGACGCCTGTATTGGCTGCTGATGATCTCAAGAATCACTGCCTTTGACGACGCAGCAACTATGTGAGTGAGGCCCGCCCCATGGGCCCCTATAATGACTGAAGCCTCCTCAATGGCACGGACCTGCTCTTTCATGGGCATGTGAGCAAACAACCCATTGATGATATTTATTTTGCATTTTGAGTGATCAGTGGCGGCCCAGCTCTTTAGAGCATCTAACACCTCCTGTTCATTGCTTAGCCTTGATTGGACCTTGCCATCATGACGAGGGTGAGCTAAATAATCTTCTCGCCGCACAAAAAGCACGTTGTGGCCAGCCACTGGCTTCGGTACCTGTCTTTCATCCACCGGAAGGCCTAAAGCTGATCTGAGGATTTCCCCAAACTCTGATAACCGTGCCGTCTTCCCATCATCTGGGTTCTCCCGTAGTTTATGGGCGGGGGCTCCCTTACATCTTATGGTTTCAGTCAGCCCCTTAAACAGAGCTGTCTCATAACCCAAGGGAGAGAGGATCACATGGCGGAAGCAAACTGAGCCACTGAAATTTTTAGCATATCTTAAGCTTGAAAACATTGCTTCCCAAGTTTCTTCCAACTGAGTCTGAAGAATGTACAGAAGGCATAGAGATCAGGCGTGGGGGCAGAGAGAGAGAGAGATGAAGATAAAGAGCTACAACTTCATTTGGGCCTTTTTGGAGAAAGATGGCATGGATTATGAAAGTACAAAATCGCTTTTCTAATCAAAATACCCTACAATGACAAATGAAATGCGAAGGAAATCAAGCATAAATACCTTGCAGTGCCCATCTACAAAAACCAAATGAGGTCGATTAGGCAAGCGAGCAACTCTAGAAGCAACGTATGCACTATACCAGTCTGTAACTGTGTGGAACATGTTAGCGTACTCGAAACGTGTCACTAGAAGTGTTGGATCCTCAATCCACTGCAATAGGAACTATTCAAATCAATAAAAATAAAAATTTACTTGAAAACTACAGAAAAATGTGGGCAAAATAAATATAATCAGTTAAAGACACTCCAAAAGGTGCTGAATCCTCAATCCTAAGTACAAAAGAGTTGTAAAGCTTAACTTTACCTAGTAAAATTGTGACTTATGAGCTGAGGAAACATCCAACTATAAAATTACAGTTGGGGCATACATTTCCCAAATATGAGAGAATCGTAATGGTAACTTATTAACAATATGATTTGCTTAGCAACAGAGTTTTTTCTTCTTCTTTTTTCTTTTTTTTTCGGGAAGGCAAAAAAAAATTATATTTTTCTCTCGAAATTTTTTTTTTTTTTTGGTTAACGATAAAATATTACTAAAAGCCATTTCACTGCTCACCTATTCAGCAGATGATGTCCAGAAGAAGCTATACGGGTCATGTTGCATTGGACTAGCTGTACCATTCCCTACTTGTAAAACACCTAGAACAAGAGTACTGTAACTCTTTTCTTTTTTTCTTTTTCTTTTTTTTTTTTTGGGGGGGGGGGGGGGGGGGGGGGGGCGCTACATATGGAAGACACTTGAAGATTGTAGGGTCGCATGTGGCGTGATTGAACATGGACAGTCACACATGTCACATTTGTCAAATGTGATGCAAGTGCATGGAACATTATGCAACCTTTTTAGCAAGTATATACTACCCTTGCTATTTCTCCATTCACGTACAAGGATTTCACAAACCATGTACAAGCTGCCTATCCAAAATAGCTTGTACAATATGCAAATGAGAATCCAAACAAACGGTCCCTAAAGAAAAGGAAAAACAGGTACATCCAAAGGGAAGGGCCAATCTTCCCAATGCATGGAGATTGTATAAACGGGAGCCACATTATGCAGCTGATGGCCTACCTATGGATGGTGTTGTTGGTGATTCCATGCTTTGCGTTAGCTAAATATCTATTATCTTAATAGATCATCGCGTTCCATCTTCTTCTTTTTTAGTTATCATAAAGCGAAAGAAAGACTTTATAAGCACCCTCCACAAGCACAACCATGAAGTCACTCGCCTCTCTAGATACATGGATGAATGCAATATTAACTGGGAGAGATGAGACGGATTTCATCGAAGACAAAAGAAAGCATCTCCAAGGTTCCAAGAAATTCTTTTGTAACCCAAGTAATCACATTCTTTGAATCGCCTTCAACAACAAGACTTCCAGGCATAAACATAGAGAAGATTCCATACACCCCACTTAATGCTTTGGTCTACCTCATTGAACTCCGTACTGTATTTTAAAAGAGTTTTTAAAACTTTTGTTTCAAATTTTCTCTTCAAAGAGGTTTCCCTCCACGTGTTTGGTTTTTGGAAGTTTTGTGCATTTCTTTTTCCCACATTGGAAAGAAACAAGGAAAAAGGCGAGTATAAACGTAGAGGTTTTACACATGAGCTAGGCCCTAAGGGGCAAGTGAATTTTGTGGTTTGTAGGGGGCGCGCGCGCGCCCGCCTGCATCCGCCCGCCAGCCGACCGAGCTGAGCCGCGCCGTCGCCAGTGCCAGGTGAGGGTCTGGGTCTCCTGAGAGTATACTTGCGTATCCTTTATTTTGCTCCAACAGACACTGAAAGTGTACTCGCACCAACAACGGTTGTTTTGTTTTAAACGTTCAAAGACGCGTATGTTCGGGTGGTCGCGTCAGTTGGGTTTAAACCCAACCCAATTCTAAACGGTGCATTAAGCACCTAATCAAGTCTATAAATAGGACTTGATTAATCCGTTTTTAATCATCCGAAAATCTTCCTCTCTCAAGTTTGCTAAACCTCTGGACTCGGTTTTTCTGATTCTGTTTTTTCTGACTCGCTGAGTCACTGCACTTCGAGTTTGCAGTATACTTGTTGGTTTGAGCCCTGTACGGCGAATGCACAGCCAAGACTAGGGTGACAGTCGTTGTATCCTGGAGGCCAACTGTCCGAGACTCCTGTTGCATTTAGAAAGCGGTCCGAGGAGGGTAGATTTTATTTCAAGCCCAATGATTCGTCACACCTCGACTCAATTCTTAAAAACACATAAGTTCTTTTATTTCTTATTTTAATTTTCATTTTATTTTAATTTCTGTCAGTTGTTTTCAACACCAACTTCTAACAATCTTGAAACCAAATTACATACAGTTGAAAACAACAGACAGATTACTTTCTGTTTCTCTTTCTTTGTGATTTCTGTTTCAATCTCAACTCGAAACAGAAACACTTCCTCTTGTACTGTCTGTTCCAATCTCAACCCGGAACAGAATTCTTTTATTATAATTTCTAGATAGCACATATGGCCATCATTACAGTCAATCTTACGACTGAGCTGTCCAAGATTGAACCTTTTTTCTAGACAGAATTACAAACGATGGAAACAGAAAATTTCATTTGCTTTAGAAACATTGAAAGTTTTTTACATCTTGTCCGATACATCTATAGTTGACCCAACCAATCAAACTGAAGTTCAAGATACCAACAATTGTAAACACTACATACTGAATAATCTGTCAAACGAATTATATAATATTTATGTTTTGTATGATTCCGCGAAAGAAATCTGAAATGCACTTCAGAAGAAGTATATTCTCGAAGATGCGGAATCTATAAAACATGCAATATCAAATTTCCTTAACTTTAATATGACAAATGATAAACCTGTCACAAATTAAATTCATGATTATCAGAGTCTGCTACATGAATTAACAACTAAAGGAATTAAATTAGACGGGGTATTTCTATTTGGACCGTTAATTGATAAATTACCTCATTCCTGTAAAGATTACAAGAATAAAATGAAACATAAGAAGAATAGCGTCTCTTTAGAAAATACGATTGTTCACATTCGTATAGAGGATGCTAATAGGATCGGAGATCAAATAGGTGATGCCAATGAATCTATTTCAAAGGCTAACCTAGTTGAATCAAGTCAAAACAAGAAGGACAAAAGTAAGATACTATGTTACAACTGTAAAAAGTTTGGACACTATTCTAATGAGTGTCGGCTGAAAAATAAGTCAAACAAACAGTTCAAAAAGAAAGGTAGTTGTCACTTTTGTAGAAAACCAAGACATTTTGCAAACGTATGTAGGCTGAAGAAAAAGAGCGAAAAGCCACAAGTTAATCTTGCTAAAACAAAAGCTGATACGGTTGTTGCGGTTCTGACCAAAGTCTTCCTTGTACACAACCTGGAATGGATACTGGATACCGGGGCAACTCGGCATGTGTGTAATGATGTGACATGTTTACCTGTTATCAAGAAATAAGGGATGATGAACAAGTCTTTATGGGAAATGCTCGGACCTCTTCGATTGCTGGAAAAGGAAAGATAGTTCTGAAGCTTACGTCGGGAAAGACGTTGATGTTGAACAATTTCCAACATATGCCTGATATTTGACGAAATTTGATCTCTGGTTCGTTCCTCAACAAGGCTAGTGTTAAACTTGTATTTGATTCTGACAAGCTTGTAATGACTAGAAATGGAACCTTCATTGGGAAGGGTTATTGTAATGATGGACTATATATTGTAAACATTGATAATAATAAGATGTCATCCAGTTCTGCCTATATTGTTGAGTTTACTTCTTTATGGTATAGTAGATTAGGTCATGTTAATGTAGCATTTATAAAAAGAATGAATATGTTAGGTTTATTACCTAATATATCAGAAGAAGATATAGAAAAATGTGAGGTTTATGTAGAATCAAAATTCCATAAGAAAATTTTCAAATTTGTAGTTAGAAATTCTAAATTACTAGAGTTGATTCATAGTAACCTAGGTGATTTCAAAAATCACATGTCTAAAGGTGATAAAAGATACTATATAACTTTTGTAAATGATTATTTTAGGTGTACTATAGTTTACCTTCTTAAAAATAAAGATGATGCATTTGAAGCATTTATCAAATATAAAATTGAAGTTGAAAATCAACTAAGTAAGAAAATTAAAAGGCTTAGATCAGACAGAGGTAAAGAGTATGCCTCAACACAGTTTACAGAGTTTTGTGAAAAGTATGGCATAATTCACAAAACCACTGCACCGTATACACTAGAATAAAACAGAATAGCAGAACGCAAGAATAGAACTCTAAAAGATATGACGAACGCTATGCTAAATAGTTCAGGTTTGCCTCTTAACATGTGAGGGAAAGCTATCTTATTAGCATGTTATTTCCAAAATAGAACACCTCACAAGGAGTCAAAAAAGACACCATATGAACAATGGAAATGTCATACTCCTAGTTACAAATATCTAAAAGTGTGGGGGTGTCTTGCAAATGTAGGATTACCTGATAACAAGTAAACCAAAAAAGGTCCAAAAACATCAGACTGTATATTCATAGGATATGCTTAACATGAATGGTCCGGTGAAGTGTTCGGATCGCGGCGACGTGGGCAGTTCGCCGCCGGCGACGTCGCGAGAAGTCCACTGAACCTTATCATTTAGAGGAAGGAGAAGTCGTAACAAGGTTTCCGTAGGTGAACCTGCGGAAGGATCATTGTCGAGGCCCGTCGAGCAGCGAGACCCGCGAACCGGTGACCCTTACGCATGCCGCGCGCGGGCCGGGGGGCGCGCCCTCCCGGACCCCCCGCGCGGCGAACCAAACCCCCGGCGCGATGGGCGCCAAGGAATCGAATCTTGGAATGAGCGGGGCATCCCCGCCGGGATGCCGCCGCGCGTTCGGAACCTAGACGACTCTCGGCAACGGATATCTCGGCTCTCGCATCGATGAAGAACGTAGCGAAATGCGATACTTGGTGTGAATTGCAGAATCCCGTGAACTATCGAGTCTTTGAACGCAAGTTGCGCCCGAGGCCACCCGGCCGAGGGCACGCCTGCCTGGGCGTCACGCACCGTGCTGCCCCCCGGCGGCGGCGTCGCGGGGCGGAGACTGGCCGCCCGTGCGCCCCGCGCGCGCGGCCGGCTGAAAAGCATTCGCTCCCCCGTCGGGGCGCGGACACGGCGGTAGGTGGTTGAGAGGCGAGCGCGCCTCGTCGGAGCCCGGACGCCGTGCCCGCCGCCCCGCCCCCGGGGGCAAAGTGGCACCCACAGCTCGCGCAGCGACCCCAGGTCAGGCGGGGACACCCGCTGAGTTTAAGCATATCAATAAGCGGAGGAGAAGAAACTTTGACAAATATCTAAAAGTGTGGGGGTGTCTTGCAAATGTAGGATTACCTGATAACAAGTAAACCAAAAAATGTCCAAAAACATCATACTGTATATTCATAGGATATGCTTAACATAGTGCTGCATATAGATTCCTAGTTCTAAAGTCAAAGAATAATGTTCTAGATCCAAACACTATCATAGAAGCCAGGAATGCAGAATTTTTCAAACTTGTTTTTTCCTTTAAAATCACGTTTAGAATAAACAAAATATGATAGTGCATCGGATATGACTTTAACTAGTAAAACTATAGACACTACTAATTAAATAAGGAACAACCAAACACTTTTAATGAAGTGGATCCAGAACAAAAAATAAGTAAAAGGGCTAGAAAAGAAACTAATATGGGAGATGGGTTTTTCACATTCTTATTATAAGATTACCCTGTAACATACTCAGAATCTCTAAACTCTTCAGACGCTACATTTTGGAAGGAAGCTATACAAAATGAATTACATTCAATATTATCTAATAACACATGGAAACTAGTAGATCTTCCTCTTAGAAGCAAGCAAACATATATGTTATAAATGAGCATTTAAAAAAACTTAGACCTGATAGAACTATAGATAAGTTCAAAGCCAGGTTAGTAGCAAATGGTTTTAGACAGAAAGAAGGATACGATTATTTTGACACATATTCACCTGTAATCAGAATTACATCAATTAGAGTATTAATAGCTATAGCATCCATTTATAAGTTAGTGCTTCACCAAATGGATGTTAAGACAGCATTTCTAAATAGTGAGTTAGAAGAAGAAATCTACATGGAACAACCTGAAGGATATAAAATCATATGACAAGAAAACAAAGTGTGTAAACTTATTAAGTCCTTGTATGGTTTAAAACAAGCCCCTAAACAATGGAATGAAAAGTTTGATAATCTCTTAAAATCAAATGGCTATATCGTAAATGATGTAGATAGATGCATATATGGTAAATTTACTGATAATGAAAATGTCATTATATGTCTATATGTAGATTATATGCTCATCTTTGGAACCAACGTAAAACTTATAAATAATACTAAACAATTCATGTCTTCTAACTTTAATATGAAAGATTTAGAAGAAGCAAGTATGATCTTAGGTATTCAAGTAATTAAGAAATACGATAATATTACATTATCTCAATTACATTATGTTGAAAAGATATTAAAGAAGTTTGAACACTTCGATTGTTTACCTGCCGGTACACCATAGGATCATTCTGTGCAACTCAAGAAGAATACAGGAAGTAGTGTATCTCAATATGCTTATTCTCAAGTAATTAGTAGTTTAATGTATCTGATGAACTGTACAAGACCAGATATTGCTTATGCTGTAAATAAACTAAGTAGATATACACATAACCCTAGTTATGATTACTGGAATGCACTAAATAGAATATTAAGATATTTGAAAGGTACTGCTACATATGATATATGTTATACAGGTTATCCACCAGTATTGGAAGGTTATACTGATGCTAATTGGATAACTGAATCTGATGAAACTAAACCCACAAGTGGATATGTATTCACAATTGGTGGAAGAGCAGTATTTTGGAAATCTATAAAACAAACGTGCATTGCTAAATCGACAATGGAGTCGGAATTCATTGCATTGGAAAAGACAGGTTCAAAAGCTGAATGGCTAAGAAACCTTTTGGCAAATATACATATTTGGCCAAAGCCTGTGTCAGCTATATTTATTCATTGTAATTGTCAAGCAGCTATAGTCAGAGCCAATAATAAAATCTACAATGGTAAAAGTAGACATATTAGACTTCAACATAATATTGTTAGACACTTGCTGACTGATGGTGTTATTATTATTGATTCCGTACGATCGGAAAAGAATTTGGTAGATCCTCTGACCAAAAGACTATCCAAAGGGTTAATCATCGAAACATTGAAAGGAAAAGAGTTGATCCTAACATTATGAGTTACCAGTATTGGCAACCCAACCTATACAAGGGGAGATCCTATGCGATAGGTTCAATGGGTAAACAACAAGACACTAGGAGATTGGGAAGCACTGCAGCGAGTTACCCTTTCCTGAGATGTACGCAGTGCAAATAAAAATGTTTGGGAGGATGAGTTTGAACTCTTAATGAATCCATAACTAAGATTGGTGGTGTATCCATTTGTTGTGTATACTTGATGAAATTCACCTATATGAGTGTGGAAGTTGAGGCTGTTTCCTATAAGATATTAGGCTATTCTCTAGAGCGCTCATGAAAATCCTGGTAAAGATGCATGGCCGAAACGCACCAAACCGCAGAACCAGCAGTATCGGAATAGTTGTGTGAGTGGCTTGTATGGCCGCTTACGCTAAACGGTTAGGTTAAAGACCGACAGTCACCTAATTCCTGTAAATCTGTCTTATTTACTCTAGATGTTGATTAAAGTCTGATAGACATCAACACTATTACACAACTGTTCTACTCTAAACTCGAAATGTTTTGAAATTTGAAACATGGGGGATTGTTGTATTTTAAAAGAGTTTTTAAAACTTTTGTTTCAAATTTTCTCTTCAAAAAGGTTTCCCTCCACATGTTTGGTTTTTTGAAGTTTTGTGCATTTCTTTGTCCCACATTGGAAAGAAACAAGGAAAAAGGCAAGTATAAAAGTAAAGGTTTTACACATGGGCTAGGCCCTCAAGGGGCAAGTAAATTTTGTGGTTTATAGGGGGTTATGCACATTGACCCACACTATACCAAAACCACACCCACGCGCGCGCCCCCACCCGCGCGCCGGCCCGCCGAGCCGAGCCGCGCCGTCGCCGTCGCCGGTGCCAGTGCCGGGCCAGGCTTGGGCTCGGCCTCGAGTCCTGGTCTGGGTCCGGGTCTTAGTCTTGGTCTCCTGAGAGTATACTTACGTATCATTTATTTTGCTCCAATGGATACTAAAAGTGTACTTGCACCAACAACGGTCGTTTTGTTTTAAACGTACAGAGACGCATCTGTTTGGGTGGTAGCATCAGTTGGGTTTAAACCCAACGAACCTAACCCAATTCTAAACGGTGCATTAAGCACCTAATCAAGTCTATAAATAGGACTTGATTAATTCATTTTTAATCATCCGAAAATCTTCTTCTCTCTCAAGTTTGCTAAACCTCTAGACTCGATTTTTCTGCTTTTATTTTCTCTGACTCGCTGAGTCACTGCATTTCGAGTTTGCAGTAAACTTGATGGTTCGAGCCTTGTACAGCGAATATACAGCCGGGACTAAGGTGATGGTCGTTGTATCCTGGAGGCCAACTGTCCGTGACTCCTGTTGCATTTGGAAAGCGATCCAAGGAGGGCAAATTTTATTTCAAGCCCAGTGATTCGTCACGCCTCAACTCAGTTCTTCAAAAACACATAAGTTCTTTTATTTCTTATTTTAATTTCTGTCAGTTGTTTTCAACACCCACTTCCAACACTCCCCACCCACCCCTCACCTAAACCGCATAAGGATTCAAGAGAGTATCGTTTTGTCTATAAGGACTCATCTTCTCAAATTACCAATCTTCCTGATGGATGAACCGTCCACCAGTGGTCTCTTCTAGGATGTTTCGAGTGGTAGTAGAAGGCACAATATTATAGAGCACACCTAGGCATTTTAGGCCGAATGAGTCTACTTTCTTAAAATTATCATATGGATCATCATCATAAGCTAGTAAGATAGAAAATCCAAAATCCGACAACAAATACAAGAAGCGGACGACACATCGGAACCTGACCTGAGAGCACTGGAAATCGCTGGACCCCAGAAACCGCATCGAGCCGAGCAGATCCCGCATTGTGTGGTAATGAATCGCCCCCCGCGGAACAAACTGCTCCAGAAACTCCTTGCTCACAACCGCCGACCCATGGCCGCCATCCCCAATTACCCCTCCCGGGGACTCAATCTCAAAAGCTCCCGGCTCAAATGACGGGAGCTCTTCCTCCTCCGCCCGCCCAATCACCTCCTCCAGCCTCTCACCACCAGCCGACATCCGTATCCGCTCCAGGTTCATCCTCACCCGCCCGCCCTCGCAGATCGAGCTCTCCAGCGTCTCACTGTAGAAGCACCGGAACCACCCGGGCTGCGATCGCCCAGGGCCATCTATTGGCGATTGACGGATGAGATCAACACGGCGGGAGAATCCGTTCCCGAAATACCCCTCGCAGGAGTGAGGAGGAACGTTCGGGTTTGGGGACCATGGAAGAAAGGAGGGCAGAGATGGCCATGGTTTTAGAGGGTTTTGATGTCGGCGGCTTCCCGTTAAGGGCGGGCGGTTTTCCGTTAGGGAATGGCGGTTTTCCGTTAGGGAATTGCGGTTTTCCGTGAAATGGGAACGGTAGAAATAGACACTGAGAGGGATTGTGTTGAGAGCGAAGAGAACGAGGAGAAGGTATTTGGAGAGGAAACCGCTGCGCCTGGCCATATTTCCTAACGACAGACGATTTCTCAAGAGTTTTAGTGGTTTTAGTGTGAATATTTATATATAGAGACTGGGCTGTCAACGGGTCGGGTCCTACGGCAACTATCGGGTCCGGGTTATTTAGTTTTGGATCTTGGAGACGTACCCGGATCCGGTTGCTTTATGTGCATTAAAACCAAGGAAGGTATAGATTGTTTTGGGAGCCACTGTGATACATGTGGCTTATCCATGCCGTTCATCCACTTTGCGAGGTGATTTTAGGGCATGAACCCAAACTTGAGGAAAATCCAAAGCTCAAGTTAACCACACCACACGAAATAATGGATTGAATATCTACCATTAAAAACTTTTATGACTCTGATTTCCTATGGTGTAAGCCACTTGAACTTCGGATCTGCCTCATTTTTGGGCTCATGCCCGAAACTGTTATAGTAAAATGGATGGACAGCATGGATGGGGCCCACGAATGTATGACAATTGTTTTTTAACACTTTTGCCGAGAGTAAATACTCTTTATCAAACATAAGTAAAAAATGTAATAATTATTTACTTACATCTATCTACCAATATTTACCCAAAGAAAATGAAAAATAAACACTCCCTTAGGTACTGTCGAGTACCCATTAAGTCTTTCGAATCAAGGGTCAAGCTTAGTTCAGAACAAATGAAAGCACTTGAATGGTTTGGCCCGCCTGATAGATGGATTAAATCCCACACACATATGCAACTTGAAAATGTGCATGGTGTGTCGACAGACGCTTGACAAACAATGTGTATTAAATATATATTACTTTACTATTAAAAAGCAACCGGACCCGTTAGACTTGACTGTGGTTTACTTTATTTGGGTCTATTATGCTTTACTTTAACTGGGTCTACTATGTGGACCCGACCCTGTTAGAATCGACCATGCTTTACTTTATCTGGGTCTATTACTATTTGTAGCTGACGTGAATCCAACTAGATTGTTAATTGGGCTCAAAAGAGAAAGCGGGTTGTGTATGGACGCGGATTGTGTCCGACCATTGATTGGACCTTTAAGCATCTGACCGGATCTATGTGAGGGCACACCTTGATGTATCCGATTATCAACGTCGTCCATCCATTTTATAAGATCATTTTAAGGTATGACCGTAAAAATGAGGAAGATCCAATGCTCGAGTGGGCCATACCAAATATTGAGCGGAACCGGGCTATTCCGCTCAATATTTGGTATGGCCCACTTGAGCATTGGATCTAACTTGTTTTTGGGCCCATATCCTATCATGATCTTCTAAAAGAGATGGACGACACGGATGAATGGGTATATCACGATGGGCCCCACATAGATATGGTCGGACGCTTAAAGGTCTGGCCAGTGGTCGGACGCAATCCGTGTTCATTGTGTATGAGTAAACTTTGTGGGGCCCACTATGATATATACATTTTAGGTTGAGCCAATAAAAATTGAAGCAAATAACAAAGCTCAAGTAGACTACGCCCATAGGAAACAATGTGAATTGAACGTATGTTGTTGAAAAATTCCTAGGGGCCACGGAAGTTTTAGAACAAGGTGATAATCTTGTTTTACCTTCATCCATGCTCATGTGACCTTATAAATAGGCTGGATGACAAATAAACATTACTATGGGCCTTAGGAAAGTTTCAATGCTAGAAATCATTATGCCCATTGTTTCCTATGGTGTGGTCTACTTGAGCTCTTGATATGTTTTAATTTTGGGCTCAAACCGTAAAAAAAGCTGGAAAAATATATGGACAACATAGATAAACCATATACATTCACCGTGTGCCTAACAGAGTTTACTCAGTATACTTGTTAAAATAGAGCGGCTCCATGGAGTATTGCCCCCGATAAGAGGCTTACATAGAGTAGGAAAGGCTCTGAATGCTGGGAAACCAATGGGCCAACTTCAGGTCTAGTAGTGGTAAGCCGGTTTGGGTCTGGTTGAGTTTGGGTCAAAGTTGATCATGAAGACCTTGACTTAGATCCAATCGATTTTATTTTTGGGTGACACCGTGTTCCCATCAAGTCCTTGATTGAGATTTGGAGGTGGATTCAGAAGAAATAAGAATATTTAAATAGTTAGGCCCACCAAATGGATGGGCTAGATGTCACAAACACACTCCACTTTTAGAGGCTGTGTGTAAACTTCCCTTGTAAATATGGCTCTTATTAAACCTCATTTCTTATGTTAAAATAATTAACATATATCAAAAATATATATAATTTTACCACTAAAATTAGATTGAGCCAACCCAAACTTGACTAAACCATTCATAGTTCAATCCTTTGATCTCGACCGTTCATTAGAGACCAGACCACTCAGCCTACTGTGAAATCGTGATACTAGTCTAACTAATATTGACGGTCAAGATCATTTAAGTGCGTATAAGCAAATTTTGTATTCTATTTGCTAGGGACAATCAGGAATTACTTATGACTTCAAAGAGCCACCTTTGAGCAATCGCAACCGTCCCTTGGGAAAAGGGATGGCTACAGAAAATAAGACCATATCAAGGATGAGTTGGACCATGTTTTCTTAATTTAATAGACGGTTCAGATTGATCAATTAGACTTCTCAAGTGAACCTATGCAATTGGGAGCACTATAACTTGCAGTGCACTGAGAGCACTGGAGCATTTCTCCATGGAGGATTGTTGACATACGGCTTTGTGTGTTCTTTTCAAATACATTTTTTTACTGATCTGCAACTTAAGTGAAAAATCCGAACCATTAAAATAGTGGGGCATACAGTGACAATTGCATGGAGGAAAATCTGGAACAATTCACTCATCATATGTGTCGTGCATGTACATTGACTCTTACCAGTGGCCATTTTCTGACGTCAACGGTGCAGATCTCTTATGAATGGACCTTCCTGGGCTTCGCCTCTAGAGATTTTTGGCATGCGTCTGATCTTTTGAACGGATCAGATTTTACATAAAGGTGACACGCTGGCGTAACAGAAAATGACTGTATTTAAAGTTTTCATGCAGCGTTGTACGTGAACATTTCTCATCTCAAGACTTACCTTCGGGGAGACGACCGGAGACTAGAGTCGCTTCTAAATTTCTAATGGAGTGACTTGAAGCCCAAGAAATTTTCTGAAGGCGTGCTTGAAATGGACGCGGCCTGCCCCCGCCAGGACGCATTACCGTCCGGGCAGACCTGTGGAGGGGCCCACCGTGATGTATCCGTCTATCCACTCCGTCCGACCATTTTATAAGATCATTATAGTATGTGGGCCCAAAAAAGAGGCAAATCCAACGCTACTGTAATGATGATGTCATGGGCTTCCGATCACTGTTTGGTGTGGCCCACTTGAGCGTTGAATTTTCCTTCTTTTTAGAATCATACCTTAAAATGATCTTATAAAATGGTTGGACAGAGTGGATAGACAGATACATCATGGGGGCACGATGTAATCCACGTTCATTTGAAATGATGCATTTCAGAATAGTTGCAGTGTATTTTACCTTTTTCTGCATTTATGGCCGTTTACCTTTTTCTACATTTATGGCCCGTTTGGCACCATGGATTTGATGAGAAGTGAGGAGAAGTGGATTCCATGATATTAATTCTCACCAATTCCAATTCTTATCAATTCCATATTTTCTGTTTGGCAACCAAGATTTGGAGAGAAATCAAACATGAAGGTATGGATGGTGTAAATTTTAATCCCACTGTTTACCCACCGTATTGGACTCGATTTTTAAATACATGTCATTCATCCATTTTTACATATCATTTTATGCCAAGATCCAAAAAATAAAGCAAATCCACATCTAAAGTGGACCATAAAACAAGAAAAATGGAGAGTGAGACCTTTATGATGCACAAAAGTTTTGGATTAAACTGAAATTTGTGTGGTCCCTTCATCCAGGTCCTTGTGACCTTATCAACAAGTTGGATGAAAAATATACATCGTGTTGGGTCTCATAGTTAGGGACATATAACAGTGGGTCCCACGTTGGCAAGCATTTCTCCACAAATCTCACCTTTTTTTTTAGGATTTGAAAAAGGGCTAAAAGTGCCTTTTTGAGTTCTCCTGGATTCCTCTCAAACCCACTTCTCATCAAATCCATGGTGCCGAACAAAATAAAGTAATCAATTTCTCCTCCTTTCTCCTCAAATCCATGGTGCCAAACGGGCCATTACTATTTACCAAAGGTATTTGAGCCCGTTACGACAGCAACTTTTTGATACATAAAACGAGATGAGACTATGTGGGTCCCAATATGATGTACATGTTTTATCCATGTCGTCCATTCATTTGGCCATATCATTTTAGGGTATGCCTTCAAAATGGCACGGATCCAAAAGTCAAGTGGACCACATAACAAGAAGAACATTTAAATGATAGAGTTCAATTTCTACTGTTTTCTAGTGTGGTCCACTTGAGCTTTAAATCTACCTCATTTTTGGGCCCTCACCCTAAAATGATCTCTACTAATGAATGGATGGCATAGATCAAACACATATTTTATGGTGGGGCTCATAAAATGTAGGTTTCGAATTTCGTGTTATATAATGACATTGAGTCCTCCGGACTTTTCAAACATGATGGTGTATGTATTTATTGATGATGTGAGAAAAAATACATGTAATTACACCATTTCAAACAGCCCCTTGAACTCCACTATTTCCTATGGTGTGGTCCACTTAAGCCTTCGATCTACCTTATTTTTTTGTTATAAAATATATACATCACAGTGGGTTCCACAGAGCTCCTAACCGGACCGTCCGTCACCGTTAGTCATGAGGTAGTACAAGAGATATTAGTTGATAAAACCCTAATTTATGACATCGTTATGATATTAGTTCCCCTATCATAAATTTTTTTTATCTAACCTCTTGGGCAACTTTTCAATACTCGGGTATTGAAAGTCTTCGAGTGTTATCATGGAAATCTAATTTAGTATGTATGTGTGTTTCCACACACATAATCCAATCTAGTATAAATATAATCATTGAAAGAATCTTCATCCATATATTAAATTATCCAACCGTTGATTTTCAAGATGGACCATCATATCAATTGACATGGACATAATATAAGCTTTTAGACCCGATCATCAACGAATCTAAACTTTAGATCATGATCCTGATACATAGACGAATAATTTACACCACTGAAATCTAATTTTAAGGGTAAGAAATACATTATATATAGTGTGTTATTACTTCTATCAGTACGAAAGAGGGTTTGTATAACCTTTGTTGTTAGGAATTAAGAAGACACCTTTTATGAAAGTTTCTAAAAAATATAGATTTCAATCAAAATGAGTTATTTTCACATATGAGCATAAATTTCAAAAATTATAAAAATGCCCCACAACCCATCACACTACCATAGGCCCATAGTGACAAAATGGACCATTTCAATTAATCTTTTTATGAAATTGATCACACATCCACCTACATACATGAACAGGATACTCACCATTTAGTTTTCATATTTTTAACATGTCATCTTACTGTCCATCACACTTGGATCCACCAAATAGGTCATCTAAATATCGAATTAAATCGTTCATTTCAAATATCGTAAAATAGATGTCTAACCTACCAGGTAACTTATTAAATGTGTGTGAACATTATTTTATATTACAGAGTGGCATGGTCCATTAAAAAAGCATCTTAGTCATCTGTAAGATCAAAGGCGCAAACTAGGGCATTAGAAAGCATGTAAAATAATTATTAGTAGTGATGTTTTACCTTATTTGGATGGTGTAATCAGGAGCTACGGACGGTAAAAGTCGGGGCTAAAGGAAAGGGTAAAATTGTAAATTAGTATACCCATAGTCTCTAATTGTTGAACATAAGAGTTGTTATTAGTAAGGTTCTAATGGTCAGTAGCATTCACTTACCTCGTGCATGTGCGTCCCATTTGATCATTAGATCTACCTCATTTTTTAACTCATAATTGACTCGACTGAGCTGCACCAAAGGAGTGGAGTGGATTTCTCCAATAAATATCATAGTGGACCCCACATGATCATGCAGAAAATCCACGTCCACAAAAAAAAACACCCAGTTTGAAATCCTACCCGTGATCTCTCAACGACTTTTTTCTATTTTAGAAACATGCTCGAAGTGTAATATATTGAACAAATTTTAGGTGTATAAATTTTTTTTTTAGAAAATTAAGATAAAATCTGACCATTGAGTGAATCATATGACACTTGACCATAAATATAGATCAATTTTTTTTATGAAATACCGATCTAAACCATGGATTGTACATCCATGTCATATAAAACGTAAACCTACAGTCGGATCGTCAATTCGAGTGATATAAATGGTCCTATCGATGGACGGATGACTTAAATCCTCTAAATTGACTATCTTAGAGAATGATCCATCCAATGCATGCTGATCATCTTGTAAATCATATTATAACGTTCAAAATTGTATAAGTATGATAATTTTTCATAAGTAGAACTTGAGATGTGAGGCCGGATATATGGATGGTCATAATTTATCGAAGATATTAACCAATCTACTAATCTGATTTATGTAAAACTACTTTCAAATGATTCATCTTAAGTAGACCCATCATGCTATCTGATTTGATTATATCATATATATACTTAGATATTTATAATCATATGCATGTGTATATTGCATCATTATGACCATCCATTATCTCATCTATCATACATAGTTGAACATTGCCACTATTTTTTCCATGTACATGTACATCATGGTTTATGATTCTGTGTGGTTAGAATTTAATATTTCATAACCATGTGTAACATATAAGGTTGGTACACACACAAACATGTATATACTCCCACCTATGATATTGAGAGAGTACCTTTGATAGGTGTGCCCTCATGGCTATGAACGGTAATACATCATATCTCGTTATCCCAGTATCTTTTGAGAGTGAAACAAAGATATACTCACTTTCAAAGAGCAGATAAATGTTTTAGATGATGATGACCACCTATGTGGGACCCACTTTGAGAGTGGCACATGTACGTACTCTAAGCTACACTCTTAAATAAGATTCTTTCTTAAAATCCCTCTCGTAACCTTTTTCTTAAATCTCTTCCCATTACTTCATGAGAGTACATGCATTTACATGTGTTTAACATTTTTTTTCATGTATGTGTTTAATGTAAGAAGACTTTGTTTCATCTATATAAAGCAATGCCAAGTCTCTTCTCGTAAGCACTTACACTTTAAATAGAGAGAGAGAGAGAGAGAGTTCTGTGAGCTTATCTTCTGATCCAAACCATTTATCAAGTGAGTGCTCTAAGACTATATCTCTTAGATATTTTTGATCAAATCCAAGTGGACCCCACAAAGTATAAAACTAAGATGAACCATAAGCTGACCATTAGGCAGCATGAGTGGGCCCCACATGCCGTCACGTAGGCAGTGATATGGTACCCCACACGTTGCCTCACGTGGGCAAACGCATGGGCCCCTTATACGGACATAATGAATGGCAAAGATGGGCCCCAGTGTTTTATTAGGTTTTGTATATGTAGATTTTTCTGTTTAGATTTTAATTTTTATTTACTTTATTTATTGTTATCATGTTTAACAATATAAATGAATCAATTAGTTTAGAGATCTTATCATTAGATTTATAGTGGGCCAATATAAGAAAAAAAACTAACATCTCTCTAAAAAGGGCCCCATCTTAAGATCTTGTCATTAGAAACATGACAAATGAGTTTTAGATGAAAGATCCATTGTTGACAAGTAATATAGCGGTGGGCCCCACCAACATTAAAGGCATCCTTAAGTAGGCCCCACTGCATTTATTCGAATGAACAATGGATCTTATTCAACAAAGTATAGATCTTTATCGAAAGTCTTATAAATCTTTATTTTCGTTTGTTAATCAAAATCCCTAATCTAATCTTAAATTTAAACCACTAAAGTTTAAATAAAAGATAAAAATGATGATATGGATTGTTAAATCAATAATCAGGTCCAATCCAACCATTGATCAAGAGTCTAATAAACCAATTAAGGAATTGAATTTGGGGATAATAAGATCCACCCGATCCAGATCTAGATTGGATCATATGATCAATGATCAACTAGGGTCGTTGGACCAAAGTTGTGAAAAATAAGGAAATGAACTGTCAGATCGGATGGATCTTAACACCTAATTGTTATAAAGGTTGATCTTGACCTTAGACCCACTTAAATCATGATCTAAACCTATGATTCTTGAGATATGAGTAAGATTTGACCAGTGAATGAACCCGATTATTCACTTAAGGTCGCAAGTGGACCATCTTAAAACCAATATGATCTGATATTGATCTTGATTATCAGATCATGAATTAATTCCATCTAAACCATATAAAATATGTCTAAACCCTTGGATTAGTAATTCAACTAGTCATAATCGTCTATCAAGGGGCGAATTGATCAAAATGGAAGATTAAGTATATTGGAATCTAGATCCAACCGACCATATCTTAAATGAACAGTTCTAATTAAAGTTTAATGGTCGGATCGAAAGGATCTCGGGCCTATATGAAAATAAAGCCAAAATGAACGATTAAGATTTGTAGATCATGAACTAAATGTAATATATGACTAAACCAAAGGTATGGATCGTTAGCTTGATGATCTAATTGTCAAATCAACGGTCATAATTGTGTATTAACGGATAATAATTGATTATATCATGAAATTAAGTATTAAAGTAACCATATTTGCATAACATTTAAAAGGGAACCCAACGAGAACGAAAACCGATAACCCGTCAACTAGTTACAGAGGATTGTATCCAAGGAGCTCAAGCAGAATAAAACTTTTAAGTAAGTAACACTACACCAGGATGGTATTTCCAGCATGCATTCATTATGCATTCATGAATCTTATGATATAAACTGCTTATTTAATATATGTCATTATCTGAAATATGATGTTGAAGTTGAACACCAAACAACTTGAGGATAGAAATCCCTTAAATTCTTGGGCAGAGTTCCCAACCGGAACCCGAGTTGGTACCAATAGGGCTTCCTCCCAAGGCTGCGACTCAGGGCTGGAGAAGGAGTATAGTCAGCTCTAGAATAGACTACTCATCGTTGAATGGGTGTTGGCAGGCCGGAAGCTATGCGCAGCCATGGCCCTGGTGATTCTTGAGTATGGAGTTGTTTATATGATAGATGGCATATTTTATTGTTATTTTAGTAAACATGATATGTATTGAATCATGCAAATTATTATTACTTATTGGGCTTCTAGCTCACGATGTTGTATATGGAAACCATCTAAGAAAAGACATAGTGGAGGCGTCTCTATGAAGTTGACTTCGACAGAATAACTGGTGGAGGAGCCAGAAGAAAATAAGAGAATTTAGTCTTTATATTTATGAAGTTATTTATGTTTTGAGTGATCTAGTTTGGATATAAGCCTTAGGGCCATTTAATACTTTAAGACAATTAATAATTAGCTATATGCTATGATGATGATTAAATCTTTTATTTTAATAGGGTGAATGTGTTACGGTTTAATTTTAGCACAATATGATAGCTAATACCTCGAACTCGATACCCAAATTGATAGAATTCGGATATCCAAGGTTGGGGTGTTACACGAAGAAAGATCATATGGAATTGGTCTATACAATCCGTTGGATGAACTTAATCGTTCATGGATGCTATACCAGTAGTGTAAATCTGATCGCACAAATCTTTTAAGATGAGAATTCATGGAAACTTCCTTCCTCGCTGATTATTATGAACTAAAATTAGAAACAATGGATATCAGATAAATCCTCATCATTAATTCTAGTCTAGGACAAGCAGTGTGTGCATACGTATAGGTTGAAAGACTGGAGTCCCTTTTGTGCATGTTATCAAGGCTCGAAGAAGAGAGATTCTCTCTCATGGTTTGTTACTGTTGAGTTTGGAGAGCCAACCCAACCTAAATTTCGAATCGGTCTCGTTTTTTAGATGTTATAAAAAGATGATCTTACAAAATTGATGAGCGGAGTCGATCTTGCAACAAGCATTACAGTGGGGCCCACTCAGTCCCTACAGTCAAACTGTGTTCAGTCTCTCCGTGGCCAAAACGACAAGCATGCGAATGCATTAACTCAAAAATGAAAATTTTCATTTTCCTGTTTCCCGACTGGTTGATGTTGGGGCTCAAAATCTCACCCATGATAAATCAATGCATGACTGGTCAATCTACGACGATCCGGATCGATCACAATCCTGAGAAACACCCGAAAAATGCGATCGGACGCTAGTGCAGCCCTGACCCGCACAGTTGTGACCAAAATATTTTGGAGCGAAACCGGACATGCGAATTGCTGCCAAATGATCCCCAAAACCTTTAACATGTAAGTTCCAACATCACGCGATGTGTATTATTAGCTGCGCGCTTCCAAATATGTTTTACCCTGATTGGATTCAATTATAAGGGACCAAAAGCCTATAAATGATATTTTGGAAGGGAACTGGACATGCATATTGCCGCCAAATGATCCAAAATGTAAAAAAAAAACCTTTAATTTCCCGAATTTGAATGCCGGATGATGTATACTTTTACTTGCATGCATTGAAATGCGTTTTACCCCTGTTTGAAGCCGATTAGGAGGGTCCAAATTGGGAAGGAATTACCAAAATTCACAGTAGATGATCATCCTGTACCCTACCTTGTTCATTTCATAGCCCGATGAGAAGCTTAAAGTGCTTTAGCGTTAGTAACTTCGGTCTTCGAAAAGGTACCTGTCCTCTGGACAGCCGAAGCCTGAAATTTGGAAAATATTCTAAGTACTTGGATACATGCAAACACCATAAGGGCACATGCGCATGCCATGAGGGGACATACGCCCACACCCATTCAACATGCGCATGGGATTTCTTCCCTTCCTCTTTCAAATTTGAAAATTTTAAAAATATGCTAAGTGAGGCAACATGCGCCCACACCAGAGGACATGCGCATGCCATAAGGGCACATGCGCCTACGCCCCCTCAACATGCGCATAGTGCCTCTCCACAAATGCATGCGCTCAGCAACTTCTAATTTTTTGTGGACCCGATACCCGATTACCTACTATAAATACCGCACTCACCTGCTAAGAGAGGAACTTCTTCATTTTTTTTAGAGGGCCGTCAGAGTGCTACAAGAGGTAGAACTCTTGCCGGAATCCTCGTCGAAAAGGGGCATGCGCCCATTCCCTTGCCGGAAACCCTCGCCGGAAAGGGAGATATGTGCTCACTTTCTTGAAAGTTTGAAATTCACTAAGTGGAGAGGGCACATGTGCCCATTTCCCTTCTATTTTCTCTCTGTCCTCACTCCCTCATGCCATATGCGCCCAAGGGGCAGGCACATGCGCCTGGGAGAGGACACATGTGCCCACCTCCCTTCCATTCCCTCTCTCCTCACTTTTCTCCCACATGCGCCCGGGAGGGGGCACATGCGCCCACACCTCCCTTAGCATGTGCTTGGATGGTCATTCTAATCGAGGGACTTCCATGATATGGCTCGCCTTTGACATGGCCCGCTTCCCAATCGCACCAATGATCCTAGACACACATCAGCAATGTATATCCACCCCCCGGATCGAATTTCCCAACGATCGATGATAAATAGCCCAATGCCATGATTTAATAAAAAAGGACCAACACTTAGTCAATTTTATAACTTCGAAAATCCCTTCGAAAGAGTCGAAAACGGCCGAAATTAAGGAGAACTGAGAGAAATTCGACCGACCCCGAGAGAGAGAGAGAGAGAGAGAGAGAGAGAGAGAGAGAGAGAGACTTTCCTTCTCTATTACATGATACACCATAATTATGCACCGCAACGAGGTTTATTCGATCTCAAGACCCTCGAATACCCTAATTAAGTGGTCAACAGGCCCATTACTTAGTCCTTTTCAGCCCTGGGAAGTGCCTTGTCGGCTCGAAAATCGACTTACGTCAAGCGAAGCAAAATGCGATTACACTGACGCCAGAGTGGATCCAGCATCATTGCAATCCTCGTGGACATGATCCATACCTGTTCAAAGACGATCGTGATCATTATTCACCGAATACCCCGATCAGACCGCAAACAGGTCCAGTATTTAGTCATTTTTAGCCCTGAGAAGTGCTCTGTTGGCTTTGAAATCGACTACTACCAAGTAAAACCAACCGCGATCTCAAAGACGCGAAGGCAAAGCTAATGTCCTTATTCTATGAAACAGCTGAGTCTAACATTTACAGGACATTGATCCCTACTGTTTATCAGAAATTGGTATAAACGAGCGCTTATCAGACCTGATACTCGGCCATCCGCAAGCATCAGAAATGGTCGATCTAGCCTATCTAACTTAAACTTCTCAAGAAAATGTGGCTCGACACAGCCTATTTGAATGATCCAATCGTCGAAATATCGATTATCAATAATGACGTGGTCGGATTAAAGATATACATAAAGCAGATTAATCAAATCAAATGTATAATTCATCCGATGCACTAAATATCAAGCATAAGTGTAACCCTCTCTCAAGCATGCATCAAGCATATTTACGTTGTGTTCTCTGCATCCATTGCATGAATTCTATTCACCTCAGATCGAAATACGAAATTAGATCAACGGGACTATGCTTATTATCGAAAACCGTAATCAAAGAGTTCCAAAACACCTGAAATACTACATCGTTAAGACCAGTTGATGTACGTCCCATCCAAAGCGGGATCCGTCAGTTGAGTAGCTAATGTAATAGCGGAGTGTCTTCCAATAGGTCACCCGTCCCAAACTGAGATGGTCTATGGCACTGGTTGCACTGAGAAACCATGGAGTGTCTTCCAGCAAGTCACCCGTCCCAAACTAAGGCAATTTATGGCACTGGTTGCACTAAGAAACCATGGAGTGTCTTCCAGCAGGTCACCCGTCCCAAACTGAGATGGTCTATGGCACTGGTTGCGCTAAGAAACCATGGAGTGTCTTCCAGTAGGTCACCCGTCCCAAACTGAGACGGTCAATGGCACTAGTTGCGCTAAGAAATCATGGAGTGTTTTTCAACAGGTCACCCATCCCAAACTGAGATGGTCAATGGCACTGGTTGCACTAAGAAACCATGGAATGTCTTCCAGCAGGTCACTCGTCCCAAACTGAGATGGTCAATGACATTGGTCGCACTAAGAAACCATGGAGTATTTTCCGGCCGGTCACCCATCCCAAACTGAGACGATTAATGACACTGGTTGCACTAAGAAACCGTGGAGTGTATTCCTGAAAGTCACTCATCCACAAAAAGGGTCAGTGACATTGGAATGCATGACTTGGTTAAAGTCCCGGTTGCTTCTCAACTCGAAAATTCGAAGGAGCATGGAACCAACATCTAACTGATATTAACGATGACTTAGTCCATAAGAAACTCGAAACTTGGTCTATTCAAGACTATAATCCCTGATGATTTAAATTACTTGCTCGATCTATCCGGGCCTCATCCCTCATCTTCTATCTTTTGTACAAATATAATTTATAGTGGAATTTTGTCGCTTTGTGCTATGGTTTTCTCCCGCAAAGGTTTTCACGTAAAAAATCTCTGTATTGTTTGTGTTGTGCTTTATTTACATTTATGTTCTATTAATGCTTTAATTAACATATCCCATGATACATGCACGCGTTTTCTTTTGCCTTTTAATCAAGGGTGATCATCCATTGATGTAATTAAGGGTTTGTGACTAGTTCACAGCCTGTAATGTAAAAGATATCGAAATCTTTGGAATAAAATTTACCTTGTGATATTTTCTCTCGTGTGTACTTTGTGATTACTTATGATTGTCCATGAATGTCTCTATACTCAGAATTCCCCCCAGAATAATGAAACATGAGAAAAATTGCCAAATGAGCATTTTTCTAGTTTCAACAGTTGAGAATTTAGTTGAAACACTAAAGGAGAACACAATCATTAGATAGGTCATTTGATGTACATTGCGCCGCCATCATATCATAAAGATTAAGCAGTTCTATAGAATGTCAGATCAGTATCTAGCTAGCATATCAAGATAAGCTGTTTGCACAAACCGTCAGACCGATTCTTAGTCTTTACATAAAGAACCCTCCAAAGACGTGAGGAACGTCCGAACTTCTTATAAAAACCTTCACTCAAACAAGAAATCATATCACACAATAGTTAGAAAGAAAAGAGAGCGAAAGAAAAAGAAACGAGAGAGAACGAGTGGAGAAAGAGAGAGAGACAAGTGTGGAGGGTTCTAGTGAGTCGACTCACTGAGTCGATCAAACCTGAGCTGAGTTACGTTCAGTTCGAGTCCATCTAGGAATCGAGACTAAAGAGGTAAGTGTTGTTCTAGATTCTTCACTGAAACCCTTTATGGATAATATGTTTCCATTCCCATTTTAATTTTAAATACAAAACATGTGTTGATTGTAACTGAGTCGAACTCAGTCGATTCAGATTAGGAACTCGCCGAACTTTGGGTGGATCTAGCTTATATTAGGCACTAAACGAGGTAAGTAGTTCATCTAACCATACCCTAGCTTAACTTCTTATTTAAACTACAAATTATTGTAAAAACCTAGACTTAAATAATAGATTTAACCCTAGTTGATCCTAACCATATGAATTACATGTTACTGCAATCTAACAGCACAATCCGTGTTAATCATGTTAGAATTTGATCATATGGAGTATACACTAAGTTCTAACAACAATAGAGAGCAATCAATTTAAGAGGTGAGAGATTTCTTTAAGCTTATTTCAATTTAAGTTGAATTTATACATGCTTTTTCTTATCTTCGCATAGTTTGATTTTAATATGATATCCATGCTAATCAGACGATGAAATTTTATGAATTGTTTATCAATGTGTGGATCATGTTTAATACGCAAATTTTGATAATAATTTTGATCGTATTGAACTTTTTATAAAATCATGTGGAGTGATGAATACAAGACTTGTCCTCTACTGATTCTGAGAGCGATGCGTGTTTCCACTATTTACTGAGTTGGCTTTTGCTCCTCTCTATTATTTGTATTGATTTAGCCTATTGTTACTCTTCTCTTTTATTTGAGTTAGCCTATTGCTACTCTTTTTTCCTTTATTGAGCTGCTTTATCTTTTATGGCTTGGGCATATGTCTTAGAATTTCAAAACTCTCATAGTTTGATTTAATTCTATATTGATGCAAGTGATATGTTGACGAACTCACACTAGTGATTTATATATATATTTATCGTGGACGTAATGCAGTTTGGGTGGTGACCCTCTTGTTTGACATGTAAGTCCATTGGTTTGGTAAGTGGTGCACATATCGATGACGTAATTTCGCCTTACGTGGTCATCACTTTCTGGGATTTGGTGTCGTAATTAGTCACCCTATGAACAAATCATGCAAATAATTTCTTCCAATCATGTGTTGTGCCGTATTGAGGTGTTTACGTAAATCCACAGTGATGTTGGACACGCCGATGAATCTCCGTAATTATTAGATGCGGAGCAAGTCAGATTTTTATGAATTACATTCCACAATGTGGTGGCCACTAGGCATGCATTCATACAAATTGGTTGCACATATTGATACCACTTGTAGTGGTGGAATACGAGACGTATCCGAACTTTTATATTATTTCTTTATGATGAATTGCTTGAATCGTTTATAATCTTGAAGGATAATCATCACTATGAGTAGGTCGTTGACCCTCTCCAACCATATAGATGATGCACGTGATGCATAGATTGATGATAAGGGCGATGATTTCCCTCAAGAAGATTATTGTGAATGACGTGGGAGGATAGCGTTGATGCTTTTATTTTTATTTAATTAATTTTACTTATGTTTTCTTACTGCGAATTTAGACTATTAATGTAATAAGCTCCCACTTGAGAGAGCAGTCGATGATTAGTTAAACTTTTATAGTTAAATGGAATAAAATTTTTAGTATGATTGATTTTATTCCCATGACTAGATACCTTTCATGAATATGAATGCATGGGATGTAAACCATGCGAACCATGCGAACAGAAGTAATGGATTAAATGAAAAAAAAAAACAAGGTATAAATATGAAGCATCTGTTCATTATTTATTTAACACCCTTAAATTTAGGATTAAAGTTCATATACTCGAGTGCCAAATTTTGGAGTTATTACGAAAGAAGTCAAGAGGGCTTTTTGAGAATGGGGGTATGGGCCCACTAAATCAATGATTGGGACCACCCATTCGGACGATCTGATTCGTTCACTTTAATCGGACAATCATGAACCCACAGTATAGTCATTTAAAAAAATGAAGCTTTTTGTAACCCACACTTGCATTGATGCTATGAGTTAATTTCGAACTGTTTTCTCCGATGTGGTTCATTCGTGATGAGTTTTACCCTCAAACTTGGACATATAACATAAATTTAAATGTTATTCATATGGACGACTTGGATATGCTCCAAAACTATCCAGTGAGCCCCACACAAGACGTGGCGTGAGTTCAATAAATGGGCCCCTTGCACGGAAAAAATGTCATTTGACCTTTAGGACCATTGCCACCTCCACGGGACCCACTCGGGCGCGTCATTCCATTCATTCTAGCGAGCTTTTTCAATGTTTTTTTAAGACTTACGGCCACAATCTCCAATGTAGAAGCTATGACGACCAAAGGTAGATTTAAGTTAGAATATATAGTAGTGACCTTTTTTTTTTTTTTTATCAATAATGAGAGTTTGTGCAAGGGAGGGAAATGTGGTGGTTCCCTTTATATATATATATATATATATATATATATATATATATATATATATATATATATATAATAGTTTTATGGGTATGAAAGGTGAGAACTTGTGAAGGGGATGAATTTTATAATTAATAAATGTGATGAATGATGTAACGGATGAAAGTTGTAGTGGATGAATGTTGTAATAGATGAACGATCATAACTGTTATAACTTCATATGGGTTGTAGATCAAACAAAAATGGGCCCACTTTGGGGTAGTCAAATGGTGTCCAAATGAGGTAATTTCAAAGCCATTTAAAAGTTCATCAAATTACCTTTTCAACAGGTACAAGTTCACCCAAATTGAACATGTAACAAGGGAGTTATGACCATTTTCGTTGGATCTGCGAACGATAGTGAGTATCGACTTTTAGATGAAGGATTAATTTGATCAAGGCATCCTTATCCAGTATGCCTATTTATTATCTTTCCCTCTTCCTCTACCTTAAATATGTGCCCACTCCAAACAAGCCTCAAGGCTCTTCCACTTTCTAGCCGGTGGTATCCGACGACGCCACATAACAATAGTTATTCTTACAATATTGCTAGAAAATCTATAAATACCACACAGTGGGCCCACCATCATAAGTTTTGAGAATTTTAGATAGTGAAGGCCCTTGGGGCTCTTTGTACCCCAGTAAATAAAGTATATTAGAATCTAAATCACATGATAAATGGAATTAGTGCAAATTGAAATTTTCAAGTTGTGTTTGGATGTAATTAGAACACATTGGAATCCAAAAATTGTTAAGTATGCCTTGTAATTAGAATGCATGAAGTCAATTAGTTTCAATACTCCAAATTAGTATATGTGACATTTACCATAATAATTATAACAAGTACATTGAGACATATACTTTAACTAAAGTAAAAAAAATTAGCCTTAGATGCCATAGAAATGGGCCCCCTTTTGAAAATACAAAGGTTTCTTGCATTTGCATCCAATTTCAACCTCCCAACAGTATTCCAATTCATACAATTTTGTTGCATTTAATTCACATTAATTCCAATTACCAGTGTTTACAATCAATGCTATAGTCAAAATAGCGGAGATCCGCTATTCGCGGCTCGATATTCTCACGATGTCCTGATCCTGCGAGCACATTTATTCGACTCTCGAGATCATCTGCTTGCGGCTCGCATATTAGATAAAATATGGAACACAGTTACCGAGGCTTCGAGCTCTTATGGTCAATAGTCGAATATTACAAGGCGAAAAATTTCCTTCTCGACCTGCGAGCAGTCCTTCTCGCAAGTCGTTAAAAGGCGTCACATCTCAATATGCGAGCACCTGGTCTCGCGAGCATCTTCCTACGTGCGAGCAGCTTTTACTGATGATCGGCGATGACATCCCTTAGCCTTTAGTACCAGCAGCCCGTATAGGCCGATTTTGGGCTTATCTTCGTCTATGGCTCCGAGTCTCAAGGGATCGTTATCAAGGAACGTAATTGACTAGATGAGTAATTGGATTAGATTATTCCTTTATCTGAGGATAAGCAGGATAAGCATCTTATCCCATGAAATCAGTAGATGATCTCGGTATGTTACGTAACAGAATGAGACATTCAGATCGATATAAATAGATGGTTTCATCAATGAGAAGGTACACAATACTCAATCCCTAATCTCCGTCGTTTATTGGTTCTCCTTCCTTACCCTATCTAACTTAGGCATCGGAGGGCCAACGGCTGGACGCCGGCCACCCTTAGTTATTTTTCTGTTCCCTTTCAGGTCTAAGGAGAAGATTCGCTTGGAAGGAAGGTGAACCTTCCAGAGGATCTTATTACAAAATTCGACGTAAACAATCAACTAAAGACCCTTTCGTTCCATGTGCATCAATTTATTGCCGTTTATCAACCAAAGACCCTTTTGGCCCATGTGCATCTATTTATCACCGTTTATCAAACAAAGACCCTTTTGACCCATGTGCAACCGTTTATCACTATCAATCAAATGAACTCCTTTACTTTTCATTTTTTTGCCACATTCGTCCTTTTTTTGCATTATGCTAGTCCGTTCCATGCAATCATGATCGTTCACCAATCAGCCATCATAGGTCAAGAGCCATCTAATGGGTCCCAAAATCTGGTGTGGATAGATTACACCACCATAGGTGTACATCACGGTGCAGTGGCCCATTACCTACTATGGTTCATCCCATTGTAACAGGGTGGGGCTTTGGTGGATCCTTATGGGGCCCATTGTGATATATGTTCCTTACATCCATGCCATTCATTCATTTTTACATATCATTTTAGGAAACAATACAAAAAATGAAGCGAATCCGAATCGTATGTGGACCACACCACAAGAGATAGTGGTGGTTGAATACCTACCATTAAAAACTTATTGGGGGCCACCCGAATGTTTATTTTCCATCTAACTTGTTGATAAGGTCATAAAGACATAGATAAAGGGACTACAGAAATATCAGCTTGATCCAAAACTTCTGTGGCTCATAAGAAGTTTTTAATGACTAATTATTACTATTTCGAGTGGCGTGGTCCACCAGATTTTGAATCTACTTCATCTTTGGAATGATGCCCTAAAATCAACTGTAAAAACTAATAGATGGTGTGGATGTAAGGCACATACATCATGGTGGGCCCCACAGTCACCTTAGTGGATCTGGGGATCACTAAAGCGGCAGGTCATTATAACCTTCGCCTGTTTGTTTTTATTTGACTAAGGTAAATACATGGTAAACAGGTAATGATGATTTACAATGTATTTCCTTACACATCTTTCAATATTGACAACTTACGTTTGCTTTTTGTGCACGAATGTCAAGAAGAGTAATTTTTTTGTGCGGGCCCACCATGATATATATGGATTATCCACTCCGTCCATCCATTTTGAGAGGTGATTTTAGTATTTGAACCCAAAATTTAGGCAAATCCAAAACTTAAGTAGACCACGCCACACGAAATAGTGGGTTGAACGCCTACCGTTAAAAACCTTTTATAAAAACGATTTCCTATGGTTTGGGCCACTTGAGGTTCGGATTTGTCTAATATTTTTTGCTAATAACCTAAAATATTTCGATAAAATGTATGAATTGTGTGGATATGTCACAGACATCACAATAAAGCCTACAAATGTATGCCTATCATTTTCAAAGCTTTTTACACGTAGAAAATACTCTTGAATCAAACACATGAAAATAATAATAATTACATTTTTACACTTGACTAGCGTTTACCCCCCCCCCATCCCTCATTTAGAGCAAAATAATCCATCTAGAAAAAATTGTCTGCTTTCCCACATGTGGCCCACCTAATTAGTCTATGGGCGTGAATAATGATCTCGGTAATACATTAAAGGGTGTTACTTGCCATGGCGCCCACCTTGATGTATATTTTATATATCCACACCGTTCATCTGTTTTAATAGCTAATTTTAGGCCATGATACAAAAATGAAGCACATCTATATCTCAGGTGGACTACACCATGAAAAGCAGTGTTGATTGAACACTAGCTGTTAAAAACTTCCTAGGGCCCATCGTAAAGTTTAATTTCCATCCAACCCATTGAGAAGGTCGTACAGCCATGGATGAAGAGAAAAAATAAATATCAGCTTGATCCAAAACTTTTTTAGCCCCAAAGTTTTTAATGATGGTCATTCAATTCCTATTGTGTGTTCTAGCTGAGATTCGGATCTGCTTCATTTTTGGAGACACGACCTAAAATTAGCTTGAAAAGCCGATGCATGGCGTGGATATACAACATATATATCAAGGTGGGCGCCATGGCAAGTAACACCCTTTAATGTATTACCGAGATCATTATTCACGCCCATCGACTAATTAGGTGGGCCACATGTGGGAAAGCAGACAGGAAGGTTTCAACGGTTTGGATGGAATATACACATCGTGTTCAGATCCAGGAAGGTTTCAACGGTGGATGTTGCTGTTCCCTCTGTTTTGTTTGTGTGAACCACCTGAGTCTTGGATTTGCCCTGAATTTTAGAAAACTGCCCCGATGTGATCTTTCAAAACAGATGGACGGGTTGGATTTGTCACAGATAACTTTGCGGACCCCACACAGCCTCGGGCACAGAGATATCTCTATGCCTGGGGTCACAGGCAATCCGCTCCCGTGAATAACGAGGCGAATAATGGGGCGGCTCATTGGTGGGCCCACCAGAGTCAAGCACCTTTCTCCGTCAAACAGTGGCAAGTGGTTTCCAAACGGCTTTCACGAGTGATCTTCATACATACGGGAGCGAATTAGGTGAGACCCGGATCCACCGAGGTGTTAGGTGGGACCCCTGACTGTGGGGCTCACAGTAATGTATATGTCTTATATCCACACGGTCTAAACATTTTGAAAGCTCATTTTAGGTATGATCCCAAAAATGAAGCTGACTCAAATCTTAAGTGGACCACACCACAGAAACAGTGATGATTGAATCTTTACCATTAAAAACTTTATGGATTCCACCGGAATGTTTATTTGCCATCCAACCTGTTGATAAGGTCACAAACACCTAGATGAACAGACCACATAAATATCATCTTGATCCAAAGCTTTTGTGGCCAACAGGAAGTTTTTAATGGTCAATCGCCACTGTTTCCTGTACTATGGCTCATCTGAGATTTGGAACTGCTTTATTTTCTGTATCAAACCCTAAAATGAACTTTCAAAACCGATGGACGGCGTGGATGTAGTCACGTACATTACAGTGGCCCCAAAGTTAGGGGTCCCACCCACCTCGGTGGATCCGGGGTCTCACCTAATCCGCTCCCCATACCAAGGTAGAGCTTACCAGACGGATGGCCCAGATCATCTGACGTTGCGGTCACGTCGGATGGCCAGGCAGTGGATGTCAGGGCACAATCGAGGCAAAACGTTGTCCACACGTACCGACCCAGGGGTATGCGAGTAGGATTTGCGCAAGCGAGATGAAGAAGGGCCTGAATGCAACAGTCTACACGCGGAATAGGGGTGGAAGATCAGGCCCATTCATCAGACGTTTGTAACTTTCAGAATGCCCTGAATCTAAAATTCAGATCAGTCCACTTATTAAACCGGCCACAAATGTAGGTTAATTATTGACCGTTGGTTTTTCCTCAATGCATACATCCCATCTAACGACTGTCCATATCTTCAGTGAAGCTGCTTATGTTAAATGCTAACCAATGGACAGGATCTTTCGCACTTTTTTTCATGTCGGTACGCTTTCTGAAAGGCCCCTTCAATATCTCACTCGCGCGAGTATCATCAACAGAGCTAACGACTTCAGTACCATATATATCACCTACCGACACTGTACGTAAACCTTCATATACAGCACAAATATATAGATAACATGCCATATTTTTAAGAAATCTAAACCGTTAAAAATGTGAAAAAGTCATCAAATTAACTTTTTATAACAACTTTTACTGAAATCTCATCAGATGGGCCATATTTTGAAAAAGTTAATGCAAAACAATGGTCTGATTATACATACACACACGCCTATCAAAACACTCTTTTGAGTTTTTTCATCGCTGCAACTCCAAAATCCAGAGCAGCCATGGAAGCCAAAATCTCTTCCTCTTTTGCCCTTCCATATCAATCCCCCAATCCCCAACAACAACAATGTCATCCCCAAACTGCCCCTGATTTCAACTCCATTTTCCACCATTTCATCGACCTTTGGCCCCTCCAAAATCCCTCTTCTTCCCAAAATGCCCCTAACAAATGCAAGAAGCAGACCATCACCACCACTCTGAATTTCTCTTCTGTTTCTCTCTCCATTGAAACCCAACAAAATTCACAAAAGCCAACAAAACCCACATCTCAGAAAGTTATAAAATCCCCCCTTTTGCCCTTCCCAAATTTCCAGTCTTCCCAAAATGCCCCCACCAAGTGCAGGGAAGAGAACACCACCACCACCCCAATCAATTCCTCTTCCAATTCTAACCCCATTGAATCCCAACACAATCCAACAAAACCCATATCGCAGAAATTTCTAAAAATCCCTTTTTTGCCCTTCCCAAACTTCTCATCTTCTCGAAATGCCTCTACCAAGTGCAGGGAAGAGAACTCCACCTCCACCCCCTTCAGTTTCTCTTCCATCTCTCTCCCCATTGAAACCCAACACAAACCAACAAAACCCACGTCTCAGCAATTTCTTAAACTGCCCCTTTTGCCCTTCCCAAACTTCCCATCTTCCCAAAATGCCCCCACCAAATGCAGCAAGCAGCTCAATTTCTCCTCCACTTCTCTCTCAGTTGAAGCCGCAGAAAGCCTGATAAAATCCACACCGCAAAAATTGCTAGAACGCCCCTCTGCAACCAAAATGAGCGTCAAAATGCAGTACCAGGGCCTCATGAAGAGCCTTTCAGTACTCGAGAAATCCATCATTGGCGCCATGGCCGGTGGCATTGCTGGTGCCTTCACCTACGTGTGCCTCCACCCACTCGACACCGTCAAGACCAAACTCCAAACCAAAGGTGCTTCCCGGATTTACAATTCCGCCCTTGACGCTGTTGTCAAGACCTTCCAGGCCCAAGGAATCCTCGGCTTCTACAGTGGCGTCTCCGCCGTCATCGTGGGGTCCACCTTCTCCTCTGCCATCTACTTTGGCACTTGTGAGTTCGGTAAGTCCGTCCTGTCCAAATTACCAAACTACCCCCCTCTCCTCATCCCCCCTACTGCTGGGGCAATGGGCAATATTGTCTCTTCTGCAATCATGGTCCCGAAAGAGCTGATCACTCAGCGGATGCAGGCAGGGTCTGTTACTGGGCGGTCTTGGCAAGTCCTGTTGAGAATTTTGGAGAAAGATGGAATCATGGGTCTATATGCTGGATATTCAGCGACATTGCTTCGCAATTTGCCTGCTGGAGTTTTGAGCTATTCGTCATTTGAGTACTTGAAATCCACTGTCTTGAGTAGAACTGGCCAAGCTCATCTCGAGCCGATCCAGAGCGTCTGCTGTGGAGCTCTTGCTGGGGCGATCTCGGCATCACTGACGACGCCGTTGGATGTGGTGAAGACCCGTCTGATGACTCAAGGAGATGTGGCGAAGAGTAAGATTGTGGCGTCAGTGTATGGGGGGGTTTCTACAATGATAAGGCAGATTCTGAAGGAAGAAGGGTGGGTTGGGCTGACCCGAGGGATGGGCCCACGGGTCCTTCACAGCGCGTGTTTTGCCGCGTTGGGTTATTTTGCATTTGAGACTGCAAGGCTTACATTGTTGCATCAGTATGTCTTACGGCGTAAGGATGGGACGGAGAAAGTTGGTGCGTGTTTGTGAGCTCATCATGGTTTTGACCGAAGGTGTTGAAGAAGGAATCCATCGTCCGTCAGTCGAAGGTGTTATTTCCTGTTTCACTCCATTTTAGTCTGTTTCTTCATTTTCCAAAAACAAAAGGTGGTATTTCATCACTTCCGTTCATAAGGAGGAAGTAGCTCTTGTATTGCAGTTGGCTTTCATACAATTTCAACTTGGAAGTAATTGAATTGCAATTTGGAGCTCAGATCCCCAATACGAATGCTAAGGAACCAAAATTGCAATTTGGTTATTTCCCATTTGTTAGACTAATAATTGCAATTCTATGCCATAATGCATCCAAACACGCCCTGTATTTATGTTGTCTTTCACTGGCTATTTTCTAATGCATTGCATATTTTTCATACATACTGTGGTCGCTGAATTTGCTATTACTTGTGTTGAGGGGGATCTGCTTGTTTTGCACTTCTTTGCAAATTTGTTCATGATTTGGCGGTGTTTCTTGAATCTTGAATTCACGAAGTTCACTCCTTGGTTTGCCCTCCCAACCCTTTCATTCAACTAAATTTGCAAGTGATTGGAGCTCGCAAGACTTGAATTCATTATATGGATTGAAAGTTGGGTTTGGAAATGCTTGAGAACAAGACATAATGAGATTTAAAGGCCACTTTGTGAACAATTTGGGAAAGGACGCGATTTTCCATTGCGCCCCATTTAAATGAATGCGGTTTAAAATCTGAAAAACAGCTTTTGTTTGGAAAGTTTGGAAACCCCATTATCCAGAAAAAGCTCCAAATGCGAAGTGTGCTCAGTTCACCAAACACAAGAATTGTGCGCGATGGTGGTTCTACTTAATGCAAACATAATAACTTCAAATGCATCCTAAACAAATTACATTTATAAAATGTCTGAGTAAAGTCTATGAACTTGTGGGGAACTGATTGTTAATCAAACTCAAATTGGATTGAGTAGGCACCCTACGAAATGCGAACCATGAACTAGGAACCTGGTGCAACCTGGTTATTGAGTCAATGAGATCTCAACACCCGGATTGCAAAGAATTGGACAAGAGAACACCCACAAGAATAGTTGAGTAGGAGGGAGAAATAATTTTATCGATATCAAACTTCTTACAATACTTACGAAAAACTTGCATAAACCACTCCCCCTTTCATAGACCCTAAATGAATCTTTAATGAGGATTTTCTCAACTACGAGATTGATTTCAAATCAATCTAATTTACTTAAGATGGCAAAAGCCTAACAACAGTAAAAGCAAGTCTAGGAAACAATCCTCAAAAGTTTTCAATCTCATCTTCAAATCAGCCCATATCATCCATCACATCCTCTAATATCTCCCACAAATAGTAAATTGTGGCTCTTGATATTTAGGCTCCAAATCTATGAATAAATAGTCTAAAATCAGCACATGCTGGGCCCTTTGATGAGCCATGGGCCTGCATCATTCCCTCGTGTTAGAAAGAACTCGACTTTGATGAGTTGGATGCTTTATACAAGTAGCAGAGATTCGGATACAATCTTTTCAATTTGTCACCCGTGATCTATGGCTCCATGTGTATTCAAAATAGGGCTTGTTATTCCATTTTATTGGCCTCGTAGAGTATCGGTAGTCTTCATGCGCACTTGTTCAACTTTTTCCTTCTTTTTTTCGGGAGCTGTTTATCCATGTTAGTAATGACTTCATCTTGCACATCAGACAGCTTGTCATGGTACTCAAACGAATTCGCCACTCAGAAAGTCTGTGACATATCTCAGTCATTTGGAAACTTGATCTCATTAGCATTGTCACCCACCTTTTTTTCACTCAGCATGGACCAAACCTCTTAGACTTGAGCTTGTTGTAAGTCCCTCTTGGTAACCTGTTTTTACGGAGATAATCCACAATCAAGTCACACTCTTTATATATCTTCTCCTGCCGATGTTCATTTGCGGCTTCTCTGTACCTGGTGTTGCTTTCTTTAGTTTTCTTCTTTATATGATCTCGTAAGTTTTGGATGTTCTTGGCAAAAGCATCAACATCTTCGCTTACTTAATTCTTGCATCAATGATGGTACTAAGTCAAGTACATGATGTAGACTTCTCCCATATATGATCTCAAGTGGGGATTTTTGAGTGGTATGTTTTAGAGAGCTATTGTAGGCAAACTTGGTTTAGGCCAAAGTCAAGTCCATTGAGATACATTGTCACCTACAATACTCTTCAAGAGGTTACCTAGGATCCTGTTAACTACCTCGGTTGGCTGTCTGTTTGAGGATGATATGCATCAAAGAGTTGAAACTTAGTCTCCAAGTGCTTCCATAAAGTGCGTTGGAAGTGCCCCACAAACTTCGAATCACAGTTCGAAGTCATTGTTTTTGGTAACTGGTGAAGTCGCACAATTTCTGTGAAGAATATGTTGGCGATATGCGTAGTATCCAATGTCCATTGTCCTTTTTCATGGAATGAAGCGGGCCCTCTTTGAAAAACTGTCTACCTCAAGGAAAATTGAATATGCTTCCCTTTGTGTCTTAGGAAGACCCAAAATGAAGTCCATAGAATTGAATGTCCTAGGATGGCCTAGAATGAAGTCCATAGAATTGAATAAAACTGTCTACCTCAAGGAAAATTGAATATGCTTCTCTTCGTGTCTTAGGAAGACGCAGAATGAAGTCCATAGAATTTCTACCCATAGTGCAACTGGAAACAGAAAGTGGTGTACAAAGGCCGGTATTTTGCACATGACTTTTGGAGATTTGGCAGTATTAATATAGTGCTATGAACTGTTCAATGTCATGATGCATACGAGGCTAGTAGTCTTTTTCTTCCACCATGGCCATTGTTTTATCTCTTCTACAGTGTCCACCCAGTCCTCATCGTAGCTTAGATATGACCTTCTCTTATAATGATCCTTCGGAAATGCATAAGTGAGAACCCTTGAATAATATTTATCATGTGAGATGAATTCAAACTTTGGATCTCAGCCATCCACACATCTATCGAGCACTTTGCTAAAGATGGGAACCTCCTTGTATTGTTCTTTTAATGCCTCGAATCCCATGGCTTTCATGGCGAGTGTTCCTAGTAGAACCACCCTCCTACTCAAAGCATTTGTGCCATATTGTTATGACTAATAGCTTTGTGACATAAAAGGAAATTATATTTTTGTAGGAAAGCAATTCACTTCGCATGACGAGCACTTGGCTTCTTTTGGGAGTTGGGATATCTCAACGCCTTGGGGTTTGAGTATAGTATGAATTCTTGATGAATCCAGTAATGCCTCCAATATCGTAGCGCTTGGACCATTGCATAGAACTCGAGATCATACGTGGAGTAGTTTTTCCGTACATCATTAAGCTTCTTACTAAAGAAAGCGATCAACTTCCCTTCCTGACTTAATGTTGCGCCAATGCCAACATTTGAAGTGTCACTTTCCACTTCAAATACTTTATTGAAGTCTAAAGGTGCAAGAATTGGAGCATTTGCCATTTTTTTGTAAAATGGTACTGAAGCTTGGGTCCATCGCTTTACTCCATTTGAACTTGCCTCTGCACATTCGATCGGTGACATGTGCAATAATTGTAATGAAATTTTGGATAAATCTCTAGTAAAAGATCATCAAGCCATGGAAAGAATAGACTCTGAAAGGGTTCATAGGGTGGGCCACTCCACAATATCCTTAATTTTCTCTTGGTCAACCTTATCCTCTTCTTTAGACGCAATACACCAAAAAAATACAACACTATCGATGAGGAAGTGTCTTCTAACAAATAGTAACTCCACTACTGGATCATTCGTAGAAAAGACCTTCACTGGGGAATAGTTCTTCTGAAGAGGTAACACAAGAGCTGCACCGGGGAAGTAAGTGATGGCTTCATAGGATGGCGTTGAGCCTCCTTATACATCAAATATTTGCTGTAATTGAAGGTCTTTTCCCGTGTTACCTCTTCGGAAGAACTATTCCCTTGTGAAGGTCGTTTCTACGAATGATCAATCTTCTAACAAATAGTAACTCCATAGTACATCAAATATTTGCTATAAGTGATCAATGTTAGCAAATGAATTAGGACTAAAAAACATAATATCATCAAAATAAACAAATAAGAACTTTCCCATAAATGAGTGGAATACCTCTGTCATTAGCCTCATAATAGAACAATTTGTCTTGAGTCTTAAATGCGGCCTTCCACTTGTCTACAGGCCAGATATGTATTTGATGATATTTGTTCCTCAGATTGATCTTTGAAAATGCCTTTTGTTCCATGCAACATGTCCATTATATCGTTCATGCAAGGAATAAGAAACCGATACTTGATGGTAACTGGTTGATTGCATGATTGTTCACACACATCGTCCAAGAGTCATCTTTCTTAGGGGTTAATAATTCAGGAATATCCTTTAAAAAAAATAAAAAATGCAGGAATAACTCATGGTGACATATTTTGCAGAATTGAACCCTTTATGTAGCAACTTAGCAACCTGTCTACGGAGCTTGGCATGTTCGGTTGAACTCATTTGGTAGTGCACAAGATTCGATAGACTTGAACCCGACACTAAAGCAGTGTGGTGCTAAACGTTCCTTGTAGGAGGAAGTCCAATCGGGAGTTCTTTAGGCACCAAGTCTTCATATTCATGAAGGAGCTCTTGTATAGGATGCAGGAACATCTGACTGTTTTGTGTCATCTTTAACAATCGAAACATAAATGATGCCAGTTTCCTTGCTTTTCTCCTTCAACTTTTTTGCACCGAGCGATTTTTGACCCTCATCTTTATCAAATTTGAGTGCTAAAAGATGTTTCGTTAGGTGCAATGTGATATTTACACCATTCTTGACAAATGAATGGGTTTTAGCCTGAGTCAAATGCACCATATCTTAGTCTTAGAACCACAGTCTCCCTAACAAAATGTGGCATGCACCCATGGGGACTATGTTAAACCACACTTCATCTTTCTACTTAGATTCAATAGAGAATGAATCTATGCACCTGTAGTTAATAGAAACTTCTCCTTTCTTGAACCAATGAATCTGGTATGGGTGTGGATGCTTATGTTCTTTGAGTTTTAATTTATTTACCATTTCTTGTGAGAAAATGTTCTTATTGCTTCCCTTGTTTACCAAAATTGTGCATATTTTCCTACCAGAAATGCAAGTGTTGTAGTGTGGATAATATCGTGTCGCAACCATTGTTCCTCATCAATAACCCGACGCGTCGATAGCATAGTTTGTTGGATAACTAACGACTTGCTCTGATCACCATGCACATTTGATATATCTTCCCCAACATGCACCCCATTCTCATATGCATGTCCTTGATATTCTATGTTATCTTCAGCTTCTATTTGCATGCGTTGATGTTGAGGAGAGTGAAAGAACATGTCCTCGTTGCCCACATCTAAAGTACATGAAAAGAGTGTTGTTTTTCTATGCGCTAGTCCTTTGTCCATAGTCACCTCCTCTCGGATTGGGTTTTGGCTTCATTGTTGGATGTTGGCCCATCATCCCTCGACCTATATGGGAAGGCTTGTGGTTGTCTTATGGGGGAAGTTAGCATGTTGCCCCATCGTTGATGACGGTTCTCTTGGTGCATCAAATCATTTATCCAAGTCACCAATTAGTTATCTCTCTGTCTTTTAAAGCGGGTATGCATCAGACATCTTAAATACATCTTTGAAAGTCAATTTATTTTTTATGTTCGGGCTAAGACCATTAAGATATTGTGAAATCTTTTGGTCTTCATACTCATAAACCCCACTCATGATGTCAATATATGGAATTCCTTGGTGTATTCAATTATTGATTTGTTCCCTTGACGTAGATTGTGATGTCTTTGATAGAGGTCATGGGAATAAGTCGCGGGTAGGAACTTCATTTGTAACCTCTTTTTCATCTTTTCCTAAGAATGTACTTTCTCCTTACCTTGACGAATCCGTTCATCTTGGAGATTGTTCCGCCATGCTAATGAGTGATTGGAAAACCACATAGCTACTAACTTAACCTTCTGATTGTTTGTGATTTCCTTGTACTCGGACACGTTGTCCATCTTGCTTAGCTAGTCAATGAAGTCATCAACATGCAAATAACCATGGAATTTCAGAATTTCTACCTTAATTCTAGGCTTTCTGTCATGTTCCAACGATAAAAGGATTCAATCGTTAGTATTTTCACTAGTTGGGGCCACATGTGGTTGGTTAAGACCTTGGTGGGGACCTCCCCCTTTCATGTCCATGTGCTCTAACTTCGGTCTCCACACCGGAGCTCTCCCACTTGACTAGTGAGATTGCCTACCATATGTGTGAGTTCACTGACTTGCTCTATGAGTGCGTGGATCAATTGGGTTACTTGCAGAAACTCTTCCTGTGTTACCCCCTTAAAGCCATTAGGGGATAATGTGGAGTCGAAAATCCCCAAAGGTGATCCACTTTGATGCCAAAATTGTGCAACCCAGTTACCGAGTCAATGAGATCTTGACACCCGAATTATAAAGAAATGGACAAGAGTTTACCCACAAGAATGTAGAGGGGGAAGAAATAACCTTATTGATATCAAACTTCTTTTTACAATACTTAAGAGAAAATCAAACTTCTTACGTTAAAGAAAAATTCACACTTACAAATTTTTTGAAATGCTTACCTCCTACACAAGTCCCCCTTTCTGGACCATAAATGAATCTTTGATGAGGATTCCCCCAACCAAGAGATTGATTTCAAACCAATCTTAGTTTATTTCAAATCATTGTAATCTACCTAAGATGGTAAAAGCCTAATAATAGCAAAAGCAAATCTATGAAATAATCTTTAAAATCTTCAATCACATCTTTAAATCAGCCCCCATATCATCTATCTCATCCCTCATATGTCCCATAATTGGTAAATTGTGGCTCTTGATATTTAGGCCCCAAATAATATAAATAGACAGTACAAACTAGAAAATCAGCACATGCTGGGCCCTACATTAGAACCTAATCAAAGTACAAACTAGAAAATTATGTTTTTGACATATTCCTGTATGAATTTATTTTCATTCTGAAAATTTTGAGGTGGTCATGAACCCATATTTCTATTATCTTGAGAATGAATTAATCCCACGTCGTACGCCTTCAGATTCCACAAACAGGCTGTGAAGGACCCACAGCGAAACCTGTGCTGTGAAGGACCTGTGATACCTTGAGTTAGCCCGAACCACCTTTTGATTGATAGTTTCTTAGCAGATGGAAGAGAGCCGACTCCTCGGCATGTTTTTATCTGAATTTGTGTTGTCTTGCTGTTCGTCTATGATTTCGCTTCTTGACTATGATTTTCACTGTCATTAGATACTAGTCAACCGTATGATAGAAATGAGTCTATTTAGCTATTGATTACTTGATTTTTAATTAATTTCGTATTTTTTTTTTTCCCCTTGGATGTTAACTGTTAAGCCATAATCTGAGGAGATGTTTGATTTTGGATAGGTTATATACTGTCCCATTCTGTTTAGATTTTGAGAATCTTCATTCCTTTTATGCACGTAGACACTGTTGGCTCTAGTTTTGTGTGGAGAAGGCATGTCAGATTTTGATGTCTTTCTATGTTGTTGTCAGATTTTTAGTTATCGGACTTGTTATTTTACAATCAGTGCATCATTAGATAACAATTCCAGTGTATTGACTGACTCATGCTGCCCTTGGCTTGTGGTGAAACTATGAAATTTAGGCTGGTTTTTCATCCTTTTAGGATTTCTCATTTGACTTTAGGGCCTGTTTGGATTCATGGAAAGCATGAAAGGAAATAGTGTTTCTTTGCAAACCTAATTTCCAGGAAACTATGGGAAAGGAAACATTGTTTTCCTTGTTTGTTTTTCAACAAGATTTTCTTAGAAATTTTGGATCTTTTTTCATACTTATTGTTTGGAAAAACATTTTTCTTGGAAAAATTTTAGGCGGTCACTAGCATGTACCAGATTAGCACATTTGGCACAAGTGGGATGCCTCAAGATGAACAGTGGCACATGTGGCATACATGGCATATGTGGGCACTTGAAGCTGAATTGTGGCAAACGTTGTAGATGTGAGGTGCTTGAAGTTGAACGGAGGAACATGGGGCACAAGACATGCATTGGCACATTTGACACATGGGCACTTGAAGCTACATGGCGGCACTCGTGAACATTGGCACCATTGGCACATGTGGTATATTTGGAGTGATTGAAAATGGACAATGGCACATGTAGCACATGTGGCACATTGGCACATGTAGCACATATGGGGCACATGATATGATGAATGGTGGTACATGTGGCACATTGGCACATGTGGAGTGCTTTGCACATATGGGGCACATGATATGATGAATGGTGGTACATGTGGCACAATAGCACATTTTGGGCGCAAGAGAAGATGGCACATGGGGCTCTTTATACACGGGGGGCACAAAAGATGGATGGTGACACATGTGCTGCCATTTGGCACATTTGGGCTTAATCCTTTTAGAAACTCATTTTCATTCCATCATGGGAAAATGTGTTTCATAGGGGTAGAGGTGGGAAAATAAATTTGTTTATTTTCCAACAAAGATTGAAAGTGACAAATGGTGTTTTGCCACAAATTCCCACAAAGAAAGGCTTGACAAATAACCGAAAGTGAGTCTCATGGGAAACGATGTTTCCTTTCCTTTCCATGAATCCAAACCAGCCCTCAGAAAATTACAAGATTACAACCATAAGATTTGACCCCTCGTCACTCGTCAGAACTCAAAAACCCTCGTGAAATCTTGGGGCCTGTTTGGATATGTGGAATCCATGGTTTGGATGGATAACTGTAATGATCATGCTTTCCAGAACTGTTCACCAGTGGATTCCTGAAAGGGTGGTCTGTTTGGATTGCAAGTGGAAATCCCGTTTCTCATTTCACCTTATATCTTGTGCCAATTATGGAGCCTAATGATTACTACGTATCCATAGTTTTCTTTGCAATCCAAACAGCCATAGATGTCAAATCAAGGAAAACCGATTGCTTTCACGTGGATTACTCATAGTCATATCCAAACAGGGCCAAGAAGAAGATTATGAGATAAGCCCAAACCTTCTGGAAAATATTAACCCGTCATCTGAAAATCCTATGTATATTAGGAAATATGCATGCAATAGGTAGTCTCTCACCATTGAAAGCCCCCTATTGCAAGGCATTTCACCTTCTCCCAATGTGAACTGCAATGTTATTTTTTGCCAGAAGTTATTCAACAAATAGTTGAGATTGAGGTCTGATGACAACCACAAACTCTCCACTGTAGGAACTTTTTTGGAAAATTCTTCCATAGAAAAGATAAGCTACAAGAGTCTGCTCCTGGTGTGCACACATGTGAGAGGGGTTCATCGTTGAGAAGACTATGAAAATGGTTCATGAAGATACTGAGTTTTAACTTTTAAAGCTTCACTTAAGGGTTAGCCATTGAAAAAAGAAGAAGAAATTGATCCATAAACCATAGGCCATACATCAAGACCATTCGACTAGCGGAGAAGCCAACTTGTTGTGAACCATCACTAGCCAGTGGAAAGGCTTTTCTGCCAAGGTATACCAAAATGGTTATGTAATGGCTGTTACATAATGGTGACATTGGTAACTGTTATGCGTTATGGGGTCGTAACGGCTGTTATGGAAAATTGACCTGTAATGGGCCATAACCTTTACGGGGCTGATATAGATTTTTCAAAAAAAGAAAAAAAGAAGCCAGAACGGCTGTTACGGCCCTTATTGTAATGCTAACGGCGGTGGCCATTATGGCCACCGTTGCTGTTATGGAATACCTTGGTTTCTTCCAACCAGTGATATTCTAGGACCCATCACTGGATGGTGGGAGCTATTGATGTGGTGTGGCAGGATCTAGATGTGCCAAACAGTGGGCGCCCTGTTTTGGACTGAATTTCCCTTATTTGAATGTTTCCTTTAAGTCCTATGTTAGTTTCGTCATTTTGCTATGAATTAATGCTAGTATGGCCAGTATAGAGGTTAGCATGAAGAATCAGTGGTCTAGATTGCGTAGTGTCAAGGGATTAGTATAACTACATCATTTTCATTGTAATGGGGGGGGGGAGTTTTTGCTAGAAATGAAATTCATTTCTCTGTTAGTGAAGAAGAAAGGAGGGTGGATTTGATTTCTCTTGTTCTTAAAATTATATCCGATCATTGATTCGCCGCTCATGGATTGCCCAATTTTGTTTTCCCGTGCTTGAGCAGTTTGCCGGGACTGAAATGCTCGCCCACAACCAGCCATGTCATGGAGTTGACGATATCTACTATCTAGCTTGCATTAAAGCCTCTATATGGGGACAATTTCAGCTTTGGATTGCTCTCTGTTAACCATCTGGACCAATCACAACTGAAATTCAAAATGCAAATCCCTTGATATCAAGTCACACGAGAGCCCAGTTAGTCAAACTACTCTTGATCTTATCTAACACCACCGCAATCGATAATGGAGCCTTCTTGTCTCTAAAGAAAGATTCAAGTATTTCTTTCAATGTTTCCTAACATGAGGCCGGGAAGCAGTTTCCAAAGAATTCTTCCCCTTGGCTTTGAATGGATCACTTCCTTGTTTGGTTTACCCTGTAAAGTGGAAAGTTGGATCATATCTAGGGCCTGTTATGGATGGGTAGTGGGAAAGAAAAGAAAATGGATGTGGCTTTTTACATTGTGTGGATAGCAAAGAAATATTGGATTTAAAAAAATAAACATTTCCTAAACACCACAGTGAAATTCTCACGCACAAGATATCGAGATAACCAATGTGAGAGCTTTATCAAATTTCCACTCTCCTCCCCCCCTCAAGACATGGATTGCATGTAGCAAGGTGTTGCATGCAATACATCCAACGACGATGTGCCACTAATGAAAAAGCATTACGTGCGCGTGTTAGACACGGGACTCATAGTGAAAAGGGCAAAATTATCACATTTTGTGCAGGAGAATCTTTACTTTTCATTATGGGTCCTACGTCTGACACGCGCACATGATGCTTTTTCATTTGCGGAACATCATTACTGGGCTGGGTGCATGCAACGTTTTGCTGCATGCAATTCGCATCACCCCAAAATGGAATTCATGAGAATTTCTCTCATGAAAATCTTGGGAAATCATCATTGGATCATTATAATTTGATTTTCCCCCCCCACTATCCAAACAGGCATTTGCGGGGAACTGGAGTTTCATGTCTTTTGAAGTTGGCTCCCTCCCAACTTCAGAAGGCATGAAACTACAAAGTTTCCTGAAGACTAACTTTCTCCTCTATTGGGGTAATGCCAACAAGGCCAAAAGAACTCTTCCATGTGAAATTAGAAAGTGGAAAGATGCATTATCGGTGGGAAACAATACATTATTTTATACCGGTGTAGCATAAGCTAAGGCATCCACAATTTATCAATTCGGCTCATTTTTTCCTTTTACTTTGGGAAAATTACAACATTGGATTGAAGTGTGAAGATAAGTGGCAAGTGGCAACAGATTCTGGTGTAGGAGGGAAGCGTTTGTTTGAAAATGTTAACAAGTACAAATAGCTAGAAAGTAAGAGCAACTCTTGGTTTGAAGGTTTGTGCAAGTAAGGGAGAGGGTACAATGTAATCTCATGCATTGTTCAAAGACCTTAAAAACATGACTCAACTTGATGTCAACTCGATGTTCAGTTGGGTTGGTTCGACTCGAAAACTTGATCCAAGCCAGGGAGGGTGGAGTTGTTAGAGATGAATGTGCTATCATCATGGTGTGCTGTAAAGGCCGTTACAGGGCTGTAAATACTTCTCGTAAAGTTAATGTTGGCAATTGTTACACGTTACGGGTCGTAAAGGCTGTAATGGCCATTACAGAAAAAAAATGACTTGTAAAGGCTGTTAAAAGCCCCCTGTAACGGCCTGTTACTGTGGGCAACTGGATTGTGCTCTTTCCACGAGTTACCTCTTGAGGTCTTTGCGTTTGGTTAAATGATGTTATATTTGACCGGAGTCGCTACTAGCCAATTACTTTGTCTCTATAGTCGGCTAGACCCTATAGAAACGTTAGGAGAGAGGATTTGAAGATTCTCAATCCTAAGATGACTCATTGATCTGCGACCGAAGATTCGAGGTAAGGGACCACAGTTACAGAGAGAGAAGGTGTTAGGAACCCACTTTGCCCATATGAACGTACGGTCCCTACTTCACAGGATTAAATTAATTCTTGAGGCTTAGGTTTTAGTTGTCGTACACTAATGATGCAGTAGTGTGTGTGTGCGATGTTGTGTTAAATGCAATGCTTAAGGCAAGCTTCGGTTTGGGCTGCATGAATCCACCCTAATTTCTCCCCTTTACCGTAATGATAAACCAACCAATCCAAATTTTTGATGGGCAGGATCCGACTATGTCGGCAAGCTGTAAAGCATATGTTTGTACTAATTGGGTGCTGAATGTTATGGATGTGATGTGATGCGTATAATGTATTTATGTGATGCGGCATGTGTGGTGTTGTGTTGAACGCAACACCTACGACAAGCTTTGGTTCAGGCTGAATAAATCCGCCTTGACTTATCCACTTGTTGTGCGTGAACTAATTGACCAGGGTTTCTGATGGGCAGGATCTGATTATATCGGCAAGCCAAAGAGCATATGCCTGAGTCGATTAGGTGCTAGATGCTATGTAATGCAAAGTTGATGGGTGAGATGAGCAGGGGGGTTGGGAAGGGAATAGGTGTTGTAGAATATTAATGCAAGGGTTGCCTAAACTCATTAGAGATTGGATGGATGGTAATGTCGCAAGGATTAGATCGAGTGGCTTGGATTAAGACTTGGATGGCTCAAGAGGCTAAGGGCCAGATTAGGTTAGGGTAGACCTGGGTTAGGCTCTCTTCGGCTGCTCTCTCCTCTCCTTGGTGGAGGGATGGAATGGGATTTTTGGGATTATTGACTCTCACTGGATGCTTGAAATGGGAAGGGGAGGGGGCTATTCATAGCCCCCAAACCCGGTTTTCCTGTAATTCTCTGGAAGTTCATGGTTGAAACAAGGTTTGATGGCTCGGATTCTAGATCGCCACATGGTGCAATTTGGATGGCTAGATTGGCTGGTAAAATGGTGATTTTTTGGTCGAGGGGTACAAAAGACCTTTCGCAACCCTCACATGCTTACCCTTGGGAAAAAGGGAAGTTGCACACACGTTGGAGACCCCCTGCCAAAGCAAGGGGTGTGCCACATGTTAGGCGGTGGGTAATCCGCTGCCCAGGGCATGGGTTCACCCCTGCTTTAGCAGGTGGTCTTCCACAAATGTGTGGGGAGCTCTAGTTGCCTTGGGGTTTGCTTGCTGTCTTGGCTTCGGTCCTCTGTTGGGCCTATGGGTTTGGGCTTAGACTTGGCTTCGGGCTTGGTTTGGGAGTTGGGTTGACTAGGTGAGTTGATTGGGTTTTGACCTGACGAGTTAACTCGGCATGACCCAATGAGTTGACTCGGTGAGTCAGTTTTTGCGATTCGTTGGGCTTAGGTCTTCTAGGGCTTAGGACCTTGGGTTAGGGTTATGACTAGGGTTTAGGGTTTAGACTATTGGTTGGATTTGGGGTATGGTCATCCATCCAATTCAACTAGCTTGTCGGCTCGGGGTGGGGTGTTTACAGTTACACCCCGTGTAAAGGCTGTAACAGCCCTGTAGCGGTCCATTATGGGGTCGGGACAAGTTCTTCGTTTTTTTTTTTTTTTTTTTTTCAATAATAAAAAAAAAGAGACTGTAGCAGCCGTTATGGAGGCCGTGATAGTTGTTATAACCCGTATTGTAAAGGTAACAGTGGTGGCCGTTATGGCCACCGTTACCGTTACGAAATACCTTGGCTATCATTGTGTAGTCTTTTTCTGACATCCTGGAGGTGTGACTTGAATGCAGCGAAAGCAAGTGGAAACTCGTTTTAGAAGGATCATTTTTTTTTTTTTTTTGGGTCATTATGATAGTTGAGGGGGGATTTGACTAAGGGTGAAATAGTTTCTTCTTTCTAGGAAAAGTGGGTGCAGCGAAACCAGCTGTGTTATTGGATATTTCTTTTTCTTGAGCTTAATGTTTCTCCTCTGACTAATGAAATTTCCACCTTCAGGAAGAAGGAGAGGAATATTCAATATTGTTGATGCTTGGGATTCTACGTTTGAGAGTCATCTTAATGGGTGGGAGCTTGATAGAAAGCATCCTTAGTTTGAGTAGCTTAGATGGATGCTTTTGATTTTTACATTATCTTACCTGAGTTTTTAAGGTGGCAATGGATTCGGGCAGCGTGCCCCACCTGACTTTGGGCTGAGCTTGGACCTACTAGCTTAGCCCATGGGCTGGACTTGGGCCTTGTATGCAAGTTCTGTCAGTTTTCGGGTCAGGGTTGGGCTCAAGTCATTTTAGCCTGACCCAACCCAATGCTATATGTATGTTGGTTGAATCTGACTAACATGCCATTTCAATTCATAGGCAATCCATCCATCTGTAATTAAAATCAGTGGTTTCATTCCTCTAAAATGTTTATTTCTTTGTGCATGTTTGGCTCACTTGATCGAGGGGTAGTTTATGAACATTCAACTGGAAAATAGGGATTTTTATCATATTTTTTGGGCCAGGCAGTGTGAGGCCAGCAGGTTGGGTTTGCCCCCAATGAAGTTTTTTGGGCTTGGTTTTGGGACTGCTGAGCTGAGCTTGGGCGTAGCCTTTCCTCGACCAAAACCCGCCCACGGACATGCCTTTCGATTTTTCATTTGCTTTTTTTTTTTTTTGGCAGATACCCATAGAGCTGCTGTGCTGCTGATACGATACAATATATGCTTGCTGTGAATACAAAAAAAGTGGCAGAACCAGATGCATCAGACAGGTGCTCTCGGCTGAAGAATTTCTTAGACAAAATTCCTGAAAAGATCGATTGTAAGCCATCAGATCTTGCGGATTCTTCCACTGAGTTTGGACCAATTCTCTTTTTTTTCTTAAATATTTTTTATAGCCTCTTTAGAACTGTCCATTCACATACCATCCATGAGATGGATACAAATAGTATAAGATAGTCTTGATTTTTGGGCTATGGGCCTTTGTATGTGGGGCCGGCCATGCAAATTGGTGCATCATTGATATGTTGTGTCCGAGGGTGCTATGTCGATGGCCCCAAAAGTCTCCTTGTGAGAACTATTAACTATTTTGGTGTGTGGCCCGTCGATGGACGATCAAGAGGAGAAATATGATATGTAGCGGGCTGCATTCAAATGTGAAAATGGTCAATGTGATCCTCCCATTTAATGAGATTTTTGGGGCATGGCTCATTAATGTTAGGACGCACCAAGCCAATGGTCAGGATTACCAAACCATTGTAGGGGTGGCAAACAAAGTTACAAAATGCACAACTTTGTATCTCCCAATTTTAATCCTACATGGTGTGTCAATGAGCGGTGCTGGGCCCAGGCCAATGATGAACAGCCTGATCTACTGATCGAGTGGGCCACCGTTATCCAGAAAGAATAGATGGTTATGATCAGTTCCATTCAACATACATGTGTGGTTTAAGAAGATTCGGGGTTATGTTTGGATGATCCAAATGATCCATACTGTCAGCTACTAAGTGGGCCGTGCTGAACTCGGATTCTTTATATGGTCTGGTCTTGGGGCTAGGCCTGAATCCGGTCTATTGCCAGCTTTAGCAGAATCATTCCCAGAGGTTTGGTATGCACAAGATCTGGGGAGGTCCATCAGGTGGGCCCCACTGTATAAATAATCTGGCCCAGTCTGTTAATCAAGTGCCCACAATGGACTATATAAGTGGCCACCTAACAAGTAAACCTGCCAGATATCCGGGCTAGGAAATCTAAACAGTGTGGTCCACCTAATGGGCTGCTCGGATATTGCACTTGTGCCACATTCATGTGTGCTGTACACGCGTGTGGGCTTAGCGAAGCTGTGCTGCGAATATAAGCGTGTGGACAGATAATCAACTTTCTGATAGGTTCTCCCAGTATGCTCGCCCTATCTGTCCCACCACTCAGGTGATGCAGGCCGTTCATCTAGAAGGTATCACCGGAGATGGTCTCATGGCAAAAATCTCACCGATCACGTCCGTGCATTGATGCAAATATGGGTTAAAAAACAAATGGACGGTTAAGAGAAGTCGGCCAACATTCCAAAGTTCTATGTATACATGTGGCCCACCTGATCAGCAATTATACAACTTGATGAAATTATGATGATAGTTTATCACCATATTAGGAATTGATCCTCTACATAACATGGTGGGCCCGTAAAAAAATCAAGGGTGCGCACGTCGCACTGGATGGCTCAGATCCTCTTATCAGTGAAAGTTTCAAGCTATGCTTCCTCCCTCAGTGAAGGCATTGAACGGCTTTGATTTTGCAGAAGCAGCGCAAATCAAACAGATCCATATAGGTGATGATCTATAGATCCTGTCAAACATAGCCGAATATCAAAGGGATAAGATGCGTTTATATATATATATATATATATATATATATATATATATATATATATATATATATATATATATATATTCCAGATCATTTTAGGGCACTATAACAAAAATGAACCAGATAGAATTATCAGGTGGACCACACCTTAAGAAAAAGTGGTGATTGATTTTAGGGCACCATAACAAAAATGAACCAGATAGAATTATCAGATGGACCAAACCTTAAGAAAAAGTGGTGATTGACCATTAATGGGACACAAAAGTTTTGGATGAAGCTGATATTTGTTTTTCCCCTTCGTCCAGGATTATGTGACCTCATCAATGGATTGGATGGTAAATAAACACTACATAAACATTAAGGTACTCCCTAAGAAGTTTTTAATGGTAGGATGGTCAATCACCACTGTTTCTTATGGTATGATCCACCTGATAATTGGATCTACTTCATTTTTGGGATAATGCTCTAAAAAGGTATGTAAAAACGGATGGATGGCGTGGATACATAATACATACATCAATGTGGGCACCATTGTGACCCATCAAATGTGGGATGTGAGACGCAACTCCTCATCTCATCACAACTTGAGTCTATCAAATGTGAGATGTTGGAAGGATTGCATGTTACAAAAAAACATGAGATGGGTCCCACAACAGCTACGCATCACGTGAACGTTCTTATCATCAAACCAAAAACAACAAACATTTGGTGTTGCTAGAAAGCATTATTATGTTCATTTACTTTCATATGCGCCCCATTAAGAATGGGAGGTCCATATTAGTTTAGGCGTAGGCCATGTATATGGTGGATGTGTTTTCATGGCACATAACCTGTGGACCACGCTGAACCACATCGGCTGTTGAAAAATGCTTTTGCATTAGAACATTATTGTCAAAGGGGACCATTGTCGTCCCCATCAATCTTTGCAACATTAGCAATGTCTCTAAAGCTTTTAAATGACATATTTTGAAAACTGCACCACTCCATATAAATGGTTTTGTCCATCCTATCCCACTGATACCACAAAAAATGTACCTTCTTAGGTGTGAAGGCGAGCATGTACCTAAAAAGCATCAATGAGAGAAAAAACAGATAAATGAAGTGCCTTGGTGTCCTTAACCCTTAGAACCAAAAAAACCGTAGTCTTTAGATGACTGAACCTTAACAAGTAAACCCTTGTTAGTCATCCCTTAGCTTTAAGATCCTTTAAAAATATCACGTTATGTAAGGCATTAGAGGCTCTTAAGTTGTTGTAAAACAAACCAACCCAAAAAGTAGACTCAGTGTGTTGTCGATCGAACCATCGACGATCGAGCATGAGTTCGACAGGTTGAGGTCATGGGTCAATAGATCGAAACGACCAAAATCAGGATAGAAGATAAAACACATGTTTCTGAATATTTCAACCCATAGACAGCCCATTGCGACAGGTTGAAAGTGGTAAAATCTGAACAACAAAAAATACCTTGTGCCATTGGATATTTCTACAGGTTGGACCTCGTATTGACATATCGAAGGACCATTTCAACAGGTTAAAGGCTTGGGTTGATAGGTTGATGGCTAGCTATTTCTGCTCGTTTTATAGCTATTGGAATATTAAGCTCACATATTGGGCATTTAGACATTTAGACATTTTTACAAGCCGCCTCAACTCCATATACATAGAGGCTCTAATCGTAGGAGATTTAAGTCTTCTCCCTTACATGATTCGTCGCAAGCAAGAGTATTCAAGGCTCAAGATGGAGATGAACTTGATCTCTTTTATTCTCTAGAGTTTAGACACTAAGCTTATACGTAGAACCCTGTCTAAACCCTTTAGGAGACCCATCTAGTTGAATATCTAGTTGCAACGCATTATCCATTAATTATAGGAGATTCAACCTTAATTCCATTACCTTGGTCACCTCAAGGGAGCATCAAATGCAAGGTAGCCAATCAAGGGAATTGAATCATTCAACATTAAAGATCGGGGGAGCAACGATGAGCTGATTCAAGCACGGGAGAGTAAGAAGAAGCAACTTAAGCAAGGCGCATCAAAGAGACTCAATTCGACAAATGAGGTTGTCAATTTAGAGTCTATACACTCTTTTTTTATCTAGGATCGAGTGTAAGGTATGTGACCCAGACTCATTAGGTTTTGGTGTAGAACCTTAGCTCTTGTGTATAGCTTAAACCAAAGTCATTGAGTTGGCCATCAGACACGGATGTATACGTCTTAGTCTCCAAGGGAGCCTTCGGCGAGAGTATACGTAGAGGCCTTGGAGTAGGACCGTAAGTGATTGTTGGTTAGTCGATAGAAAATGAACTAAGTCTCTGAGGGAGTCGGTCCTTGAATTAGGATTAAGGCTGTTGGTTGGTCTATGGAAAACCAATTGTAAAGTTTGAGAGGTGAACTTTATTAAAACCTTTAAGATAGTGCAATTCGGTGCACTCGAAGGAAGAGTGTGGAAGTTAGGAGTGGAGTAGGGAAACAAAACCACTATACATCGTTGTGTTTGTGATTGTTTATTTGCGCATTTATTTCTATTTATGCATGAGTTTAATTATGAAATATGAATGCATGATTAGATAAAATGTCAAACACTTGATTATTTACACATCACACACACACGATCACTATCTTGCTTGTAGACTTGTGCTTACCATGTTGCATATCTTATAGTTTACATTATTCACATAGATTAGTCGCTCAATAAGTTGAATCATTTGTAATTTATGTGCTTGGACCATATGCCTTACATGTACTTTATTGGTACTATTATATTAAGAAGGCAATCAAGTTTTAGTTGACAAATATTTTAATTGGTCACATTACACATGATGTGAGCCCAAAATCTGAACCGTCCACATGATGCAGCACTTGAAAAACCCTAAGGGCGAAATTTCAACCTGATATAAATTCCGGTGGGCTGTAGCAGAGAGAGAGAGAGAGAGAGAGAGAGAGTCAAATCAAGGGAGGCAAATTGTTTCCTTTTACCAGTGGCCCACTAAAGTTTTATACCAAATTAAAAGTTGGGCATTAGATTTTTTTTGAGACGTGTTTGCAGATGAGCATTCTTTAAGCACGTGCATTCGCATGTGTGTGTGCGCGCTCACAAGTCCCTTTGAGAATTGTTTGCAGATAAGCATTCTTTAAGCGTGCACGCGCATGTGTGTGTGTGTATACACAGAGGTCCACCTCATGGAAACTTCCCATGAGGTCGAGTTGTGTGAACCCCACCGTGATGTGAATGATATGTATCATCTGCCAGGCAATAATCAATGATTTCTTGTCCTGTGGCCAAAAGTCCTGTGAAGGTGGGGCCCTGTAGAATTTCTTCTCAAGTTGCAAAAAGGTGGGAGGGTGCATTTGTTCTTTTGGATGGACCGATACAAATGCTATTGAAAGCGACCCAATGCTTGTTTTCTAGAAAACACCCTGTTGCTTTGCTAACTGTTGGATCTGAGGCCACATTCACTGATCCACACCGTTGATCTGAAAAATCTATAATATTGAAGGCAGCTGTCATCATGAAACTTCTAGATCGGAAAACGGTAGACTTTGGAAACAATGGTCCACAAAGAAGCAGAAATGGAGACAGTTCATACTCAATGGAAAAAAAATGTTAATTAATCAAGTGTTATCATTTCTTATTCAGAGAGTTCCATCATTAGGTATCCTTCATCCTAAATGAGCTCCATCTTATAAACGGCTTGGATCACCGAATATGGACCCGAATCAACAGATATAGTTGGATGTATTGTATTGCAATACACCGGCATGTATTGTAGCAAACCTTGTTCGAGTCGGTATTCCACGCGGATTGGGTACTACCTCGCCTGTCCCGATCTCGGCACAGGCAGGGGCTCTGAGGGGCCACAGTGATGTATGGGTTTTATCCACACCGTTCATCCATTTTTTCATATAATTTCAGGATATAATCCCAAAACTGAGGTATAGTCAAAGACTCAAATGGACCACACAGTAGGCATTAAATTGTATTAAATTCCTACCGTTGAAAACGTATTGGGGGTTATAGAAGTTTTGGATCAAGCTGATATTTATGTTTTTCCTTCATTCAAGTCTGTATGAACTTATGACAGGTCAGATGGAAAAAAACATCAAGAGTAGGCCCTAAAAGCTTTCAACGGTAAGCGTCATTATGTCAACTGCTTCCTATGGTGTGGTTCACTTGAGAATTGGATCTGCCTCATTGTTGGGCATCTATCATAAATTGATACGTGGAAATGGATAGACGGTGTGGATAAAACCTATACATCACGTTGGCCTCTGCCTGTGCTGAGCTCAGGACAGACGCGGTAATCCTCGTCCGTCCGTCCTTTGTTTGGCACATGCAGATGAGATATTCCGAGTAGGATAGAATATTTTCACATTGTGTGGCTGAACAAGACGGCCACTCATTTTTGGACACGTGGCATACTTTTACGAGATCCAAACCGATCACCAGTTAGGCCCTTCCAGAGATGGGCCATATATAAAAACTGACATCAATAGGGAAGTCCTAACCCTTGAATCGGAGGATTTTTTTTCTTTTTACAAAAAATGGACGGTGGAAGAAGCATTAGTTTGCATGTCCTCTGACAGAGAAGTTATGATTGTGATCCGTGTGATTTCAGGTATACAGACCATCAAAGGTATCCCGTAATTGATGAATGGTTTGGATCTCTCTCCTGTGCCACTTGCACAAAAATTGAGCGTTTAGGCAAGTGGGAATGAGGACGGATTGGGTACTGTGGCAGTTGGAGGCCACTATTAGATGTACGGCCCCACGCAAATCATGTTTGGGAATCGCTCAGTCGAGCATGAGTCCGAATCGTCAACAGGATTTTTATATTTGCCTGGTCCAACTGAGTGCTGACGTATATTGAGTTAGACGGGCGCGGTTTGAGTGGATCCCCGAGTCGGTGGATCCCCTCACTATAGGGCCCACTGTAATATGTTTTCTTTACATCCACACAGTCTATCCATTTTGAAAGTTCATTTGAGAGCATGATCCAAAAAATGAAGCATATCCAATCTTAGGTAGACTATACGACAGGAAACAGTACGTGATTGAATCTTCACCATTGAAAACTTCATGGGGCAATGGAATGTTTATTTGAAATCTAACCTGTTGATAAGGTCACAAATAAATGGATGAAGAGACTACACAACTATTAACTTGATCCAAAACTTTTGTGGCCCACCAGAAGGTTTTAATAGTTGATTACTACTTTTTCCTGTGGTAGGGTCCACCTAAGGTTTGGATCTGCTTCGTTTTTTGGATCATACTCTAAAATGAACTTTAAAAACGGATGGACGGTGGGATCTACATTCAAGGGATACCTGCACTCATTCACACTGTTTCTAGTGGTATGGTCCACCTGAGATTTGGATCTTCTTAGGGTTTTGGATCACATCCTAAATTGATATGAAAAATCAAAGAAACAGCATAGATATGTAAATAATCCATCGATATGGCCCCACTCGGCAGGGGTGACACCCACTAAGCTGTTCGTAACACTTAATTCGCGCCCATGCATAGGTGCAAACCTGGTTTAGCCTTGCGCAGGAATTTCCTGCACTGTGGAACCAAGGTGGGCCCACAGTGATGGTTTTTGATAAATCCGCACCGTTCATCTGTTTTGTGAGCTCATTTTAGGACATGAAACAAAAATGAACCGGATACAAGACTCAAGTGGGCCGAAAACGTGAGATTTGAACGTCCACAGTTGAAAATTTTGTGGAGCGACGAGAGTTTTGAATCAGTATAATATTTGTTTTTCCGGTTCATCTTAGTAGTAGTGACGTTATGAACGGTATGGATGTCATAGAAACATCACTGTGGACCTAGGGAGGTTTCAACGGCAGTAATTTACCTACCCACCTTTTCCTTTAGTTCGGCCCACTTGAGTCTTGGATCTAGTTCATTTTTGTTTTTGTGTCCTAAAATGATCTTCCAAAATGGATAGATGAGGTGGATTTATAAAACAAAAATCACTGTAAGCCCGCAATGATTCTCGCAGGAAATTCGCAGGAAATCCGTGCATGGTTGGTCTACCTCATCCAAAATCCGCGCCCCGTCTGCTCTGACACAACCGAAGTGGGCCAATAAGAGCAGCGCAAGCAGAGGTTCTATGCTCGGTTTCAGCATAAGAACCAGATTCCCAAAATCTTTGACACGTGCCATTCTCTGGTAGGCCGAGGCAACCGACCGTAACAGATGAAAGAAAATAATACAACGGCCATCTCTGACCGTTCTATCATTATTGTTGGTGTCGTTGTTGACCACTCTCACAAGGGGAGGAAGCTGAGGAGACGGACAGAGTGACGTGGCACTTCTCCATGGTGGAGAGCTGGTCAAGCCCGCACTAAAGTGATGGTGGTGCAGTGACAGCCTTATCACATCAGTGCAGCTCCACAGCGCTTCACCAATGACAATGTGCCACGCACCCCTAATCTGATCTCTTTTGCCTGATACAGTCACAACATTCAAACATCGCACACACGTGATACAGATGATTTCCCGCCAGGTCGGCCACGCTGTACACAGACAATTTGTCATGGAATCGGATTTCGTGCGGAGTAACTCTGCACACTCTTATCGTGCGGAGTAAACTCATTTGGGCCCACTTAGAATATATGTGCTTTATCTATTCCGTCCATATATTTTTCCAGCTCATTTTAGTGGTTGAGCCCAAAATTTAAGCATATCCAAATCTCAAGTGGACCATGCCACCGGAAACAGTGAGAATAATGATTTCCACCGTTGAAACCTTCCCAGGCCCTACAGTGATGTTTATTTGTCATCCAACCTGTTCATAAGATCACATGGATATGGATGAAGGGAAAACACAAATATCAGCTTGATCCAAAACTTCTGCGTCCTCCGAGAATTTTTCAATGGTAGACATTCAGTTCATACTTTTCTTGTGGTGTGGTCCACTTTAGATATTGATATGCTTCATTTTTTGGCAGAATACCTAAATTTTTTTGTTAAGATGGATGGACGGAGTGGATAAAATACATAAATCACTGTGGGCCCCACAGAGTTTACTCCACACTCTAGCGTGCGGAGTTACTCAGTACGCAATCCGCTTCCATTTGTCATATCCATACATTTGCTTTGTCCTTACTACTGTGGGGCTCACCTTGATATATGTATCCTATATTTATGCTGTTCATTTGTTTTGCTAAAGCATTTCGTGAGATGATCCAAAAAAAATAAAATAAAAATGGAACGTATCCAAATCACAGATGAATCATAGAGTAGTGATTGACTATTAAAAACTTGTGGGGGTCTCTAAAAGTTATGGATCAAGCTAATATGTTTCTCTTCTTACAAGTGTGACCTTATCAACCGGTCGGATGGTATATAAACATGGCAGAAACATTACACTGGACCAAGGAAGTTTTTAATAGTGGCGTTCACAGTGATGTATGTGTCTTAAATCCACACCGTCCAACCATTTTGAAAGCTCATTTAGGGTTTGATACAAAAAATGAAGCAGACTCAAATCTTAGGTGGACCACACCACAAAAACAGTCATGATTGAATCTCTACTATTGAAAACTTCATGGATTTTCAATGGACTCCACTTGGAATGTTTATTTTCCATCCAACCTGTTGATAAGGTAACAAACACCGAGATGAAGAGACAACATAAACATCATCTTGATCCAAAGCTTTTATGTCCCATAGGAAGTTTTTAATGGTCAACCACCACTGTTTCCTATACTATGCCCATCTGGAATTTGGAACTGCTTCATTTTTTTGGATCAAGCTCTAAAATGAACTTTTAATACGGATGGATGGTGCGGATGTAGTAACATACATCACAGTGGCTCTACAGTCAGCGTCCCACCCACCTCGGTGGATCCTGGGTCTCACCTAATCGGTTCCCGTCTACCTGAGATTTGGATCTGTTTCTTTTTTTGGCTCATGGTAAAAAATGATCCGGCAAAACAGATGGACTTGGTAGAATACATTCATCAAGGTGGGCCCCATGGAAATCCGGTCCCTATGGGTGGATGGAATACTTCCAGATGTATCTTTGTGGATCATTAAGCTTTATTAGCAATAGTAAATCATGGAAATGCTCCAGTGCTCCTACTTGCATTGGGACACTCAGATCTTCCATTCTATTGATCTAAACCGTTCATTAGGTCCAGGGCTGCTCTACCAGGCAAAAATTACACTGATATGATAAATTGACCATTTGATTAATGGACTTTAATATGAAGGGATAAGATCATTTAAAAATATGTCCAATCAGCAATTTCATCTATCTATTTGTTAGAGTCCATCATGGATTGGAAAACGATGGGTACAGAAAATAAGGCGGATTGGATCATCTGATTCATATGATATTTGCATTGCAGCACGTGAAATGTACGTTGGACCTAATGAACGGTCTAGATTGATTGATTGGATTGTGTAAGTGCTCTAATACAACTAGGGGCACTGTGAGTTATAGTGCTCTCGGAGCTCACTGAGGCATCTCTCATCATGATTAAAGATACTATTGACCAGTGGTGAGTCATCATATCTACTCATCAATGGATGGCATTCGAAAGAGGCCTTTTATCTTTTTAAAGATTAAAAAATTAAAAAAAAAATCCACTTGGCTCCGCCATATTGAATGACTCAACATCTCCATCTTTTGCTATTTATACCCCTGAAATAAATAAAAGTGAAATAGATTTAGTGCTCCTAAGTTACATTTCTCGTAGGTGCACGATATGCTTGGACAGTCCATTTGGTCACTATGATCTGTCAATTTTATCAGCATGCATTTGATGAGCAGATGTAGATTGTTGGGAGCATAAGCAACCTCGGAATGAATCAAAGAACGTAATAGAAAAGAAAAAAAATATGAGCATGCACAAAGAACATAAATTTTATATAAAAAAATCATGATACCAAGCGACAAACAGTCCACATTAATAATCAGAAAGTTACAAGAGATGGAACAACGTAGAGGTGAGAAACCGTAGTTTCTCCTCTTGCAAAACCCTAGAAATCATGTTGGCTTTCTCTCACATTATCCTAATCGTGTTTAGAAGCATCCTTATATATTTCTGTACAAGATTAAGAAATAAAAGTTGCACTTTATAAAACTTACGCATTCCATTCGGTTGACCCAACTCGACCTATGGTCGACCAAAATTATCACAGGGCGCAATGGTCGACCGAACCATACCTCTGTCAATAGGGAACATCACAGCAAGTTTCAGTCGACCTTTACTGGGCCTCAGTCGATAGAACCTCACTAGACATATTAAATGTAATTTTCAATAATCTCCATCGTGGCTTTAATATCCTCCATCTTTACTATTTCAAGTTGCTATCACCATCTTTGATTTCTTTATAGTAGAACCATCATCGTTACTTCTTATGCACACTCCGTCTTCATCTCTTCCTTTTCAAGCTAAGAGAAGTCAAGCAAAATCTGAACTTCTTTATAAGAACCACTTCTGTAAGCATGTCCGTTGGATTTTCACTGGTGTGAATCCTCTCAAGAGTAACACCACATTCTTCTAGCATATGCCGGATAAAATGATGACGCACGTCAACTTCAACATCTAACTGATTGTTCCACCCACTAACACAAACGAGTAACCAGAAGTCGATCTTGAAAATTAAAACGTCCAAATACATTTTATTTTTCAAAACGACATTTTATTATAGGGGAAGGGGACCCCATCAATTACCCCTACTATAGAAAAACTCACCTACGTGTTGTGATGATCATTTTAGGCGTTGAATGAAGAACTATCCATTCGTAACTCCTCCAACTAAGATTTTTATAGTTTTTCTATGCTTTTAAGTAGTTTTTCTTTTGATTCTAGTTGTAGTATGACAATTCTCGACTAGAACCTCTTAGCTAGGGCTAAGAGATGAAGCTTGTAGCTAGTTTCAATGTTCAATTCGTTTATTTCAAGTATTTTTACTTCAAGTTTGGATTTTTAAGTTCTAGTTTGAATAAAGTTGGTAGTTTTAAAAGTTTTATGAGAGTTCATGTACTTCGGACATGAGTTCTTTGTAATTCTATGAGATTATCGTTATGGTTTGATTAGATTCGAATTATAGTAACCCTAGGACATGTCATAATCTCTTGGTATGACTGTTACTCCGAAGGCTACAAGTTTGAATTCTACATGCTTTATTAGAACTAGAAATCTGATTTTTCATATTTAAGTAGGATTGTTTGTGTTGAATGAAATATCTTTCAATTAGATGGGAGATAGAACTTTGATTCTAATTGTGTTTGTGCTTGGATGAATGAATTAGCATTGGATTACTACAAGTGGATCCTTAAAAGCTCTATTATTCTTTTAATTCTCAGATTTTTTTATTTAATTACTGTTTTTCATTAGTTCTTAAAATTGAATTGTAAAGTTGTTAAGATTGAAGTAATTAGAATAAGTTGGGATTGTTTACCCTAATTCCCTGTGGAACGACCTCGGTCTTACCGAGTTATTACTACATCGCAAGCCTTGAGCTTGAGGCGAGCGAACAAGTGGCATTGAATTATTAAGTAGACTGGAAAATACTCGTAACGATTTTGAAAAGTGGTAGGAAAGAAGAGGAGGCGGTCTGCGAATGATGATACTCAATGGTCAAAGAAATCGATCTTTTTTGACTTGCCGTATTGGAAAGTGCGTCTTTCAAACGCTATATTCTCAAATATGTTTTACAATTTGTTCGTTTTTCCATTTTACTAACGATTATAACAATCTAACAAGATTTATCAATTCGACACAATCTAGATGTTATGCATATGAAAAAATTTTAGCAGAAAATCTCATTGCGACAATCATAAACACTAAAGATAAGACTAATGATGGTCGTAAAGCTTATTTAGATCTTAAAAAAATCAAGTTGAAGAAAAAATTATGGCCAGATGATGTCAATCAGGTTTTATCTAAAGATCCTTACAAAAACCACAATCACAAGAGTTCTAACAATACTTGAAATATCTTGTTATGGACTGCCATTATAAAAAAGCTAGTCGATGCCCTACCCATCTACAACGGGTCCGTTGGTTGAGTTGATCAGGTAGTTATGGAGCACCTTCTCAGGGTCACCCGTCATAAAAATACGAGAAGAGAGCCTTGGGTCATGCTGACCAACAGTCAATGCTCGTGTACTCCAGTGGTCACCCGTCGGATAAGGAGTGATACTTATTTTCATGGGTCTTCCCTACTTCTCACACGTGGGCCCCTACCATGATTTCTCTTACTTGGGATGTTTTGATTACTGAATCCTCCATGAAGTGAGTCTTTTAGCATATGAAGGCCTAGAATAACCTGGGCCTCTTCTCCGACGCCCAAGTAGAATCAAGGTGACCAGATAAGGGCCATTATCAATAAGTCATATACTTAGCCCCACAAGAAACAGAACACATTGCATGATTATAGCGGACAAGTGTGAGAACCCCCAAAATCCTATCAATCAACACCCCATTATATATGTAAGAGTTATATGGTTGTGGATTCCTCTTATTTGATGGTCATGTTTGAATTCTAAGTTCTTCTATCAATGGTAACTGTGGATTTGTTTCCTCATTGGTGGAACTTAAATGGTTGGCTGTCGTATGATACACCATTAATTTTATGTGAACATACCACCTAATACTTAGTTGAGTTATCTATCACACTTTGTATCAGCTAATAATATTGCACACACACACACACTCACTCTCTCTCTCTCTCTCTCTCTCTCTCTCTCTTCTAAAAACTTACTGATAATTCTACCCAAAAGAAAGAAAAAATCTCCACAAACTGGAATAGAGAATAGAGAAGGAAAACAATAGTGGAATTAATCGTAAATTCTCTAAAATTTTAGAAATCCAGTTGATCTGTATGATGAAATGGTCGCAATCATTGAGATTCCCCAGTGTTTGTTTCAACCATCCGTTGACGTTTGATAGATCTGATAAGATTGTCCATTCCATTGGCTATTAATATACTTGCCCATCAACTGTTGTGCCTACAAAATGGATAGTCTAGATCATCTATCCATTGTCCAACTAATGTAACTAAAATATACAAAAACTCAGTGTGCAAATGATTTTAGCATCCAATAGTGGACGTCCCCATCTATCTAGACTCTCTAATCAATTGCCATAACCTAAAACCTGCATGAACTGATGGATCGTAATCATCCAATGTTGCAATTCAATAATTTCTCATCTTATATTGACAGTCCATATTACATAGGACCATTAATCCTTGATCTAGGCCCATGACTTACATTCAATAGATGGAATCCCTTGGATCAAGTAGTGGAGATAGGCAACAAAAGAAGCTTTTAATGGTTAATCGCCACTGTTTCTGGTGGTGTGGTCACCTGAGATTTGAATCTTCTTCATTTTTCGGATCATACCCTAAAATTAGCTTTCAAACCGAATGCAAAGCATGGATTTAAATCACATACATTACAGCGGGCCCCACTTTTTTTTTTTCTAAAACTGGCAATGGGGCCATGATGTCTGTGTTTTATCCACGGCGTCCATCCATTTTGGATCATTATTTGAGGGCAGGAGGCAGATCCAAATCTCAGGTGGACCACACCACAGACAGTGATGATTGAAGGCCCACCGTTAAAAACTTCATGGGGCCCGATGTAATGTTTACCCGAGTCGATTAGCGTCCTATCCGGACCCGAGTCGATTGCCGTCGAACACGGATAAAACACATACATCATGGGACCCACAGATCACCGTCCCTAGTAATTAGTTACTTTAAGCGTCAGAATCTAATCCGCATCCACCGTCCAGTAGCCACGTCGCTGTCTCAGTAGGCAATCCGCGTCCGTCCAATCAGGACCCAAGTCGGAGAGGAGCTGATTACGTGCGGCGCCGGTCTCACCCAAGACGGTGTGGCCCTTATCGTGGGGCCTAACTAGATGTCTTTATTCTATATCCACGCCGTTCATCTGTTTTAATATATAATTTTATGATATGAGCCCCAAAATTAAACGGATCCAAATTTCAGGTGGAGCATATCATAGATGACAGTGGTGGTTGATCATTAAAAACTTCCTGTGGGCCATAAAAGTTTTGGATCAAGCTGATGTTTGGTTCTTCCCTTTATCCAAGTTTGTGTTAAATTTCCAACAGGTTGGATTGAAAATAAACATTAATAAAACATTACGGTTGGCTCTAGGATGTTTCTAATGGTGGGGTATTCAATCGCCACTGTTTCCTATGGTATAGTTCACTGAAGATTTAGATCTTATTCATTTTCAGGGTCGTACCGTAAAATAATCGGAAAAAACAGATGAACGGCGTGGATGTATAATAAATGCATCAAGGTGGGCCCATGTTAAGGGACGAACAGCCTTGGGTAAGGCTTAGGCCGCACCCAATCCGCTTCCGCAACGTAACCTTTCTCTGCTTCATACCCCCATCCAATCCCCCTCGGCCACGTGTCACGAAAAGTTGGGGACCATTTCCTCTTCCTCTAGAGAGTGAGCGTCCATGTTATTGATGCACATATAATATACAATGATTGAATCTAAACCGTTCATTTGATAGTTAAAATAATGAATGGGCGATCGATGGTCCAAAATTTGTTCCTTAATCCTTAGGAGACAAATGCACACAAACTCACATTCAATGGGGCCCACTTGCTGAGTTTTTCGATGATTGGAGCCGTCCACGTTGTGGTATCTATGCTAAATTTACGTTGAACGGATGATTGTAAGAATTGTAGATGAATTTAGAACTATGAAAAGAAAATTTTAAATGTCTTCCATTCATCTCTAAAATCAATGGTTAGGATCACCGGTGAAGCGGGATCATAGGAGAATGGCTTATTTAAGGGAGTAACGAGAACATATATGGACGGAACAGACCATCTCAGCATCTGGGCCCACATGGGCTCGATGCATGCTGGATTCTGAGTCTGCAACTGGGGCAAAGCTAACTCTAATTAGATTGTTAGGACGGTCCAATCAAAGCAGATTTTTGGTTATTGGCCAATCAGTGGTGGAGCCCACATGATTCTTACATGATTCTTAGTTCTGATCGTGCCACGCTATCTGAAGAATTCTAGTAGCTGATCAATCGACTTGTCCCTTCTCTAATGTGGGCATTTGAAAGGCACGAATGGACGGCTACTATCTTCAGTGGTGGGCTATGCAAATGAACGGTCCATGTTAACAAATCAGAGAACTCGGTATATTGTTAGAATCGTACACCTCAAATCTTCTGCAACAAGGGTCACTGACCGGTCGGACATGGAGGATTAAAGGACAGTGAGCTCTTTAGATAGTGTCTGGGCATTGACAACCGGTCGGCAAGAGTCCCTAACGAGTTGGCCGGTCAGTAGGTTTCTTAGTTAAAGTTCGTTTCTTGCACGGTTTTGTGCAATGTGTTTCTAATTCCAGTCTTTTGCCTATATAAGGAGTGTAATGCGGGGTCAGGGGATTTGCCAAAAGGTGCCAAGGTTTTGTAGAGGGATTGAGAGGGTTTTAGGACATGGGACTGAGGGAAAGGGTTGTGCATTTCATTCTCATGTGAGATAAGCTTTAGGTTAGCTTTGATGTTTCTCTTGTGGACTGAGATCTGGGTTTTCATATCTTGTAATTTCTGATATCATAGTAGATTGTTAGCTTTGTGCTGTGGTTTTTTTTTTAAACCGTTGAGTGATTTTTCCACGTAAAATCAAATGGTCTCTGTGTGGTTGATTGCTTGTGTAATTAATTGCTTTGTGTTGCTCGTTTGATTCTATATTTTGCTAACCGGAAGCAAGCCAATCAACGTATACTACTTAATAGTTTAATGAAAGATACACACCATGCATCCTGGCCTCACACACAAACTTATGGTTGGCATCTCATCTCCATCTACTTGCGTTGTGGCCCACCTTGAGGCTTTTGATCAATATTTGCCCCAAGTCCTTGAATCAATGATAAAATCTAATGGATGGAGTGGATTTTCCCTTCATCTAGGTCTGTCTGATCTTATCAACATGGTCCTAGGATGTTTTTTAATGGTGGGTGGTCAACTACCACTGTTTGCTGTGCTGTGGCCCACCTGGGAATTGGATAAGCTTAAGGCATACATTAAAACGGAGCATTTTGATGGCCTGACCAAACTCGGTGTTATATGATAAAATAAGTGCAAAAAGACTCCCAAGCAAGATGTCAATTAAACCTTCCCTCTACCTACAAGTGCAAATGTGGGATCTGTTGTGGGAAGAATACGAGATGACCTCTGCGCCATCAGAAAGAGAATACGAGCTGACCCGAAGGTCGGTCCAGTTCAGCTCGCACAGTTCATAATCGATCTGATTCGAGGATGGAGTAGCTCTTACGGGTCTGACCGATCCGACCTAAAGAAGAGAAGCAGCCGTCAGAAACGACCTCACCAGGTCGACCGCCTTGCGACCTGATTCTGTTTCCGCAAGCCTCTGAGTGTGCGCGTAATAAGGGGAAGAAAATCTGGGAGATCTTTATCCGACCCGCCGAAAGATCCTCGAAGATCTCGGGACAGCTCCGAAAATCCCAAAGATCCGAGAATCCCTCCCCGGAGATCATGGCTTCGAAAGAGAGTACAACTCTGCAATCTAGGTCTATAAATAGACACGTCTTCTTCTTTACTGAGGTACGAAAAAAACCAAGACTGAGAAAAAGCAGAGTTTCAATCTTTCGAGATATCGCTAACTTAAGCATCGGAGGGCTAACGGCTGGACCCCAGCCACCCCCCTTAGTTTCTCTTTTGTTCTACAGGATCCAACCCTTCTTGAAGAAGGAGATCAGCGGCATCCATCCATCAGTATCAAAGAGTCTTCACCATCATCTGTTGACGAATTTACAGCAACAACAGGATCCATGGGAAGTTTTTGGCCATTCATCAGTGACTATAGTGACTGCGCCGGGGAACAAATTAGGTTAGTCTAGCCATTAGGGGTGGGCCACGTAAATTGCATGATCTTAAACCAAAAGTGTAGTGTGATGCAGATTCGAGCCATGTGGATATAGCTTTGAATATTGGGGAGAAATGGATGGAGTGATGAGGTAACGAGGGCCCTCCTTAACTAGTTTTCATGTGGGTAAACTAGAGGGAAAAAAGAGCTGGTCGGGCTGAGACCATCTTCAAAAGCACTGACCAATTCATTATTATTTTATCCACACCATCAATACATTTCAACAAAAAGGTTTGGTCATCAAAAGGCTATTATAATGTTCCGATTGGGAGCTTGGATTTGGAATGAAATGGAATCCGAATCACAATTGCATTGGAATCAAGGTGATTCCTTGATTCCAATTTCTCATTTGTGTAATGCATTGGAATCCAAACCTCCTATTTGGTAGCTTGTATTTTGAGGGCATTGGAGTTTCTGAGTATATTCACATGACTTAGAGATTTGGTTAACTAAATTAGTTTTCATACTCTAAATTAGTGTGTGTGTGTGTGGTATTTGATAGAATGATTGTGATAAGCCCATTAAAATATAGACTTTGGCCAAAAAAGAGGAAATTTTCAGCATTGGGTAGGCCACAAATGCAAGGATCACAAATAGGCGACTTACTAACGTTTTTTAACCGTCTATTTAAATGTCCAACATTTGGATGGTTCAGATCATTCTATTGATTTGCTTTTAGCATGTAGTCGATAATTAAATTATTTTGGAGTATCATAAACATGCCATGTGTACCATGGATTAGTAGCTTAGAGACATCTTTGTTATATGTGTGACTCTCTTACCATTAAAAAGGAGGCTAAAAAGGCGTTTCTTTTCAACTACAACTGTCTGCATATTACTGAGATTTCAAAACACGTGAAAAAGGTAAATTTTAAGTAGCTCTTATTCCAATTGCCCCCAAATCCAAGGCTTCCAAACGCAAAAAGTAACGATATGGATTTGAAATACTCCATTTACCACCAGATCCAAAGGTGCCAAATGGGGCATCAGGCTTTTAGAATTTGGTTGTAATGCCGATTTTATGTACTCCTTTGGTTTTTCTTTATTTCTTTTTGTTATCTAGACGATTTCCAACATTATAAATTTGTGAAATTAATGAGCATATGCATGATAAGAATGAGTTCCATTTATGAACGGCCCAGATCATTTAGCCCGGGTAACAGCTAATCCACTCTGAGAGGGAAATACCTCAAGAATTACGCCTTAAAAAATGTGTCATGAAGTGTGAAATCGGTACTTTCAAAATTCATGGGGTCCCACAGTGATGTATGCATGTGATCTATCATTAAAATCTTCATGAGATCACAAAGGTTTTAGATTAAACCGATATCTGTGTTTTCCTTCATCCATATTATAAGCGTGACCTTATGAACAGGTTAAATGATATATAAATATCACTGTGGGCCCTAGGAAGGTTTCGACCGTAAACATCATAATCCTTGCTATTTCTGCAAACAGGTTTTGGGTGACTTAGGTGATAATCCTTGCTATTTCTGCAAACAGGTTTTGGGTGACTTAGGTGAGATGTGGGTCTAGGAAAATTTACCTTGATTTTAGACATTTATGGTGTTATAATTTAGGAGTACTGTAAACACGGCGAATGTGAAATTTTGGGGTGTGGTCTACCTGTGATATTGATATGCCTCAATTTTGGGATAATGCTCTAGAATGAGCTGAAAAAATGGATGGACGGTGTGGATAAAACATATACATCATGATAGGGCCCACAGACCACCGTCTAGTAGAAATCAGCGGACGTGCATTTAACCTTTGATTTCAAAGCGGTAGAGAGCATTTATATATGCAACAGTAACCGTGGAATGATCCAATCCATCTATAAGACTATAAGTTAGCCTTCTTCTTTTCTAGCCATTCATATTTTAAACATTATCACTCCTTGATGGGACCCACTAAAGGGACGGTTCTTATCCAGAGAAAAAATCTTGGCCGCCTATAGGCTAGCTAGCTAGTGATCATATGCTTAGAACCATCCAATCAGTGTGATCTTCTCAGGCGGATTTATACAATGTGAGCTGGACGTAATGAACAGTCCAGATCAATATACTGGACTGTACACGTGTCCATTCGGTGGGAAATTTGTCAATGTATATATCCCAACAAGAGTGTAGAAAACTCACTATTTTCATAATTCGACTTGCACAGCAACTTGATTTTGGATATTCTGATGTGCGAATGGATTGCGTTCAATTGCGTTCCTCAATGAAGAGTGCCTTAAGTTGTATAATTCTTCTTTATATTCAGGCATTTAATCCCCCATTCCTTCGATGATAGCTATAGCCTCTATACGGGGTTAGATTGATTGTAATATTCCTGAACCCTACATTGCCAAGGTAATATTTACCTTGGTTCGTAAAAAACAGAAAATTAATAAGTAATAAAAAGTCTCTATGAAAATTGTGATTTTTGTTTAGTATAAAAATACTTTTGAGGATCGTTAAACCCTGTTTAAGACAAGAGTTAAGAATTGTTTTGTTTGTTGCCGATCCCTCCTATCCTACATTTATATAAATGAAACGCATGTCGAACGAACATACAACTAGCAAGTTTGTTAAAATAAAGCCCTTCCGATTTCGCCATGGCTGTTGTCTGTACCTTCATGAACTGAGATTGGTCACATCCAATACTCTGATGCAATCCTTGGAATACATTAGAGAATGATTAACGCTAAACAACACAACATTAACATTAATTTAAATGGAGATAATTAACTTATACATGGTCTTACCTTAAAATACGGATACATCCGGCCATCGGACTGAATATCTTTAAGAGTCGTCTTAATTGAAGTCAAGGAAATGTAAAGACGAGCTACATCCATCATTGCGCCAAGCACTACATTAAAATAATGACTAACCGTCTCACTCGGGTGTTGGAATCACTTCTGCACATCTCAATTCCTTACATTATGGCTGATGGTATATAAGAAACATGGCCAACTGTTCCTCTATTTTAATCTTAGGGCTATCTTCAAGAAAACCTCAAGACCGGCAAAGATGAGACAATTTATTGAAAACCATAACATCCATCCGACATACTTCCTTTATTACCCTTTTTTACGAGTGAGGAGTTCTTCCTACAATGGACAATCCGGCCCATAGAGTTTTTAATTAGTCTTTTATATATATATATATATATATATATATATATATATATATATATATATATATATATATATATATATATATATTCCCCACCCTTGCATGTAACTTATATATTCTACTCATATTCTCTGCGGATATTTGGTGGAGTGTTCTCCCATTCACAGGGGTTGAGTGGGTCACGCCTTCCTCTCTCGACCTTCTTTGAACCCCTGGCATGAAAATTCTGGTGGTATGCTCGGAAGGAAAAAAGTGGCTTGTCTTCTGTTGGCAACTTTGTGGGCCGTATGGGTGGAGCGAAACAATAAGGTGTTTAGGAATCCTAGCTATCCCAATCCGATCAAAATCCTAAGGTCAATGATACTTAAAAAAGCCATCTTTTACATCCCATCTTGCATGTGGGTCTACATTGTACCATTAACACTTGGAATTGAAATTACTACCAGAAAAAAAAATACTTTGCCTACAAACATCACGTGGGCCTAACTAGCATCCCAGCGCACTGTGAAATCCTTTAACAATACTATTTGTTCCACATCAACTAGCTCTGCACGTAGCATTTTTCACTTTTCCTATATAATGTGTGTTCAGAGCAGTCTCGAATAAGCATGGCGATATCTATGGCCAAATGGGTCGGTCGTGGCGTTCTTACGTGAGTTGTGTTCGTTGTCCTAAAGTATTCTGAGGATGGCTTTTTGGATAGCACAAAATTCTTCCATACTCTTAATAGAGGTTTTACGGAATTGAGTTTTGTCCTCGTGATATCAATTGTTCTGCGATGGTGCATTCTGCGATAGTGTTTTCCAGCCGCTGCAGCAGAGGTTACGAGTGCAGTAGCAGAGGACCTAGAAGCACTGACGGGACTTCTGGCTAATAAAGCTGAACCAGTGGCACAGGCACTTCCTGCGCTACGTCCTCTGACTCTACATCAAGTTCACGGTTATTCATCTGCTTTTATGACCACATCCATGCAGCAATACTTAGCCACTCTAGCTGCCCCTGGAGCTCCCCCTACTACCCCTGCCGGTCACGGTTCTGGTCACCATCATTCCAGGTAAGAAATAAATATCAATTTTGTTTGTTTTTCATTTTTTATGCTTGTTTTCGTTTGTTTTCTTAATTTTGTTAAAATGAATGTGAACTTTTGTTCGCTCGCCTCAAGTGCAAGGTTACGATGTAGTAATAAATCTCGGTAAGACCGAGGTCGATCCACAGGGAATTAAAAAACAAATTCTAAACTATTCCAGCAACTAGGATTGAAATAATTAAGAGATTCAATTGAGAGAACTAACTCAAATAGTAATTTAGGAAAATCAGTATTTAAATGAACTAAGGCTTTCAAGGATCCACTTGTAACAACCCATGTCAATCCAATCAATCCAAGCATAAAACAGAATTAGATTTGAAGTTCTATCTCTCATCTAGTTGGAAGAATAAGCATTGAAACACATTTTATCCCACTTAAGTTGAACTTCCAAGTTCTAGTCCTATTCAATCACATAGCATTCGAAATCATAGCATTCGAAGTAACAGCCATGCTTATGAACTATGGTATGCTCAAGGGTTAGCATAATTCGAATCTAATCAAGCAAAACATGATAATCTAAGAGAATTGCAAGGAATCCATGTCCTAAGTACATGAACTCTCATAAAACTTCTAAAAATATCAACTTTATATGAACTAGAACATTCAAAATTTAAACTTAAAGTGAAAGTACTTGAATCAAACTAAATTAAACATGAAATTAGCTACAAGCTTCACCTCTCAGCTTTAGCTGAGAGATTCTAGTCGAGCATTGTCATACTACAACTAAAACTCAATAAAAAAAACTAAAAAGCATAAAAACTCGGATTCGGGAGAGTTTCAAACGTTCCACGATGGCTCTTTTCACCTCCCACGAAGTTCCTCAGCTTCTATGATCCCCTAGGAAGAGACCCTAGGTGTCCTTTTATAGTGGGGAGGCTTTACCGCCTTAGAAACTTTCAAAAGTGCGTAGCCCTTACGCACTTGCGCAGAAAAACTCTAAGCTTTAAATAGAAACTGCTGTTTACGCATGGCCAACCGGTCGTGACTGGTTGGAATGGGCTGGCCGACCGGTCTTGACCGATCGGACTGGTCTTTAAATGGTCCAGAGAGTGCAGAGAGGTCCTGGGGGCTATGGCCGACCGATCAAGACCGGTCAGACCTGTTGGCAGCATCCTCCAGCAGTTGCTGGAGTGATTCAGAAGGTTGGCCGACCGGTCAAGACCGGTCGGACCTTGTTTCTCTTCTTTTTCTTCTTCTCTCCTCTCTTTACTTCTTTCTTTGCTTTCTTCTTTGTTCTTTGGCCCTCCTTAGGTCTTTATCCAAGGGCTCTAAATGGATCTTTTTGGTCACTAATTGGGCGAAGTCGCTCTCATTCCTACAATCACAAAATAAGCATTAGATGGGTCTTTTAAACATGCAAACCATGCATCTAATGTGATGTAATGGGCTAGATCACCTCTGTTTTCTGTATTATGGCCCATCGGAACTGATTCATTTTTTGGATCATGCACTAAAATGAACTTTCAATATGAATGGACGGCGTGGATGTAGTCACATACATCACAGTGGCCCCACAATCAGGGGTCCCACCCACCTTGATGGATTCGGGATCTCACCTAGTCCGCTCCCTCCATCTATGGCCTTTGCCTGCCAAACTTGATTTTGGATATTCTAATGTGCGAACGGATTGGATGGAGATACATCATGCACGTGTGCCATTTATACATTGGTTGTGATGTCCTCACCTCACTTGCCCAGTTGGTTTAACCTGATAAATGGCCTGGATCAAACTCTATTCCAATATATATGGCCTACTGTGGGATCTGGAAAATGACCTACAATGGACAATCCGACCCATAGAGTTTTTAATTAGTCCCATATATATATATATATACATATATATATATATTGCATGTAACTTATATATTCTACACATATTCTTTGCGGATATCTAGTGGAGTGTTCTCCGATTGGCAGGGGTCGAGTGCGTCACGCCTTCCTCTCTCGACTTTCTTTGAACCCCTAGCATGAAAATTCTGGTGGTATGCTCGGAAGGAAAAAAGTGGCGTTGTCTTCTGTTGGCAACTCTGTGGGCCGTATGGGTGGAGAGAAACAATAAAGTATTTAGGAATCCTAGCTACCCCAACCCGATCAAAATCCTAAGGTCAATGATACTTAAAAAAGCCATCTTTTACATCCCATCCTACGTGTGGGTCTACATTGTACCATTAACACTTGGAATTGAAATTACTACTAGAAAAAAAAATTACTTTGCCTAGAAACATCACGTGGCCTAACTAGCATCCTAGTGCACTGTGAAATCCTTTAACAGTACTATTTGTCCCACATTAACTAGCTCCGCGCCTAGAATTTTTCCCTTTTCCTATATAATATGTATTTGGAGCAGTCTCGAATAAGCATGGCGATATCTATGGCCAAATGGGTTGGTCGTGGCGTTCTTGCGTGAGTTGTGTTCGTTGTCTTAGAGTATTCTGAGGATGACTTTTTGGATAGCACGAAATTCTTCCACACTCTTAATAGAGGTTTTACGGGATTGAGTTTTGTCCTCGTGATAGCAATTGTTCTGCGATGGTGCATTCTGCAATAGTGTTTTTCAACTCCTGCAGCAGAGGTTATGGGTGCAGCAGCAGAGGACCCAAAAGCACTGACGGGACTTCGGGCTAATGAAGTTGAACCAGTGGCACAGGCGGCTCCTATGCTACGTCCTCTGACTCTACATCAAGTTCACGGTTATTCATATGCTTTTATAACCACATTAATGCAACAATACTTAGCCATTGTAGCTGCCCTTGGAGCTCCCCCTACTGCCCCTGCTGATCATGGTTCTGGTCATCGTCATTCCAGGTAAGAAATAAACATCAACTTTGCTTGTTTTTCGTTTTTTGTGCTTGTTTTCATTTATTTTCTTAATTTTGTTAAAATGAATATGAACTTTCTAGTGCCCCGCTCGTGCACTAGTTGGGTGCACCCAGCCCGTTGATAGCTCCCCCTACCCCTGCAGTTCCCCCTACTGATGAAGAAAATCCAGATCATTCTGCTGGTCACGGTTCTGGTCACGGTCCTTCTCTTTTTCATCTGCAGTGGCTCACTTGAGTTTTGGATCCCCCTCTTTTTTATCACACGTCCTAAAATAGCTCGGATGGACGGGGTGGATTGCCTACAAACATCACGTGGGCCCAACTAGCATCCCAACGTACTGTGAAATCCTTTAACAGTACTATTTGTCTCACATCGACTAGCTCCGAGCATAGCATTTTTCCATTTTCCTATATAATGCGGGTTCAGAGCAGCCTCGACTAAGTGTAGTGATATCTATGGCCAAATGGGTCATTCGTGGCATTCTTGCGTTAGTTGTGTTCGTCATCCTGAAGTATTCTGAGGATGGCTTTTTTGATAGCACAAAATTCTTCCACACTGTTAATAGAGGTTTTGCGGGATTGAGTTTTATCCTCGCAATAGCAATTGTTCTGCAATGGTGCATTCTGCGATTGTGTTTTCCAGCTTCTGCGACAGAGGTTACAGGTGTATCAATGGAGGACTCAGAGGCACTGACGAGACTTCTGGCTAATGAAGCTGAACTAGTGGCACAGGCAGCTCCTGCGTTATGTCCTCTAACTCTACCTCAAGTTCATGGTTATTCATATGCTTTTATAAACACATTAATGCAGCAATACTTAGCCACTGTAACTGCCCCTAGAGCTCCCACTACTGCCCTTGTCGATCATGGTTCGGGTCACCGTCCTTCCAGGTAAGAAATAAATATTAATTTTGCTTGTTTTCCATTTTTTGTGCATGTTTTCGTTCGTTTTCTTAATTTTGTTAAAATGAATGGGAACTTTCTAGTGCCTCGCTCGTGCACCGGTTGGGAGCACCCAGACCGTTGACAACTCCCCCTGCTCCTACAGTTCCCTCTACTGATGAAGAGAATCCAGATCATTTTGTTGGTCACGGTTCTGGTCATAGTCCTTTTATTTTTCATCTGGAGTGGCCCACTAGAGTTTTGGATGCTCCTCTTTTTGGTTACACGCCCTAAACTAGCTCGAATGGACGGGGTGGATTGCCTACAAAATTCACGTGGGCCCAACTAGCATCCCAGCGCACTGTGAAATCCTTTAACAGTACTATTTGTCGCACATCGATTAGCTCCGGGCGTAGCATTTTTCCCTTTTCCTATATAATGTGGCTTCGAAACAGCCTCAACTAAACATGGCGATATCTACGGCCAAATGGGTCAATCGTCGTGTTCTTGCGTAGGTTGTGTTCATCGTCCTGAAGTATTCTGAGGATGGCTTTTTGCATAGCATAAAATTCTTCCACACTCTTAATAGAGGTTTTGCTGGATTGAGTTTTGTCCTCACAATAACAATTGTTCTGCGACTGTGCATTCAGCGATGGTGTTTTCCAGCTCCTGCAACAGTGGTTACGGGTATAGCAGAGGACCCAAAAGCACTGACAAGACTTCTGGCTAATGAAGCTGAACTAGTGGCACAGGCAGCTCCTGAGCTACGTCCTCTGACTCTACATCAAGTTCACAGTTATTCATCTGCTTTTATGACCACATCAATGCAGCAATACTTAGCCACTCCAGCTGCCCCTGGAGCTCCCCCTAATGCCCCTGCCGGTCACGGTTCTGGTCACCGTCATTCCAGGTAAGAAATAAAAATCAATTTTGGTTGTGTTCCATTTTTTGTGCTTGTTTTCGTTTCTTTTCTTAATTTTGTTAAAATGAATGTGAACTTTCTAGTACCTCTCTCGTACACCGATTGGGTACACCCAGCCTGTTGACAACTCCCTGCAATTCCCCCTACTGATGAAGATAATTTAGATCATTCTGCTGGTTACAATTGTTGTCACGGTTCTTCTCTTTTTCATCTGGAGTGGCCAACTTGATTTTTGGATCCTCCTCTTTTTGTTCACACGTCCTAAAATAGCTCGGATAGACGAGGTGGATTGCCTACAAACATCACGTTGGCCCAACTAGCATTCTAGCGCACCGTGAAATCCTTTAACAGTACTATTTGTTCCACATCGACTAGCACCACGCGTAACATTTTTCCCTTTTCCTATATAATGCAGGTTTAGAGCAACCTCGACTAAGCATGGTGATATCTATGGCCAAATAGGTTGGTCGTGGCATTCATGCGTGGGTTGTGTTCGTCATCTTAAAGTATTATGAGGATGGCTTTTGGGATAGCACAAAATTCTTCCACACTCTTAATAGAGGTTTTGCGGGATTGTGTTTTGTCCTCGCAATAGCAATTGTTCTGCAATGATGCGTTCTGCGATGGTGTTTTCCAGCTTTGCAGCAGAGGTTACAGGTGCAGCAGCGGAGGACCCAAAAGCACTGGCGGGACTTCTGGCTAATGAAGCTGAGCTAGTGGCACAGGCCGCTTCTGCGCTACGTCCTCTGACTCTACGTCAAGTTCACTGTTTTTCATCTGCTTTTATGACCACATCAATGCAGCAATACTTAGCCACTCCAGCTGCCCCCGGAGCTCCCCCTAATGCCCCTGTCGGTCACGGTTTTGGTCATCGTCCTTCCAGGTAAGAAGTAAACATCAATTTTGTTTGTTTTTCGTATTTTGTGCTTGTTTTCGTTTATTTTCTTAATATTATAAAAATGAATGTGAACTTTCTAGTACCTCACTCGTGCACTGGTTGGGTGCACCCAACCCATTGACAGCTCCCCCTGCCCCTGCAGTTCCCCCTACTGATGAAGAGAATCCAGATCATTCTGCTGGTCACGATTCTGGTCACGGTCCTTCTCTTTTTCATCTAGATCCTCCACTTTTTGGTCACACGTCCTAAAATAGCTTGGATGGTCGGGGTGGATTGCTTACAAACATCACGTGGGCCCAACTAGCATCCCAGCACACTGTGAAATCTTTTAATAGTACTATTTGTCCCACATCGACTAGCTCCACGCGTACAATTTTTCCCTTTTCCTATATAATGCGGGTTCGGAGCAGCCTCGACTAAGCATGGCAAAATCTATGGCCAAATGGGTCGGTCGTGGCGTTCTTGCGCAGGTTGTGTTCGTCATCCTTAAGTATTCTGAGGATGCCTTTTTGGATATCACAAAATTCTTCCACACTCTTAATATAGGTTTTGTGGGATTGAGTTTTTCCCTCACAATGCGATGGTGCGTTCTGCGATGATGTTTTCCAGCTTCGCAGCAAAGGTTACGGGTGTAGCAGCGGAGGACCTAGAAGCATCGACGAGACTTCTGGCTAATAAAGCTGAACCAGTGGCACAGGCGGCTCCTGCGCTAAGTCATCTGCCTCTACATCAAGTTCATGATTATTCATATGCTTTTATAACCACATTAATGCAGCAATACTTAGCCACTCTAGTTGGCCCTGAAGATCCCCCTACTGCCCCGATCGGTCACAGTTCTAGTCACTGTCCTTACAGGTAAGAAATAAACATCAATTTTACTTGTTTTTCATTTTTTGTGCTTGTTTTCTGATTTTTGTTAAAATGAATGTGAACTTTCTAGTTCCTCGCTCGTGCAGCGGTTGGGTGCACCTAGCCCGTTGACAGCTCCCCCTGCCCCTACAGTTCCCCCTACTGATGAAGAGAATCCATATCATATTCCTGGTCACAGTCCTTCTCTTTTTCATCTCGAGTGACACACTTGAGTTTTGGATCCTCCTCTTTTTAGTCACGCGTCCTAAAATAGCTTGGATGGACGAGGTGGATTGCCTACAAAAATCACATGGGCTCAACCAGCATCCCAGTGCACTCTGAAATCCTTTAACAGTACTATTTGTCCACATCGACTAGCTCCGCGTGTAGCATTTCTCTCTTTTCATATATAATGTGGGTTTGGAGCAGCCTCAATAAAGCATGATGATATCTATGTCCAAATGATTCGGTAGTGGCATTCTTGCGTAGGTTGTGTTCGTCGTCCTGAAGTATTCTAAGGATGCCTTTTTGGATAACACAAAATTCTTCCACACGCTAAATAGAGGTTTTGCGGGATTAAGTCTTGTCCTCGCAATAGCAATGGTTATGCGTTAGTGCATTTTACGATGGTGTTTTCCAGCTCCTGCAGCAGAGGTTACGGGTGCAGCAGTGGAGGACATAGAGGCACTGACGGGACTTCTGGCCAATGAAGCTGAACCGGTAGCATAGGCGGCTCCTGTGCTAAATCCTCTTACTCTAAATCAAGTTCACGATTATTCATCTGCTTTTATGACCCCATTAATGCAGCAATACTTAGCCAGTCTAGCTGCGTCTGGAGCTACCCCCACAGCTCCTGCTAGTTACGCTTCTGGTCACTGTCCTTCCAACTAAGAAATAAACATCAATTTTGCCTGTTTTCAATTTTTTGTGCTTGTTTTCGTTTGTTTTCTTAATTTTGTTAAAAGGAATGTGAACTTTCTAGTGCCTCGCTCATGCATCAGTTGGGTGCACCTAACCCATCGACAGCTGGTCACAGTCCTTTTCTTTCTCATCTGGAGAGGCCCACTTGAGTTTTGGATCCTCCTCTTTTGTCACAAGTCCTAAAATAGCTCGTATGGATGGGTGGATTGCTTACAAACATCACGTGTGCCCAACTAGTATTCTAGCGCACTGTGATATTATTTAACAGTATTATTTGTCCCACATCGACTAGCTCCACGCGTATTATTTTTCTATTTTCCTATATAAGGCGGGTTCGGAGCAGCCTCAATTAAGCATGACAATATTTATGGCCAAATGGGTCAGTCGTGGCGTTCTTGTGTGGGTTGTGTTCGTCGTCATGAATTATTCTGAGGTAAGCTTTTTGGATAACACAAAATTCTTCAACACTCGTAATAAAAGTTTTGCGGGATTGAGTTTTGTCCTCGCAATAGCAATTGTTCTGCGATGGTGCGTTTTACGATGGTATTTTTCAGCTCTTGCAGCAGAGGTTACAAGTGCAGCAGCGGAGGATCTAGAAGCACTAACGAGACTTCTGGCTAATAAAGCTAAACCAGTGGCACAGGCGGCTCCTGCGCTACGTCATCTGACTCTAAATCAAGTTCATAGTTATTCATCTGCTTTTATGACCACATTAATGTAGCAATACTTAGCGACTCTAGTTGCCCCTGGAGCTCCCTCTACTGCCTTTACCGATCATGGTTCTAGTCACTGTCCTTTCAGGTAAGAAATAAACATCAATTTTGCTTCTTTTCCATTTTTTGTGCTTGTTTTCATTTGTTTTCTTAATTTTGTTAAAATGATTGTGAACTTTATAATGCGCCGCTCGTGCATCGGTTGGGTGCAACCAGCCCGTTGACAGCTCCCATTGCCCCTGCAGTTCCCCCTACTGATGAATAGAATCCAGATCATTCTACTGGTCATGGTTCTGGTCATGGTCCTTCTCTTTTTCATCTCGAGTGGCCCACTTGAGTTTTGGATCCTCCTCGTTTTTGTCACACGTCCTAAACTAGCTCGAATGGATGGGGCAGACTGTGTACAAACATCACGTGGGCCCAACTAGCATACCAACTCACTGTGAAATCCTTTAACAGTACTATTTGCCCCACATCGACTAGCTCCACGCGTACCATTTTTCCCTTTTCCGATATAATGTGGGTTCGGAGCAGCCTTGACTAAACATGGCGATATCTATACCCAAATGGGCCGGTCGTGGCATTCTTGTATGGGTTATGTTCGTCGTTCTGAAGTATTCTGATGATTGTTTTTTGGCTAGCACAATATTCTTCCACAGTCTTAATAAAGGTTTTGTGGGATTGAGTTTTGTCCTCGCAATAGTAATTATTCTGCGATGGTGCGTTCTGCGAAGGTGTTTTCCAGCTCATGGAGCAGAGGTTACGGGTATAACAGTATAGAACCCAGAAGCACTGACGAGACTTCTGGCTAATGAAGCTGAACCAGTGGCACAGGCGGCTCCTGCGCTACTTCCTCTAACTCTACATCAAGTTCACGGTTATTCATTTGCTTTTATGACCACATCAATGCAGCAATACTTAGCCACTCCAGCTGCCCCTGGAGCTCCCCCTAATGTCCCTGCCAGTCACGGTTCTGGTCACCGTCATTCCAGGTAAGAAATAAAAATCAATTTTGCTTTTTCATTTTTTGTGCCTGTTTTCATTTGTTTTCTTAATTTTGTTAAAATGAATATGAACTTTCTAGTGCATCGCTCGTACATCAGTTGGGTGCACCTAGCCCGTTGATAGCTCCCCCTGCCCCTGCAGTTCCCCCTACTGATGAAGAGAATCTAGATCATTATACTGGTCACGGTTCTGGTCATGGTCCTTATCTTTTTCATCCGGAGTGGCTCACTTGAGTTTTGGATCCTCCTCTTTTTTATCACACATCCAAAAATAGCTTGGATGGACGAGGTGGATTGCCTACAAACATCACGTTTGCCCAACTAGCATCCCAGCGCACTGTGAAATCCATTAAGAGTACTATTTGTCCCACATCGACTAGCTCCGCGCGTAGCACTTTTTCCTTTTCCTATATAATGCGGGTTCGGAGCAGCCTCGATTGAGCATGGTGATATCTATGGCCAAATGGGTCGGTCGTAGCATTCATGTGTGGGTTGTGTTCGTCGTCCTCAAGTATTCTGAGTTTGGCTTTTTAGATAGCATAAAATTCTTCCACACTCTTAATAGAGGTTTTGCGTGATTGAGTTTTTTCTTCGCAATAGCAATTGTTCTGCAATGGTGCTTTCTGTGATAGTGTTTTTCAGCTCCGCAGCTGAGGTTACGGGTGCCGCAGCGGAGGACTTAGAAGCACTGACGGGACTTTTGGCTAATGAAGCTGAACCAGTGGCACAGGCGGCTTATGCGCTACTTCCTCTTACTTTACATCAAGTTCACGGTTATTCATACACTTTTATGACCACATTAATGCAGCAATACTTAGCCACTCTAGCTGCCTCTGGAGCCCCCCCTACTACCCCTGCTTATCGCGGTCTGGTCATCGTCCTTCCAAGTAAGAAATAAATATTAATTTTGCATGCTTTTCATTTTTTGTGCTGTTTTTGTTTGTTTTCTTAATTTTGTTAAAATGAATGTGAACTTTCCAGCGTCTTGCTCGTGCACCGATTGGGTGCACCTATCCGGTTGACAGCTCCCCCTTCCCCAGTAGTTCCCTCTATTGATGAAGAGAATCCAAATCATTCTGCTGGTCACGGTTTAGGTCATGGTCCTTCTCTTTTTCATCTGGAGTGGCCCACTTGAGTTTTGAATCCTCCACTTTTTGGTCACACGTCCTAAAATAGCTCAGATGGACGGGGTGGATTGCCTACAAACATCACGTGGGCCCAACTAGCATCCCAGTGCACTGTGAAATCCTTTAATAGTATTATTTGTCCCACATTAACTAGCTCCGTGCATATCATTTTTTTCTTTTCTTATATAATGCAAGTTTGGAGTAGCCTCGACTAAGCATGGCGATATCTATAGCCAAATGGGTCAGTCGTGACGTTATTGTGTGGGTTGTGTTCGTCGTCCTAAAGTATTCTGCAAATGGTTTTTTGGATAGCATAAAATTCTTCCACACTCTTAATAACGGTTTTGCGGGATTGAGTTTTGCCCTCGCAATAGTAAGTGTTCTGCGATGGTGTTTTCCAGCTCCGCAGCAAAGGTTACGGATATAGCAGCGGAGGACCTATACGCACTGATGGGACTTCTGGCTAATGAAGTTGAACCAGTGGCACAAGCGACTCCTGTGCTAAATCCTCTACCTCTACATCAAGTTCATGATTATTCATCCGCTTTTATGATCAGATTAATGCAGCAATACTTAGCTACTCTAGCTACCCCTGAATCTTCCCTTACTGCCCTTATCGGTGACGATTTTGGTCGACATCCTTCCAAGTAAGAAATAAACATCAATTTTGCTTGTTTTTCATTTTTTGTGATTGTTTTCTAAATTTTGTTAAAATGAATGTGAACTTTCTAGTGCCTCGCTCATGCACCAGTTGGGTGCACCCATCCCGTTGACAGCTCTCCCTGCCCCTGCAGTTCCCCTTACTGATGAAGAGAATCCAGATCATTCTGCTGGTCACGGTTATTCTCTTTTTCATTTAGAGTGGCCTACTTGAGTTTTGGATTCTCCTCGTTTTAGTCACATGTCCTAAAATAGCTCGAATGGACGAGGTGGATTGCTTACAAACATCACGTGGGCCCAACTAGCATCCCAGCGTAATGTGAAATCCTTTAACATTATTATTTGTCCTACATCGACTAGCTCCGCGCGTAGTATTTCTCCCTTTTCATATATAATGCGGGTTCAGAGCTGCCTCGACTAAGGATGGCGATATTTATGACCAAATAGGTCGGTCGTAACGTTCTTGCGTGGGTTGTGTTCGTCGTCCTAAAGTATTTTGAGGATGCTTTTTTGGATAGGACAAAATTCTTCCACACTCTTAGTAGAGGTTTTACGAGATTTAGTTTTGTCGTCGCAATAGCAATTGTTTTGCGTTGGTGTATTTTGCAATAGTATTTTTCAGCTCCTGCAATAAAGATTATGGGTGCAGCAGTGGATGACCTAGAGGCACTGACATGACTTCTGGCTAACGAAGCTGAACCAATGGCATAGGCGGCTCCTGCGCTACGTCCTCTGACTCTGAATCAAGTTCACCATTATTCATATGCTTTTATGACCACTTTAATGCAACAATACTTAGCCACTCTAACTACCCCTGGAGCAACCCCTACTGCCCCTGCCAGTCATGCTTCTGGTCATTGACCTTCCAGCTATAAAATAAACATCAATTTTGCCTATTTTTCATTTTTTGGGTGCACCAAGCCCGTTTACATCTCCCCTTGCCCCTACAGTTCTCCCTACTGATGAAGAGAATCCAGATCATTCAACTTGTCACGGCCCTTCTCTTTTTCATCTGGAGTGGCCCACTTGAGTTTTGGATCCTCCTCTTTTTTGTCACGCCTCCTAAAATAGCTCGTATGGATAGGGTGGATTCCTTACAAACATCACGTGGGCCCAACTAGCATCCCAGCACACTGTGATATCATTTAACAGTACTATTTGTCGCACATCGACTAGCTCCGCGCGTAGCATTTTTCCCTTTTCCTAAATAATGCGAGTTCGGAACAGCCTCGACTAAGCCTGATGATATCTGTGTCCAAATGCGTCGGTCGTGGCGTTCTTGCGTAAGTTGTGTTCGTCGTCCTGAAGATGGCTTTTTGGATAACACAAAATTCTTCCAAACTCTTAGTAGAGGTTTTACGGGATTGAGTTTTGTTCTCGCAATAGCAATTGTACTGTGAGGTGCATTCTACGATGGTGTTTTCCAGCTCTTGCAGCAAAGGTTACGGGTGCAACAGTGGAGGACCCAAACGCACTGACGGGACTTTTGGCAAATGAAGCTGAACCAGTGGCACAAGCGGCTCCTGCCCTACGTCCTCTAACTCTAAATCAAGTTCACAGTTATTCATCTACTTTTATGATCACATTAATGCAGCAATACTTAGCTACTTTAGCTGCCCCTACAGCTCCCCCTATTGCCCCTGCCGATCACGGTTCTGGTCACCGTCTTTCCAGGTAAGAAATAAACATCAATTTTGCTTCTTTTTCATTTTTGTGCTTGTTTTCGTTTGTTTTCTTAATTTTTTAAAAATGAATGTGAACTTTATAGTGCCTCGCTCGTGCATCGGTTGGGTGTAACCCGTCCGTTGACAGCTCCCCTTGCCCCTGCAATTTCTCCTATTGATGAATAGAATCCAGATCATTATGCTAGCCACAGTTTTGGTCACAGTCCTTCTCTTTTTCATCTGGAATGGCCCACTTGAGTTTTGAATCCTTTTCTTCTTGGTCACACGTCCTAAACTAGCTCGAATGGACGGGGTGGATTGCCTACAAAAATCACGTGGGCCCAACTAGCATTCCAGCGCACTTTGAAATCCGTTAATAGTACTATTTGTCCCACATCGATTAGCTCCGCCCATAGCATTTTTCCCTTTTCCTATATAATGCGGATTCAGAGCAACCTCGACTAAGCATGACGATATCTACGGCCAAATGGGTTGGTTGTGGTGTTCTTGCGTGGGTTGTGTTCGTCGTTCTGAAGTATTCTGAGGATGGCTTTTTGGATAGCACAAAATTCTTCCATACTCTTAATACAGGTTATGCGAGATTAAGTTCTGTCCTCATAATAGCAATTGTTACGCGATGGTGCATTCTGCGATGGTGTTTTTCAACTCATATAGCAAACGTTATGTGTGCAGCAGAGGCGGACCTAGAAGCACTGATGAGACTTCTGGCTAACAAAGCTGAACCAGTGGCATAGGTGACTCCTGCACTTCGTATTCTGACTCTACATCAAGTTCACAGATATTCATCTGCTTTTATAACCACATTCATGAAGCCATACTTAGCCACTCTCGCTGCCCCTGGAGCTCCCCATAATGCCCCTGCCGGTCACGGTTCTGGTCACCATCCTTCGAGGTAAGATATAAGCATTAATTTTGATTGTTTTTCATTTTTTGTACTTCTTTTCTTTTGTTTTCTTAATTTTTTTAAAAGGAATGTGAACTTTTTAGTGTCTCGTTCGTGCACCGGTTGGGTACACCCTGCCCGTTGACAGCTCCCCCTACCCCTGCAGTTCCCCCTACTGATGAAGAGAATCCAGATCACTCTATTGGTCATGGTTCTGGTCACGGTCATTCTCTTTTTCATCTAGAGTGGCCCACTTGAGTTTTGGATCCTCCTCTTTTTAGTCACATGTCTTAAAATTGCTTGGATGGACGAGGTGGATTGCTTACAAACATCACCTGGGCCCAACTAGCATCCCAATGCACTGTGAAATCCTTTAATAGTACTATATGTCCCACATCGACTAGCTCCGCACATAGCATTTCTCCCTTTTCATATATAATGCGGGTTCGGAGCAACCTCGAATAAGCTTGGTGATATCTATGGCCAAATTGGTCAGTCATGGCGTTCTTGCGTAGGTTGTGTTCCTTGCCCTGAAGTATTCTGAGGATGCCTTTTTCAATAGCACAAAATTCTTCCACACTCTTAATAAAGGTTTTGCGGGGTTTAGTTTTGTCCTTGCAATAACAATTGTTCTGCGTTAGTACATTCTACGATGGTATTTTTCAGCTCCTGCAGCAAAGGTTACGTGTGCAGCAATGGAGGACCTAGAGGAACTGACAGGACTTTTGGCTAATGAAGTTGAACCAGTGGCACAGGCGGCTCCTGCGCTACGTTCTCTGACTTTGAATCAAGTTCATAATTGTTCATCTGCTTTTATGACCATATTAATGCAGCAATACTTAGCCACTCTAGCTACCCCTGCCAGTCACGCTTCTGGTCACTGTCCTTCTAGATAAGAATAAACATCAATTTTGCTTGTTTTTCATTTTTTGTGCTTGTTTTCGTTTGTTTCCTTAATTTTGTTAAAATGAATATAAACTTTATAGTGCCTCGCTCGTGCATTGGTTGGGTGCAACCAGCCCGTCGACAGCTCCCCCTGCCCCTGTAGTTCCCCCTACTGATGAAGAGAATTCAAATCATTCTGATGGTCACGATTCTGGTCACCGTCCTTCTCTTTTTCATCTGGAGTGGCCCGCTTGAGTTTTCGATCCTCTTCTTTTTTGTCACACGTCCTAAACTAGCTCGAATGGACGAGGTGGATGATCGCTTCCCCAAGTGTAGGGCTGCGATGTAGTAATAATTCGGTAGAATCGAGATCGTTCTCAAGGACTAATGTAGGAATTCTCATAATTTCTTTTAACAATCTCCAATTGAAATCTAACTATAATAATTTGAAAAATATGAATATAGGAGAATAATTTGTAACTTGAGATGAAATTAACAATCTAAAGAAAAAACACTAGGGTATCGAGGGTCCACTTGTAGCGATCCTTGATGCATAACTTGCATTGGTTTCTCAAATACACAACTAGAATCGAAATCAAATCCTATCTGATTGGAATATAGAGCGGTTAATCTAGTACAGTAAAAGTTAGGAATTGAGCACACTCAATGTATAGGTCAATCCTAGTTCCAATAGGTTAAGATCACAATCATAATAATCATCAAACCCTGTCACAATGCTTAACTATATTATAATTTGAACTCCATCCAAATCATATGAACAATCAACACATGCTTTAAAATTCAGAAAAATAGAACTTTGTTTGAAGTTCCCACATGAAAATTCAAGTCTAGAGCGTCTTGAATCTGATTTCTCGAAGCGTACAAGTGTAGATCTATGCAAAACAACTAAGAACTAAAGTAATTCTTCCAAACATCCATGAGTCATCATAAGATTAAGAAAAACTACTTAGAACTTTAATCAAACTCAACAAACCATTGTTCAATCAATAAAAATCTAACTTGAAACCAATAAAAATGAATTAAAGCATTTTATATCTACTATAAGCTTCACCTCTTAGCCCTAGCTAAGAGGTTAACTAATGAAAAGCATAAAAACAAACTAGAACAAGAACTAGAAAAAGAAAACTAGTTGTAGGAGGCTAAGAAGCCTCCTAGGTCTTGAATCATTTGCTCTCCACATTGCTAGATGCCCTAAGAATAAAGTGGAGGTCTCCTTTTATAGCTTTCACACCCCACAAATGAAGAATCTTCGAGAATTTACACACTTGTGCAGCAAAAGTCGGAGCTGAAAGTAGCAGTTTCTGTTCTGGGAGATTGAGCGATTGATCGACTGGGCTAAGCGATCAATCGGTTGTGCTGGGCGATTGATCACAGCTGGTGGGCGATGGATCACACAGGACAAAAAGTGTCCAGAGAATTCCATCAGCAATTCTTTAAAAATCTACATTCTGTCAATTGATCTACAGGCTGGGTGATCAATCGCTCAGGATGAGAGATAAATTACAATTCTGCACTTTAATCCAACAATAAATCTGCCATTTCTGCTATGAGCGATCAATCGCTCAGATCTGTCGATCAATCGCTCAGGGTGAAAGATGAATCTCTCAAGCTGGGAGATCAATTGCTCAAGCTGGGAGATCGATCTCTCAGGCTGATTTTTCTTCTTTTCTTTTCTTCTTCTTGCTTCTTTTCTTTGATCTTCAACATGTATTAGGAAGGTCTTTTATCATCAGTTTGGTGAAATCTCTTCATCACTCCTACAATCACAAAAGCATGCATTAGATAAGTCTTTAAACATAAAAGTCATGCATAATGTGTGATGAATTGGGGTTAGATTATGCACAATTCAGAGCTCAACAGTGGATTGCCTACAAATATCATGTGGACCCAACTAACATCCCAGCGCACTGTGAAATCCATTAAAAGTACTTTTTGTCCCACATCGACTAGCTCTGAGCATAAATTTTTTTCCTTTTCCTATATAATGCGGGTTCGGAGCATCCTCGACTAAGCATGACGATATCTATGGCCAAATGGGTCGGTCGTGGCTTTCTTGCTTGGGTTGTGTTTGTCGTCCTGAAGTATCCTGAGAATGGCTTTTTGGATAACACAAAATTCTTCCATACACTTAATAGAGGTTTTATTGAATTGAGTTTTGTCCCCGCAATAGCAATTGTTCTGCGATGGTGCATTCTGCGATGGTGTTTTCTAGCTCCTGCAGAAGAGATTACGGGTGAAGCAGCGGAGGACCCAGAAGCACTGACGAGACTTCTAGCCAATGAAACTGAACCAGTGGCATAGCCAGCTCCTGCTCTACGTCTTTTGCATCTACATCAAGTTCACGGTTATTCATTTGCTTTTATGACCACATTAATGCAGCAATACTTAGCCACTCTAGCTGCCCCTGAAGCTCCCCTTATTGCCCCTGCCGGTCACGGTTCTAGTCACCGTCCGTTGAGGTAAGAAAAAAACATTAATTTTGCTTGTTTTTCATTTTTTATTTTTTTTTCGTTTATTTTCTTAATTTTGTTAAAATGAATGTGAAATTTATAGTGCCTCGCTCGTGCACGGGTTGGGTTCACCCATCCCGATGACAGCTCTCCCTACCCCTACAGTTCCTTGTATTGATGAAGAGAATCTAGATCATTCTGCTGATCATGATCCTTCTCTTTTTAATCTTGAGTGGCCCGCTTGAGTTTTGGATCCTCATCTTTTTTGTCACACGTCCCTAAGTAGCTCGGATGGACGAGGTGGATTGCCTACAAACATCACGTGGGCCCAACTAGCATCCCAGCGCACTGCGAAATCCTTTAACCTTAATATTTGTCCCATATCGACTAGCTCCGCGCGTAGCAGTTCTCCATTTTCATATATAATTTGAGTTCGGAGCAGCCTCGACTATGCATGGCGATATTTATGAAAAAATGGGCCGGTCGTGGCGTTCTTGCGTGGGTTGTGTTCGTCGTCCTGAAGTATTCTTAGGATGACCTTTTGGATAACACAAAATTCTTCCGCACTCTTAATAGAGGGTTTGTGGGATTGAGTTTTGTCCTCGCAATAACAATTGTTCAGCGATGGTGCGTCCTATGATGGTGTTTTCCAGCTCTTGCAGCAGATGTTACAGGTGCAGCAGCAGAGGATCCAGAGGCACCGACAACACTTCTGGTTAATGAAGCTGAACTAGTGGCACATTGTGCTCCTGTGCTACGTCCTTTGACTCTACATTAAGTTCACGATTATTCATCTGCTTTTATGACCACATTAATATAGCAATACTTAGCCACTCTAGCTGCTCATGGAGCTGCCCCTATGTCACGGTTCTGGTCACCAGCCTTCAAGGTAAGAAATAAACGTTAATTTTACTTGTTTTTCATTTTTTGTGCTTCTTTTCATTTGTTTTCTTAATTTTGTTAAAATGAATGTGAGCTTTCTAGTGCCTCCCTCATGCACCGGTTGGGTACACCCAGGCCGTTGACAGCACCCCCTGCCCCTGTAATTCCCCTTACTGATGAAGAGAATACAGATCATTATGTGGGTCACGGTCCTTCTCTTTTTCATCTTGAGTGGCCCATTTGAGTTTTGGATCCTCCTCTTTTTGGTCACACGTCCTTAAATAGCTTGGATGGATGAGGTGGATTGCCTACAAACATCACGTGGGCCTAACTAGCATCCCAGCGCACTGTGAAATCCTTTAACAGTACTATTTGTCCCACATCGACAAGCTCCGCACGTAATATTTCTCCCTTTTCATATATAACGGGAGTTTGGAGCAGCCTCGACTAAGCATGTGATATCTATGGCCAAATGGGTCGGTCATGGCATTCTTGCATGGGTTGTGTTCGTCATCCTAAAGTATTCTGAGGATGGCTTTTTGGATAACACAAAATTCTTCCACACTCTTAATAGAGGTTTAGTGAGATTGAGTTTTATCCTCATAATAGCAATTGTTCTGCGATGGTGTTTTCCAGCTCTTGCAGCAGATGGTACGGGTGTAGCAGTGGAGGACCTAAAAGCACTGACGGGACTTCTGGCTAATGAAGCTGAACCAGTGGCACAAGCGGCTCCTGTGCTACGTCCTCTGACTGTACAACAAGTTCACGGTTATTCATTTGCTTTTATGACCACATTAATGCAGCAATACTTAACCACTCTAGCTGCCCCTGGAGCTCCCCTACTGTCTATGCCGATCACGGTTTTGGTTATTGTCCTTCCAGGTAAGAAATAAATATCAATTTTGCTTGTTTTCCATTTTTTGTGCATGTTTTCGTTTGTTTTCTTAATTTTGTTAAAATGAATGTAAACTTTGTTGTGCCTCGCTCGTACATCGGTTGGGTGCAACCAGCCCGTTGACAGCTCCCCCTGCCCCTGCAGTTCCCCCTACTGATGAAGAGAATTCAGATCATTCTGTTGGTCACAGTTCTGGTCACAGTCCTTCTCTTTTTCATCTGGAGTGGCCCACTTGAGTTTTGATCCTCTTCTTTTTTGTCACACGTACTAAATTAGCTCGAATGGACGGGGTGGATTGCCTACAAACATCACGTTGGCCCAACTAGCATACAAGCGCACTGTGAAATCCATTAACAGTACTATTTATCCCACATCGACTAGCTCCGCGCGTAACATTTTTTCATTTTCTTATATAATGCGAGTTCAGAGCAGCTTTGACTAAGTATGACGATATCTATGGCCAAATAGGTCGGTCGTAGCTTTCTTGCATAAGTTGTGTTCGTCGTCCTAAAGTATTCTAAGGATGGCTTTTTGGATAGCACAAAATTCTTCCACATACTTAATAGAGGTTTTGCGGGATTTAGTTTTGTACTCGCAATAGCAATTGTTCTGCGATGGTGTGTTCTACGACGGTGTTTTCCAGCCCTTGCAAAAGAGGTTACGGGTGTAGCAACGGAGGACCCAGAAGCACTGACGGGACTTCTGGCTAATGAAGCTGAACCAGTGGCACAGGAAGCTCCTGTGCTACGTCTTCTGAATCTACATCAAGTTCACGATTATTCATCTACTTTTATGACCACATTAATGCAGCAATACTTAAGCATAGGAGTTGCCCCTGGAGCTCCCCCTACTGCCCCTGCCGGTCACGGTTCTGGTCACCGTCTTTCGAGGTAAGAAATAAACATTAATTTTGCTTGTTTTCCGTATTTTATGCTTGTTTTTGTTTGTTTTCTTAATTTTGTTAAAATGAATGTGAACTTTCTGATGCCTCGCTCGTGCACCCAGCCCGTTGACAGCTCCCCCTGCCCTTGCAATTCACCGTATTGATGAAGAGAATTCAGATCATTCTGCTGGTCACAGTCTTTCTCTTTTTCAACTTGAGTGGCCCACTTAAGTTTTGGATCCTCCTCTTTTTGGTCACACATCCTTAAATAGCTCGGATGGACGAAGTAGATTGCCTACAAACTTCACGTGGGCCCAACTAGCATCCTAGTGCACTGTAAAATCCTTTAACAGTACTATTTGTCCCACATCGACTAGCTCCGCGCGTAGCATTTTTCCCTTTTCCTATATAATGCAGGTTCGGAGCAGCCTCGACTAAGCATGACGATATCTATGGCCAAATGGGTCGGTCGTGGCTTTCTTGCATGGGTTATGTTCGTCGTCCTGAAGTATTCTGAGAATGGCTTATTGGATAGCACAAAATTCTTCCACACACTTAATAGAGGTTTTATTGAATTGAGTTTTGTGCCCGCAATAGCAATTGTTCTGCGATGGTGTTTTCTAGCTCCTGTAGAAGATGTTACGGGTGTAGCAGCGGAGGACCTAGAGGCACTGACGGGACTTACGGCTAATGAAGTTGAACCAGTGGCACAGGTGGCTCCCGCGCTACGTCCTCTGACTCTACATCCTGTTCACGATTATTCATCTGTTTTTATGACCACGTTAATGCAGCAATACTTAGCCACTCTAGCTGTCCCTGGAGCTCCCCCTACTGCCCCTGCCAGTCACGGCTCTGGTCACCGTCCTTCTAGGTAAGAAATAAACATCAATTTTGCTTGTTTTCCGTTTTTGTGCTTATTTTTGTTTGTTTTCTTAATTTTGTTAAAATGAATGTGAACTTTCGAGTGCCTCGCTTGTGCACCGATTGGATGCACCTAACCCGTTGACAGCTCCCCCTACCCCTGCAGTTCCCCCTACTCATGAAGTGAATCCAGATCATTCTGCTAGTCACGGTACTTCTCTTTTTCATCTGGAGTGGCCCACTTGAGTTTTGAATCCTCCTCTTTTTTGTCACACGTCCTAAAATAGGTCGGATGGACGGGGTGGATTGCCTACAAACATCACATGGGCCCAATTAGCATCCCAACGCACAGTGAAATCCTTTAACAGTATTATTTATCCCACATCGACTAGCACCGCGCGTAGCATTTTTCCTTTTCCTATATAATGCGGGTTCGGAGCAGCCTCGACTAAGCATGGCAATCTCTATGGCCAAATGGGTCGGTCATGGCGTTCTTGCCTGGGTTGTGTTCATCGTCCTGAAGTATTCTGAGGATGTGTTTTTGGATAGCACAAAATTCTTCCACACTCTTAATAGAGGTTTTGCTGGATTGAGTTTTGTCCTCGTAATAGCAACTGCTCTGCAATGGTGAGTTCTGCAATGGTGTTTTCCAGCTCCTGCAGCAGAGTTTATGGGTGCAACAGCGGAAGACCCAGAGGCACTGACAGGTCTTCTAGCTAATGATGCTGAACCAGTGGCACAACCCAATATACTATACTGGGTAGGAGAGCCTTGATTTCATCCAACTGCTGGTTGAAATGTCCAAACCGTTGGTCCACACCTCCTAATCGTTCGACAACATCTCCCACTTGTTCTTCAAGAGTAGACAGTCTAGTTCCACGATTGTGGGACCTCTGCCGTTCGCTTTGCCGAACAAAGTGTTGGGATGAACTCTCGATATCGAGGGCGTGCGTTTTCGAAATGGATCCATCGTCATCGGATTGTGGGGCATGAGATGGCCCAGCGTTTGTAGGGGCTTTTCCTTTATATTTTCTTTTGCCAGCCATCTGAAGTCTTTCGACGGAGAGGACCCTTCCTACAGTTGGACGAAATAGTGTTCTTATCGATCAATGTTAATGAAAGTGCACTCTTCCCCTTCTAGAGTTTCTCGCTTCGCTCTTTTTTACAATTTCAATGATATTAGCTTTAGAACTTCATTATTATCAGTTCAGTTTTAAGTTTTATTTTGATGGTTAAATATATGTGGTGATTTATGATTAGCTATGGAAGTTAACAAAAGACCCTCGTACCTACATGGGGAGAGGATAGTTATTTATTTTTTTAATTTTTTAATTTTCTTTGCTTGCAACCTCAGCATTAGCTTGTATCAGAGCTCTCGCAAATCCCAAGTATTTTTTTCCTCTCCTCATTTGTTTCTCTCCTTTAAGCCCTGTTTGGATTCATGGAAAGCTTGAGAAACAAAACCATATTTCTCAATAAAATTTATGTTGTTTCTATATAAGATAACAACATATATCACATGATTACTAAAAGTTTACCTTACCCAGATGGTTTAACCTTAAATCAATGTCCAGTTTCGTGCGTGAAGCAATTCTAATCAAAGACTAAAAATGTTTTCAATTTTTCTCAAGAAAACTTTAATTATATTTTCATATAACAAGGTAAAGCAATAAAGCTATATCATTAATGATTGACATGGGAGGCACTAAATCCAATCCCAAAAGGATATTGGTGGGGCCCACCTCATGCATGTGTGACATCCAACCCGTCCTATAGGTTCCCCCCACAATGAAGATCACCCAACGAAACAATCAGGTCAATACGATTTCTCATGTTGTAGATCATCGCGAAAAGGCTGATTGAACGCCCAATGATCATTTCTAAATCGGTCCCAAGGTCTTTGAGTTGATTCAAACTATATATTTCACACAAGTTAAATTATGTGTATGTATGAATAAACTCCATTTTTCACAAACTCAAATTTTTTACAGAAACTCTTTTTTTTTTTTTTTTTTTATAAAACTCTCATTTTACACAGAAACACTATTTTTTCAGAAACTGTCTTTTTCTCATAGAAACTATATTTTTATTCGTAAAACTCTCATTTTTTGAAGAAACTATATTTTTTTTTTCATAAAACGCTTGTTGTACTCATAAACCCTATTCTTTTTTTAAAAAAAACTATATATTTTTCACAGTCTGTTGTTCTCAAGAAAACTATTTAGTTATACAGGAATACAAACTATGGAACCCCTATAGTATATCCAGATCCAATTGTCAGGTACCACACCACAAAATCGAAGCTGTTAAGACTCCTCATATAATAACCTTAAGAAGGAAACTGTGGTGACTGAACGTCCACCATTAAAAACTTCATGGGGGCCACCAGAATGTTTATTTTCCATCCAACCTGATGATAAGGTCACAAAGACCTGGATGAAGGGGCCACACAAATACCAGCTTGGTTCAAAACTTGTGGCCCACAAAGTTATAGGTTACCCAAACACAAAAACTAAGTTACGTGTAAGTAAGTTACAACTTACATCCAAACAAGATTATCTGTAACTTCCACCCGTAACTAAATCACTTATAACTTACTTACAACTTAAAAAACTTACAGGCATCTAAACGCAGCCTTATAGGTTATGCAAACACAGACAAAGTGTTTGCCTATAAACATTTTATAGTTTAAAAGCAAACAGGACAGACTATAAACACTATATACCTCAAATGACCTTTAATCAAAGCCGTTAATCCACTGGGCATCTTAGTCCCGACTCCTGAGATAAATCTATAACTAAAAATGAACCGAGTCAATCACCAAATTTGACTTAAATGGATCCTACTCCTTCAAGAATTTGACTTAGAAGTTAAGGATAAGAAGAGAGTACGTAGAGAACGTGGTGACAGATCATCTATCCCGCCTAGTTTTGCCCGATTCCATTGATGAATCACCGCTTAAGGACTTATTCCCTGATGAGAAACTCTTTGTTGCCACACATCCACCATGGTACACTGAGATAATGAATTATCTTTCTACATGTGCGATGCTGATACATTGGACTCTCTCTATTAAGGTAAACTCACGTTTGTCTTAATAGAAGTAGGTCTAAGTAGGATTCCTAATTAAACACCCTATTGTTTGATCAATTTTTCAGTCCTTCGCGCTATTTAGTATGCTACATAGACCCACATCCCACTTCCAAATCTCAGGCTCATCTGATAATATCAATGATCACCTACATATTTTTAATTTTTACCTATCCAATATACATTCGTCGACTGGTTTAAGAATGGAACCCATCCAAAATTTCATGATATAGTATATGAATGGGCTTATGGTTGGATATCAATTGAATTTCTATGGTATGGTCCACCTCAAGCTTGATCCATCCCAGCTCAGTTGACTGTAACTAGGATGGGATTGAGTATATCCATATCCAGATCCGTGAACTCATCCCGGCACCGTCCTATAGATGTGAAGGCTCATTCCCTAGACCTGTATGTTCCCTAGATCATGTGGTCTACCTTTGACTTTGGATGTGGATCTTAGATATGGATCCAAACAAGGCCTCAAGGAATATCCGTTCCAGTCTCCCTGACTTAGGGTTGAGGGTTTTGGATTTGGAAGTGGGATGGGGATTTGACTTCCTACCTTCCTCTAGTGGTTGTTGTTGGTGGGCTACCGAGAGAGTCGACGATTATGGAGTCGTAGGAGTGGCCGGAAGCTAGTGGAGAGACATGCAAGGTGCTCCCACTTGCTCAAGACTCTCCTCTCTCTCTTCTTTCTACTCTCCTTCTCCCCCTCACTCTCCCTTAGTAAACTTGAGAGAAAATGAAAGGGGGAGTGCTGAAAAAGGGGCTTTTATAGTGTAGTCATGGGTGAAAATAGCCATGATTCTGAAATTGTATGGAAATGGCCCTATGAGGGGCTGTTTTAGTAATGTGGGGCCCACCTGGCCCATCTGGACCGATCCAGCCCATGGGATAGTCTCCTCAAGGTGAGATCTACCTACAGTTGTAGTTTGACGCCATTTGGATACAGCGTTTATCGAATACGAGGGAGATCTTAGATCATGAATATATGAAATATACTTTACTAGTTGCACATGATAGACTAGTAGCTAACCTGTGGTTCAGATGAGCCACACCAAACAAAACTATTTAGAGAGATGTCCAACGTTAACTATTTTGTTGTGCCCACCATGACTAATATAAGAAATTCGCTCCGACCATTAGATTCCACAAAAATGGCCTAGGGCCCAAGAGTAAGGAAAATCCATTGTTTAGGTGTATCACGCTAAGGAAAATAGTTTGGAGGGTTGGCATCACCTTGTACACCGTTTCCAATGGTCACCTGGATATGGATATACTCAATCCCATCCTATAGACACTTCGAGTATTCTATGGTGAAAAGGTGTGTTTGGTTCACTACCCATCCAAACATATCAGCTGCACCTCTTTGCTTGCCTCTTAACTGTGCAAATTATGATGGACTGGGCAGACTTGACCTTTCTAACTGTACATGATATATCCTCTTTGATAATTGAACTTGTTTTTAGAACACAATTTGTAGAGGGGAGGACCCTCTTGATGAATGACTTGAAAACAAGCCTAAGTTGAAGTGGACCACCCTTACTCGGAAGCATTTTTTACGAAGTCATCCAATCTGGTCATCTGATACTAATTACTAGGATGATGGGATGATTTAAAAATCCTGATGTTATAAAACTTAGGTGGCTACACCACATGAAATTGGTGCTTTCTTAGGCTTAATTTTGCACTATTTTCTATGGTGTTGTATACTTGTCTTTGAAGGTAGCAGTGATCTCTCTTTGGTCATGATGCCATAGAAGTTGTAGTCACACCCGTATTCATTGTGCACTCTCAGCCTTGGTGGAGTTGCTTGAGGTCCAGCTGAATCTTTAGTTGTGGGTTTTGCTAGGCGTGAATGCATTTTGTCTTGCACCTCGTTTGGTTGCCCAATCACTGAAATTGAGATTTCGTTCACATCTTTCCAACTCTTCATGTTATACTATTCTACAAGGCTTTATTCTAGGGTTACATCTCTTAAACCACACATCAAGAGGTGATGCATATGATGGACACTTATTCAACGGTATTGGATAGGTCATGTTTGGGATAAGTATTTCTTAAGTTTTTTTTACAATTGAATGCCGACGAGGTTAATGGCATATCATAGGCATATGTAGTCCGGTTTGATTGCCATTTTAAATTCTTAACAATCCAATCACACAAAATTCTAGTCTATCCGTTCTTAGAGAGAACCACATCCCATTTGCCTAAAACTCTCTCCCCGTGCTTATATAGTCTATCCATTCTTATAAGAGAAATTCATGATCGATAATTGGGCCCACCGAGATGTGATTCACAAATCCAACCCATCCATTGTGTGTGTCCCACTTGGATGAGGGGTTAGACCAAGTTTCAGCCGCATCCAATACTCTGGTGGGTCCCTCTCAACTGTTGTATGTGGTGTGACCCACCTAAGTCATGGATTGAGCTGATTTTTTAAGCTCGTCAGTCGTCACCTACCATGGAATGATGCATCTAGCTGATTGGGGGCAGAGTCCCTATCTACATCATGGTGGGGCCCACACAGCTCGACCTCACAGTAACATTTCCCATATATATATATATATATATATATATATATATATATATATATATATATATATATATATATATAGCTGATTGGGGCAGAGTCCCTATCTAATTATGTATGATCTGCCAGCAATAATCAATGATTTCTTATCCCGTATGTCATTAATAGATGTGGCCAAAAGTCCTATGATGGTGGCCCTGTAGAATTTCTTTTGATATGAAGATGGAAGTTGCAAAAAGGTTGGAAGGTGCATTTGTTCTTTTGGATGGATCGATACAAATGCTATTGAAAGCGACCCAATGCTTGTTTTCTAGAATGCATCCTGTTGCTTTGATAACTGTTGGATCTGAGGCCACATTCACTGATCCACACCGTTGATCTGAAAAAAACTATAATATTGAAGGCAGTTGTCTCATGAAACTTCTAGATCGGAAAATGGTAGACTTTCAAAACAATGGCCCACAAAGAAGCAGAAATGGAGACAGTTCATACTCAATGGAAAAAATGTTAATTAATCAAGTGATACCGCTTCTTATTCAGAGAGTTCCATCATTAGGTATACTTCATCCTAGATGAGTCCCACCTTATAAACGGCTTGGATCACCTAATATGGACCAGAATCAACGGATATAGTTGGATGTATTGTATTGCAATACACTGGTGTGTATTGTAGCAAACCTTGTTCGAGTCGGTATTCCACGCGGATTGGGTACTACCTCACCTGTCCCCATACCGGCACAGGCAGGGGCTCTGAGGGTTTATTCACACCGTCCATCCATTTTTTCATACAATTTTAGGATATAATGCCAAAACTGAGTTATAGAAAAGACTCAAATGGACCACACAGTAGGCATTAAATTCCTACAGTTGAAAACGTATGGGGGTTATAGAAGTTTTGGATCAAGCTGATATTTATGTTTTCCCTTCATTTAAGTCTATGTGACCTTATGACAGGTCAGATGGAAAAAAAAACATCAAGGTAGGCCCTAAAAGGTTTCAACCGTAGGCGTCCTTATCACAACTGCTTCCTATGGTGTGGTCCATTTGAGGATTGGATCTGCCTCATTGTTGGGCATCTATCATAAATTGATATGGGGAAATGGATAGACGGTGTGGATAAAACCTATACATCACGTTGGCCTCTGCCTGTGCTGAGCTCAGGACAGTGGTAATCCTCGTCCGTCCTTTGTTTGGCACATGAAGATGAGATATTCCGAGTAGGATAGAATATTTTCACATTGTGTGGCTGAACAAGACGGCCACTCTTTTTTGGACACGTGGCATATTTTTACGAGATCCAAACTGATCACCAGTTAGGCCCTTCCAGAGGTGGGCCATATAAAAACTGACACCAATAGGGAAGTCCTAACCCTTGAATCTGAGGATTTTTTTTCTTTTTACAAAAAATGGACGGTGGAAGAAGCATTAGTTTGCATGAGCTCCTGTAATTGATGAATGGTTTGGATCTCTCTCCTGTGACACGTGTATAAAAAATTGAGCGTTTGGGCACGTGGGAATGAAGATGGATTGGGTACTGTGGCAGTAGGAGGCCACTATCAGATGTACGGCCCCACGGAAATCACGTTTGGGAATCGTGCAGTCGAGCGTCAATCCCTTTTTTTTGTTTTTTTCTTTTCTTTTTTTTTTTTATGTTTTCCACCATGGTCCAGCTCAGTGCTGACGTATGCTGAGTTAGACGGGTACGGTTTGGGTGGATCCTCCAGTCGAGTGGATCCCTAACTATAGGGCCCACTGTAATATATTTTCTTTACATCCACGCCGTCCATACATTTAGAAAGTTCGTTTGAGAGCATGATCCAAAAAATCTTATGTAGACCATACCACAGGAAACAGTCGTGACTGAATCCTCACCGTTAAAAACTTCATGGGGCAACTGGAATGTTTATTTGAAATCTAACCAGTTGATAAGGTCACAAATAACTGGATGAAGAGACTACACAACTATCAACTTGATCCAAAACTTTTGTGGCCCACCAGAAGTTTTTAATAATCGATTATCACTTTTTCATGTGGTGGAGTCCACCTAAGATTTGGATCGGCTTCGTTTTTTGGATCATATCATAAAATGATCTTTAAAAACAGATGGACGGTGGTGATTTAACATACATACTTTACGGTGGGATCTACACTAAGGGGATCCCCGCGTTGGAGCTGGACCAATCAAGCATAGGCAAAGAGAAAAATCTTGTTGAAGCCAAGCAGACGATCCGGATTCGTCAAGTATATGCTCAACCGGCCCCCACCTCTGAGCCATCATACTTGTAAGGCAGATTAGCTGCGACCCGGATCTATCAAAGTGGGTGCGACCGTGATTGTAGAGTCTACTTTGATGTATACGTTGTGTTGTGTATCCGAGCGGTCCATCTTTTTTGTCAGCTTATGATAGGGTACGAATACCAAATATGAAGCATTTACAAATCTAAGGTGGACCACACGGTAGGGATTAAATTCGTACCATTAAAAGCTTTTTATGGGCTAGAGAAGTTTTGGATCAAGCGGCTATTTTTGTTTTCCATTCTTGGGCTTTTGTATGACCTTATCAACATGTTCTATTGCAAATAAATGCTATGGTGAACCTTTAGGAAGTTTTTGATGGTGGGTGTTCTATGACCACTATTTCCTATGGTGTGGTCCACCTGAGATTTGTTTCTGCTTTGTTTTTGGGACCATGACCTAAAATAAGCTAAAAACACAAATGGATGGTGTGGATATACTTCGCATAAATCGAGGTGGGCCCCACAATTAGGATCATACCTAGAGTTGAACACAAGCCAAGTTAGCTCGGTTAGCTAGCTCGACTCAGCTCGAAACAGCTCAATTCAACTCGGTTCCAAGGTTGGGTTTGAACCAAGCTGAGCCACTTTTCTAAGCTGGAAAGGATTTTCAAGCCGAGCTCAAGCTAACCCAAGCTTGATTCAGCTTGGCTCTAAGTTTGGCTTAATTGCAATTGAATTTGGCTTGACTTGGTTAAAACTCAATTCTATTAGTGTACTTTTCTGTGGCATACTAGTGTACGTTGTTTATCAATCACTTAGGTCAGTGTGTCTAATGTCGGTTGAGTTTAATGAAGATGAAGACTCAAGACTCAAGACGGATCAGATGCATCAAGGAAGAAGAAACAGGTAAAAGTGATGCCTTGGTGTGCCTTGCCTTGACAAAAACCTAACCCTTAACCTCTTAGATGACTTGCACCAACTAGGTATACCTTTAGTCATCATCATTAGTCTTAGAACTCTATGAAAAATATGATAAGTTAGACTAATTAAAGAGGTGGAAGCTACTGTAATCAAAACAGCTCAAACAGCAGTTTCCGATTGATCTCCGATCAATTGGACATTGGTTCCGATAGGACTCCGATCCATCGGACAAAAGCTCCGATCAATCGAAAATTTTTCCAGCAACTTTGAAAATTCACTGGATATATTTCCGATCAATTGGACAGTCTTCCGACCATCGGAAGGGGTCAATCTGATCAATCGGACTATGTTTCCGATCAATCGAAATATCTTTCAGAGAATCCACTGGACTGATTTCCGATCAATCGGACATGTCTCCGATCAATCGGACTAGTCTCCGATCAATCGGATCCTTTTTCCGATCAATCGAAGATGCACGAATCTGCCCGTTTTTTTACCGTTGGAAGAAAATCTATTTAAAGATGGGGATTCGTTTTTAAGCTATGAGAGGGAATTTTGAGGAGATAGAAGCCACCATTGCTGGAGACCATCAGAGGCTCTATCCCAAACCCATAGCAAGTCATTCTCCTTATGTTTTCATCACAAGCTTGAGTCATTCAATGGCATCTTGAGAATGGACTTGTTCCCTCTTGATTCCTAGGGTTTAGACACCTTGATCATAGTTAAATCCCTTGTCTAAACACTACCTAGGAGTCCATATATGTGTATTCCTCTAGGAAACCTATTTACTATCATTTGTAGAGGATTCACCATTCCCTAGTACCTTGGGCATCTCCAATGGAGCATCACATGCAAGGTAGCTAATCTTGAAGCCTTGACAAAGCGGCGGCGTCAAAGATCGGGGGAGCACAAGGGGAGCTGATTCAAGCACGGGAGAGCGAGAAGAAGCAGCCCAAAGCGGCGCTACAAAGGGGCTCAATCCAACAAGTAAGGTTGTCTTGTTAGGAGTCTATCCACAGAGAGTCGAGTGTAGAGTTTGTTTGACAAACTCGATCTAGGGTCGTTAGCCGATCCTTGGCCTGTTAGTCGGCCTAAATTCAGGGACGTCAGCTGTTCCTTAGCTCGTTAGTCGGCCTAAGCAAAGTCTCCAAGGGGGAGCCACCAACACGGGTGCAAACGTGTAGGTTGGGAGGAACCTATAAACTCCCCGGTTGGGTGGATCCAAGTTAAAACACCTTGGTTGGGAGAAACCAGATTTAAACTCCCCAGTGAATGCCGGTGTGCTCAAAGGGGTTGAGTACTTGAACCGAGAGTGGAGTAGACAAGTAGTCGAACCACTATACATCTTTGTGTTTGTGATTGTTCTTGAGCACATTTCTCTTTATGCATTGCGTGGAACTTGTTAATTATAAATGCTTAGTTAGAAATGTATGCTAGGCACTTGATAGGCACATACACACACACATGATGTACTTTCACTCCTCATGTAGACTTGAGCTTTTGTTGATCAATCCTCTATTGTCTGCATGTGTTGAATAGACTAGGTTGTTATTGCATATATTATTTACTAGTCTTTTCATTGGACCCACTTAGGCTTGGAAGCCGAAGTGTTAATTGCTTACGTAGGTTAATTTGCTAAATTTGTTCAGTAGACGAAAAATTTTAAAAGGTCCTAATCATCCCCTCCTATAGGTTTAGCCATAATTCTAGTTACTTTTTAAGCTTCTGCACGTATATGCATAGGGTGTCGTGTTAGACTACCCGACGCAATTTCAAATTCTACTAATTAGAAATGTATGTTGTTTAGTCTCATATCGAGTGCGCGAGGTGTTAAGGGGCTTTGGCCTGTCTTTGAACTTGAATTTTAAACAATTTTAAGCCAGGCTTTTGGGCAGGCCTATTTAAAATTATGTTTTTCTGGGCCGAAAACTCGGTCGTGTTTCGTTGAGTTGTGCAGCACACGTGTGCAAGATCCGGGCTGTTCACTGACTAGGTCCACAATCACTGTAGGGCTTGCCCAAATATCAGGCCCCCTCCACCTACGAGTCGGTTGGATCGTATGAGAAAATGTACGCGGGAATACACACGGGTGCCTGTATTCATCGCGAAGATTCACATGTGATACGATACGACAAGGAATTATTGGACGGAAATGGTCTACAACACCTAAAACACCCAAGCTTGTGAGGCCCACCATGTTGTGTATGTATAATCCAGTCTGTACATCATCTGAGAAAAATTATTTTAACCGTACAACAAAATATCAGCCATAAAAATATTCTAGTCGACCACATTAATGTTAACAATGTAAAACTGCTTCTAAACCCTCCAAATTCACAAGATTTGGAACGCATGATATTTGGATCAGGCTGATTTCATATTTTCCCTTCATCTCTGATAGATAATATGAATTAACGGTTTAGATGATAGATATGCAACGTGGTGGCCCCACATACAAACCTACGGTTGATCCATCTCCATTATTCCTAATGCGTAGCCCACCCTGAGGGCGCCGCTTTGGTCTGTGGTTTGGCTAGTGACCCGAACACCAGCCAGATAGCTGGTGTCAAAGCTCTGTAGGCTCCACCAAGATGTATGTGTTTTATCCATGCCGTCCATCCATTTTTGAAATCTTATTTTACCTTATAGTCCAAAAAAATGTGGCATATCTAAATCTTGGGTGGACCATACAACAGGAAACAGTGGGAATTGAATTCTTACTGTTGAAAACTTCTTGGGGCCCACAGAAGTTGGATCAAGCTTTATCCAGGTCCGTGTGACCTTATCAACAGGCTGGATGGTGATTAAACATCATGGTAGGCCCTAAAAAGTTGTAAATGGTGAACGTTCAATCAACAATGTTTTCCTGTAGTGTGGTCCAGCTGAGATTTTGATCGGTCTCATTTTTGTCACCATTCCTTAAAACCAGATGTAAAAATGTATGGACGGCGTGGATAAAAAAATATATATCATGGGGCCCACATAGCTTTGACACCATATATCTGGCTGGTGTTCGGGGCACTAGCCAAACCGCGTCCGCCCCGGACGAGAGCAGATTAGGTGGGACACCGGCCTCGTACATGACGGTGCGGCCCTTACCGTGGGGTTATTGTGGGGCCCATTTTTTTATATATATTATGTATCCACGCCGTCCATCCGTTTTTAAAGATCATTATATGGCATTATCCAAAAAATGAAGTAGATCCAATTATCAGGTAAACCATAGCATAAGAAACAATGGTGATTGCCCATCCTACCATTAAAAACTTCTTAGGGAACACCTTAATGTTTCTGTAGTGTTTATTTACCATCTAATACATTGATAAGGTCACATAATCCTAGATGAAGGGAAAAAAAAACAAATATAAGCTTGATCCAAAATTTTCATGGCCCACTAATGGTCAATCACAACTTTTTTTTAAGTTATGGTCCATCTAATTACTGAATCTGGTTCGTTATTGGGATTGTGCCCTAAAATAATGTGTAAAAATGGATGGACCGTGTGGATACATAATAAATACCTCAAGGTGGGCCCCTCGATAACCCCATGGTAAAGGAGTTGGAGATAAGTGGACTCGAAACCTGACATCCGCCGCAGGTAAACCACCACCTCTCGGGCCTCTCGATTGATTCTACCAGCACTGTCTTAGGTGGGGGATTCGCTCTCGTCCTAAATCCACCGATAGATCCTTGAATGTAGGCCACTGTCATATATTTACTTGAGTCACGTCATATAATCTGATGTAGACTAATAAAAGACTCCAAATAGAATTTATGCTCGGAAGCCATAAGAGGCCATAAGAGGATCTGGACTCATTTGCCTTATCCATGCTGTCAAAAAACAACTCGTTTTATATCATGGTTCAATAAATGAACAGGTCCAAATCTTACCACACCATAGGAAACAATGGTGATTGGCCATTAAAAAACTTTCCGTGAGCCATAGAAGTTTTAGATCAAGATGATATTTGTGTGGTCCTTTCATTCACGTCTTTGTGACCTTACCAGAGGTTGGATGGCAAATAAACATTCCCATGGGCTCTAATAAGTTTTTAATGGTGGGTATTCAATCGTCACCTTCCTGCAGTGTTGTCCACTTGAGTTTCGCATAATCTTCAATTTTGGACTCATGCCCTCAAATAAGGTAGAAAATTGGATGGACGGCACGGATAAAACACATATCACGGTGGACCCCACAGAATAATCACACCACAGTAAAGGGTGGTAATCGCGTTTATGGATGTGGCTGATTTTTTATTTATTTATTATAGGTATTTTATCGTATACAACATGGTGGGGCCCACATGGATGGGTTCCATGTGGCGCAAAAAATGTGTTGTAGACGGACGCGGTTTGGCTAGTGACGCTGCCACTACCCACTAGCTACCAGGTTGCTAGTGGTCGGTGCTCTGTAGGCCCCACCATGAGGTATACATTTTATCAACGCCATCCATCCATTTTTCCATATCATTTTAGGTTTATATCCCAAAATTGAGGCAGATCTAAATCTCAGGTGGACCACACTACTGGAAAACAGTAGTGATTGAATTTCCACCATTAAAAACCTTCTAGGTCCCACTGTAATGTTTATTTGACATCCAACCTGTTGATTAGGTCATACGGACCTGGATGCCAACTTGTTGATTAGGTCATACGGACCTGGATGAAGGGAAAAACTAAATATCATCTGATCCAAAACTCTTGTGGCCCCGAGAATTTTTTAATGGTCAGCATTCTTTTAACACTATTTCCTTTGATGTGGTCCACTTTAGATTTTTATCTACATTATTTTTGGTCTCATGCCATGAAATGATCTGAAACAATGAATAGACAGCATGGATGAAACACAAACATCATGGTGGGACCTAAAGAGCACCGACCTCGTGGCAGTGTCGCTAATCCGGTCAGCATTATTGCAGGGGACCATGACATGTATAGGTGCATGGTTGGTCCACTTCATCCAAACCTATACATCACGTTGGCCTCTGCCTGTGCTGAGCTCAGGACAGACGTGGTAATCCTCGTCCGTCCTTTGTTTGGCACATGAAGATGAGATATTCCGAGTAGGATGGAATATTTTCACATTATGTGGCTGAACAAGACGGCCTCTCATTTTTGAACACGTGGCATACTTTTACGAGATCCAAACCGATCACCAATTAGGCCCTTCCAGAGATGGGCCATATATGAAAACTGACACCAACAGGGAAGTCCTAACCCTTGAATCGGAGGATTTTTTTCTTTTTACAAAAAAAATGGACGGTGGAAGAAGCATTAGTTTGCATGACCTCCAGTAATTGATGAATGGTTTGGATCTCTCTCCTGTGACACGTGTACAAAAATTTGAGCGTTTGGGCACGTGGGAATGAAGATGGATTGGGTACTGTGGCAGTAGGAGGCCACTATTAGATGTACGGCCCCACGCAAATCACGTTTGGGAAGCGTTCAGTTGAGCATGAGTCCGAATAGTCTGCTAGGCTCCAACAGGATTTTTATGTTTTCCTGGTCCAGCTCAGTGCTGAAATGTTTATTTGAAATCTAACTTCTTCATATGGTACACCCAGATCCATAGCTCAAGTGGCAGAGTGGGTGAAGATAGCCTCGTTTCAACACCAAGGTTATGGTATCAATTCAATTGGGTGTGTGAACTAACCAAAAAAAAAAATTCCTATGGTGGGGCCCACCTGCTTCATTTTTTTGGATTCGGAGCTGGACCAATCAGACATCCATCGGCAAACAGAAAAATCCGGATTCATCGAGTATATACTCAACCGGGTCCCCACCTCTGAGCCATCATACTTGTAATGCAGATTAGCTAAGACGCGGATCCATCCAAGTGGGTGTGACCGTGACCGTAGAGTCTACTTTGATGTATGCATTGTGTATCCGAGCCGACCATCTGTTTTGTCAGCATATGATAGGGTACGATACCAAATATGAAGCATTTACAAATATAGGTGGACCACATGGTAGGGATTAAATTCTTACCATTAAAAGTTTCCTGAGGGCTAGAAAAGTTTTGTATCAAGCTGCGATTTGTGTTTTCCGTTCATCAACTTTTATATGACCTTATCAATAGGTTGGATGGAAAATAAATGGTACAGTAAACCTTTAGGAAGTTTTTAATGGTGGGTGTTCTATGACCACTGTTTCCTATGGTGTGGTCCACCGGAGATTTGTTTCTGTTTTTTTTTTTTTTTTGAGACCATGGCCTAAAATAAGCTGAAAACACAAATGGACAGTGTGGATATACACCCTATAAATTGAGGTGGGCCCCACCATCAGGATCAAACTTAGAGCTTAGATCAGTTAGCTAGCTGGACTCGGCTCAAACTAGCTAAATTCAGCTCAGTTTTATCCACGCCCGTCCATCCATTTGGAAAGCTTATAGTCCAAAAAAATGAGGCATATCTAAATCTTAGGTGGACCATACAACAAAATAGTGGGAATTGAATTCCCATGTGACCTTATCAACAGGCTGGATGGTGATTAAACATCATGATGGGCTCTAAGAAGTTGTAAATGATGAAAGTTCAATCAACAATGTTTTCCTATAGTGTGGTCCAGCTGAGATTTGGATCGGTCTCATTTTTATGACCATTCCTTAAAACCAGATGAAAAAATGTATGGACGGCGTGGATAAAAAATATACATCATGGTGGGGCCTCATAGCTTTGACACCAGATATCTGGCTGGTGTCCGGGGCACTGGCCAAACCGCGTCCGTCCCGGACGAGAGCGGATTAGGTGAGACACGGGCTTCATGCATGAGGGTGCGGCCCTTACCGTGGGGTTACCGTGGAGCCCACATTGTTGTATATATTATGTATCCACACTGTCCATCCGTTTTTGAAGATCATTATATGGCATTATCCAAAAAATGAAGTAGATCCAATTATCAGGTAAACCATAGCATAAGAAACCGTGGTGATTGACCGTCCTACCATTAAAAACTTCTTAGGGAGCACCTTAATGTTTATGTATTGTTTATTTACCATCCAATACATTGATAAGGTCACATAATTCTAGATGAAGGGAAAAAAACAAATATAAGCTTTATCCAAAACTTTCGTGGCCCACTAATGGCCAATCAGAACTTTTTTTAAGTTATGGTCCAACTAATTACTGAATCTGGTTTATTATTGGGATAGTGCTCTAAAATGATATGTAAAAACGGATGGACCGTGTGGATACATAACAAATACATCAAGGTGGGCCCCTCAATAACGAGTTAGAGATAAGCAAGCTCGAACCGGACATAAACCACCGCCTCTTGAGCCTCCCCGTTGATTCTACCCGCACCGTCTTAGGTGAGGTATCCGCTCTTGTCCCAGATCCACCCACATATCCCTGAATGTGGGGCCACTGTGATATATTTACTTGAGTCATGTCATGTAGTCTGATGTGGACCAATGAAAATGCTCTGAGCAGAATTTATGCTTGGAAGCCATCAGAGCATCTAGACTCATTTGCCTTATCCATGCTGTACATTCGTTTTGACAGCTCATTTTATATCATGGTTCAATAAATGAAGCATGTCCAAATCTTACCACACCATATGAAACAATGGTAATTGGCCATTAAAAACTTTTTGTGAGCCATAAAAGTTTTAGATCAACATGATATTTGTGTGGTCCCTTCTTCATTCAGGCCTCTGTGACGTTATCAAGAGGTTGGATGGCAAATAAACATTCCTATGGGCTGTAATAAGTTTTTAACGGTGGGTATTCAATCATCACTGTTTCCTTCAGTGTTGTCCACTTGAGTTTTGGATAATCTTTAATTTTGGACTCATGCCCTCAAATAAGGTAGAAAATTGGATGGACGGCACGGATAGGTGTTGGATGGGGATCGGTGAGACCCAGGATCCACCGATGTGGGTGGAACCCCTGACTCTGGGGCTCAAAGTGATCTATGTGTCTTAAATCCATGCCATACAACCATTTTGAAAGCTCATTTTAGGGTATGATACCAAAAATGAAGCTGACTCAAATCTTAGGTGGACCACACCACAGAAACAGTCGTGATTGAATCTCTACCGTTGAAAACTTCATGGATTTTTAACGGATTCCACCGGAATGTTTATTTTCCATCCAACCTGTTGATAAGGTCACAAACAGCTAGATGAAGAGACCACATAAATATCATCATAATCCAAAGCTTTTGGGGCCCACCGGAAGTTTTTAATGGTCAATCACCACTGTTTCCTGTACTATGGCCCATCTGAGATTTAAACCTGCTTCATTGTTTGGATCATGCCCAAAAATGATCTTTAAATGAGGAAGTATATCGTGGATGTAGTCACAGACATCAGTGGCCCCACAGTCAGGGTCCCACCCACCTCGGTGGATCCAGGGTCCTCACATAATCCGCTCCCAGCAGACGGACGCGGTTTGGCTAGTGATCGGTGCTCTGTGGGCCCAACATGAGGTATACATTTTATCCATGCCGTCCATCAATTTTTCCATTTCATTTTAGGGCTTTATCCCAAAAGTGAAGCAGATCTAAATCTCAAGTGGACCTACACTACTGGAAAACAGTAGTGATTGAACTTCCACCATTAAAAACCTCCTAGGGCCCACTGTAATGTTTATTTTTGACATCCAACCTGTTGATTGGGTCATACGGACCTGGATAAAGGGAAAAACTAAATATCAGCTGATCCAAAACTCTCGTGGTCCCCCAAGAATTTTTTAATGGTCAGCCTTCTTTTAACACTATTTCCTTTGATGTGGTCCACTTTAAATTTTGTTCAACATTATTTTCGGTCTCATGCCATAAAATGACCTGAAACAATGAATGGACAGCATGGATGAAACACAAACATCATGGTGGGACCGAAAGAGCACCGCCCTCGTGGCAAGGTCACTAATCCGGTCAGCATTATTGTAGGGGACCATGACATGACATGTATAGGTGCATGGTTGGTCCACCTCATCCAAAATCTTCAACACGTGTCATTCTCTGGTAGGACGAGACAACCGACGATAATAATTGAAAGAAAATAATACAACGGCCATCTCTGACCATACTATCATTATTATTGGTGTCGTTGTTGACATTTCTGTCATCCACACTCACCTAAGGTTTGTTCGGTACACACACAGTCACAACATTCCAACATGGCATACGTGTGAGACATAATTTCTCGTGAGGTCGGCCACGCTGGACACAGAGAGTTTGTCACAGCCATTCATTTGCTTTGTCCTTTCTGTGGTGGGGCCCACCTTGATGTATGTATTCTATATCCACACTGTCCATCTGTTTTGCGAGATCATTTCATGGCATGATCCTAAAAAACTGAAACATATACAAATCTCAAGTGAAACATTAGTGATTGACCATTAAAAACTTCTGATGGACCACAAAACTTTTGGATCAAGATGATTTTTTTCCTTCTTTATTATAGGTGTAACCTTATGAACCAGTTGGATGTCACATAAACATATATAGCAGAAACAATACAGTGGGCCCTAGGAACTTTTTAAAGGTGGGGCTTTTAATCGCTACTGTTTCTTATTGAATGGTCTACCTGAGATTTGGATCTGTTTCTTTTTTGGGCCCTTTCCCTAAAATGATCCGGCAAAACAGTTGGGCGTTGCAGAATACATGCATCAAGGTGGTAATCCGGTCCCTATGGGTGGATGGAAAACTTCCACATGTATTCTTGCAAACCTCAGGCTTAGCATCTTATCTTTGTAGATCATTAAGCTTCATCAGCAATATTAAATCATGGAAATGCTCCAGTGCTCCTACTTGCATCGGGACACTCAGATATTCTGATCTATTGATCTAGACCGTTCATTAGGTCTAGGGCTGCTCTACAAGGCAAGAATACACTGATATGATAAATTAACCATTTGATCAATGGCCTTTAATATGAAGGGATAAGATCATTTAGAAATATGTCCAATCAGCAATTTCATCTATCTATTTGTTAGAGCCCATCATGGATTGGAAAACGATGGGTACAGAAAATAAGGCCGATCGGATTATCCGATTCATATGATATTTGCATTGCAGCACGTGAAATGTACGTTGCACCTAATGGACGGTCTAGATCTATTGATTGGATTGTGTAAGTGCTCTAATACAACTAGGGGCACTATGAGTTATAGTGCTCTCGGAGCCCACTGAGGCATCTCTCATCATGATTAAAGATACTATTGACTAGTGGTGAGTCATCATATGTACTCATCAATGGATGACGTTCGGAAGAGTTCTTTCTATCTTTTTAAAGATAAAAATTTTAAAAAACAAATCCACTTGGCTCAGCCCTATCTGAATGACTCACATCTCTATCTTTTGCTACTTATACCCCTGAAATAAATAAAAGTAAAATAGATTAAGTGCTACCTAAGATTACCTTTCTCTTAGTTGCACAGAGATGCTTGAATAGTCCATTTGGTCACTATGATCTGTCAATTTTATTTAGCATGTATTGGATGAGTGGATGTAGATTGTTGGGAGCATAAGCAACCTCTCGGAATGAATCAAACAATGTAATATAAAAGGAAAAATATGGGCATGCACAAAGAACACAAATTTTATATGAAAAAATCATGATACTAAGTGACAAACAGTCCACATTAATAATCATAAAGTTATAAGAGATGGAACAACTTAGAGGTGAAAAACCCTAGTTTCTCCTCTTGCAAAACCCTAGAAATCATGTAGGCTTTCTCTCACATTACCCTAATCGTGCTTAGAAGCACCCTTATATATTTTCGTACAAGATTAAGAAATAAAAACCGCACTTTTTAAAACTTACACATTCCATTCGGTCGACCCAACTTGACCTTTAGTCGATCGAAATCATCATAGGGCGCAATGGTCAACTGAACCATACCTCGTCGACCGAGAACATCACAACGAGTTTCAATCGATCCTTACTGGGCCTCAGTTGACAGAACTTCACTAAACAGATTAAATGAAATTTTCAATAATCTCCATTGTGGCTTTAATCTCTTCCATCTCTACTACTTCAAGCTGTTATCACCGTCTCTGATTTCTTCATAGTAGAACCATCATCGTTGCTTCTTGTGCACACTCCGTCTTCATCTCTTCTTTTTCAAGCCAAGAGAAGTCAAGCAAAATCTGAACTTCTTTATAAGAACCACTTTCGTAAGCACGTCCATCGAATTTTCACTGGTCTAAATCTTTTCAAGCGTAACACCATCTTCTTCTAGCATATGCCGGATAAAATGATAACGCATGTCAACTTCAACATCTAACTGATCGATCCTCCCGCTAACACAAACGAGTAACCAGAAGTTGACATTCTATTGTCCACATTCCCAGCGTAATCTGTATCACATGGCCTACCAATCTCTCCTCAAATTTTTCGAAACACAAGACGTAGTCCATCGTACCTCATAGATACCGAAGTAACCATTTCACAGCCTCCCAATGTTGTTTGCTAGGGTTTGACATGTTTCTGCTCACAACACCAACTACTTGTAAAATATCTAGTCTAATACAAACCATGGTGTACATAAGACTGCTAACCGTGCTCAAGTAGGGCACACGAGCCATGTACCGCTTTTCTTCATCTGACGTGGGACATTGATCTACAAAAAGCTGAAAGTGAGCAACAGGGTGTGTGCTAACCGGTTTAGCCTTTTTAGTCTAAACTTGACCAAGATCTTCTCAAGATACTCCTCCTAAGAGAACTCTATCCTACTCTTTTTCCTGTTTCTATATAAACTAATGTCAAGAATCCTCTTTGCAGCCTCTAGATCTTTAATCTTGAATGTCCTGGATAATTGAGCCTTCAATATATTAATCTCAGACTTGTTATGGCTGGCGATAAGCATATCATCAATATACAATATCATAATAATGAATTCTCCATCACTTGGTGATCTGAAATAGACACATTGATCAAATTCACTTCTAATAAACTGATGGCTCAACATGAAAGAATAAACTTTTTGTACCATTGCCTAGGTAACTGTTTCAAGTTATACAACGACCTTTGTAACCTGTAAACCTTATTCTCTACTCCTTGCACCTCAAACCCTTCAAGTTGCTTCATGTAGATCTGTTCTTTTAATTTCCCATGTAGAAAAACAGTCTTCACATCCAACTGTTCTAATTCCACATACGAATCTGATAGATACTTGCTTGATCACGGGCGCGAATATCTCACCGAAGCCGACATCTTCTTTTTTAGCATAACCCTTCGCAACCAATCTCGCCTTGTACCTATCAAGTTTCTTCTTAAAAATCTATTTGTACCCGATCACTCTTCTCCCAATGGGTAGCTCCACCCTCCAACTCCCATGTTTTATTCTTGTACAGAGAGTTCATATCATCATGCATAGCCGTCATCCACTTCTCAACATGTGTTTTCTACTGCTTCTTGGAAGGTAGATTGATCCCCCTCATCTATAATAAGGGCAAACACATTATCTGAGTTATCCTTATATCTCAATGGTAACCTACGATCCCTTGGTCTCCTGACAGGTGACTATTCCACCTCTTCCTATGCCTCTATCTGCAGCTTGTTTATTTCAACATCGATCGCTAATTTTTTCGTTTCCTTGTGCTCATCTTTACGAAACAAGAAATCCTCATCAAACTTAACGTCCCAGCTCAGTATGATCTTCTGTGAAACCCGGTCATACAACCTATAACCTTTTACTCCATCACCATAGCCAACAAAAGTACACTTTTTTGCCATCTAGTCTAACTTATCTCTCTCAATTGACGTAGAGTTGTACACAAGCCGAACCGAATTGAACTGGACCCAGCGCGGCCGGCTCGACCTGTGGATTACCTAGGCTCGGACTCGAGCTCGGCTCGGTTTAGTCTTCAAGCCAAGATGGCCAACTCAATTTGGTTTGGTCGAGCTTTTGAGCCAAGTTCGAGCTGATCGAGTTGATCATTATTTGCAGCCGACGCCTCCATTTACGCCTTCATAACCATACATCGACCTCACCGACCCACACGTCCCGCCCCCATCAAAGCCTCCCTTAAAATCTCCCACCGACTGATTTCGCTGCAGATCCTAAGGACCCATCCTCATTATCCCAACTATCACACCCCCATCATTCCAGACAAATGAAGATGTCGTAGGAGACAGAAGCCCACTATGGGTTCTTCTGAGAGCAATCGACGTAGATCCTGTTGTTAGGCTGAGATTGGAGATCGTGCAAGCTTTAGGTGGTTGCCATCGGTGGGGCAAAGATCGAACGGTTAGGAGCGATCAAAGGCTTGATGGAAGGAGATTTGAAGAGGGATTTTTTTGTCTCTTTATGAGAGAATGAAAGAGAAAGGATTTGTAGATCTGAATTTATGGAATTGGGAGAAAACGAGAATGTGGTATGAAAGAAGAGAGTATTGGAAGGGGGGGGGCTCGGCCATTTGTTTATTATATATATAATATAATATTAAATTATTAATATATCATATATTTAAAAAATCATATATTTTAAAACCAAATCGAGCCAAATCAAGCTCGAGCTCGAATTTTGAACAAGCCCAATATTTTGGCTCGGTTTGATTTAAACCTCTTTCGAATCGAGCCAAACCGAGCTTTTTCGAGCCGAGCCGAGCGAGCTTTTCGAGCCAACTCGATTCGTGTACAGCTTTAAACTTACGTTACATGAGAGTAAGCGTCATAACCAAATACCTATAGCCTTGAGTAATTAACTTCATGACCATTCCACACTTCCTTTAAAATTTTACAATCAATCGATGTAGACGGAGACTGATTCACTAAATAGCAAGTCGTGTTCACGACTTCAGACCATAGCTCCTTACCCAACCCAGCACCGCTCAAACATATTTCGGGCTCTTTTCAAAAGAGTCTGATTGATACGTTCAGCCACGTCATTCTGCTCTAGCGTATGCCTCACAATCCCCTTATCTTTATAGTACTGATTAAATTCACTCAAAGTGAATTCATCATCATTATCTGTCTTTAGAATTTTAACCTTTCGCCGTGACTGTTTTTCAACCATCGCTTTCCACACTTTGAAAGTGGCGAAAACATTGGATTTATTTTTCATAAAATAAACCCACATTTTTCTGTAGAAGTCATCTATAAATGTGACAAAATATGACGACCCTCCTCCAGAAACCACGAGCGTCAGCCCTCATACATCAAAATGCACATAGTCAAGCACACCTTTACTACCGTGTTTTCCAGTTTTAAAAATAACTGTGATTGTTTAGCATATATGCAATGCTCAAATATATCTAAATCAACACTTTTAAAAATATGAATTAAACGATGACCAAGGAGTACCTTTATACCGAGCTTGCTCATGTGATACGCATGTCACAAACGTATCGATGTGGACTCCACTACAGACTTTGTAACTCCACCCGATATAATATCTCTGATTAAATTGTAAAGATTTCTGCTCTACCATGCCTTCATAATTATGAGTGCCTTTTGAAACCTTTAAGACACATTCATAACTTATGAACTTGTACCCAGGTGCCTCGAGAGCTCCTAGAGATATCAGATTCTTCTTTAAGTCTGAAATGTGTCTCACATTGGTCAGAGTACACTTTATCATATCAAACATCCTGATGTGCACCGAACCAATTTTAATCATCTTACAGGCATGATTATTGCCCATAAGATCCAGGCCACCATCATACTCGTTGTATGTGGTGAACCAACTCCAATGAGGACACATATAATACGATGCCCCTGAATCCAAAATTTACTCATTACCGAGATATCCGAACTTGAATGCGGTCAATACATCACAGCCACTCGTCTGTTCACTAAATTATTCTAAATTGGTCTCAATCAGTGAATCGTTTGATTTCTCTCCCTTTGGGTTTTTGAATTTGTACAGTCTTTCATATGTCACGTCTTGCCACAATTCCAACACTTCAACTTTTCTTTGCCCTTTGACTTAGGTATCGATCGCGACTTGCCCTTCTCTCACTCAAATTATCTACCCCGAACAAACAATGCGTCCATGTATATAGTTTCGCCTCCGTTTTTCTTTCTCAACTGCTTCGATTAAAGGATTGAGATAACGATATCGATGTCCAAATTATTCCTACCATGACACAGAATATCCACCAGATATTGGTAAGATTGTAGGAGAGACGTCAACAAGATTAAGGTTTTGTCTTCTTCCTCGATCTTCACTTCCACACTCATTAGTTTGCAAACTAATTGGTTGAATTTGTTAATGTGCTCGGAGAGATCCGACACTTCCACCATCTTCAGATTATAGATCCGTCTCTTCAAATACGGGCGATTTCATCATGTAGATGCTCTCTAACTTCGTCCAAAAACCCACAGTGGTCTTCTCATTAATAACATTGTATAGGACTTCATTAGCTAAGCACAATTGTATTGTGCTAATTTTCCTCTGATTAAGTTCTTCTCAATCCTCTTCTTTCATAGTTTCTAGATGTTGCTCTTTGCCAATGAGTGTCTATTGTAGCCCTTGCTGAATTAGAAGGGCTCTCATCTTCACCTTCCATAATTCAAAGTTGTTTTTACTTATGAACTTCTCTGTCTCGAACTTCGCATTCAATCCCTTCGATGTCGTGTTTCATATTCAATTTTAAAACCCAACTTATACTATTGTTAGGAGCGAAAGCAACCTCAAAACAAATCATACAACGCAATAGGGAAGGAAAAAAATACAAGCATGTACAGAGAAAATAGAGATTTTACGTGGAAAAACCCTTTCGGGAAAAAAAAAAAAAAAAAAAAAACCACGACACTAAAAAACAAACAATTCACTATAATCAGAAAGTTACAAGAGATGGAACAACTTACAGATGAGAAACTCTAGCTTCTCCCATTGCAAAACCCTAAAAATCGTGTAGGCTTTCTCACATTACCCTAATTGTGTTTAGAAGCACCATTATATACTTCTGTATAAGATTAAGAAACAAAACCCATGCTTTCTAAAACTTACATATTCTGTTCAATCGGTTGATCCAACTTGATCTTCGGTTGACCGAAATCATCATAGGGCGTAACGGTCGACTGAATCATACCTTGGTTGACCGGAACATCACAACGAGTTTTGATTGACCCCTATTAGGCCTCAGTCGACCGAGCTCCACCGAACAAATTAAATGCACTTCTCAACATAGATTACCTAAAATTGATGTGATCATCTACATATTGATTAATGAAAAAGTATTGTGCGTGTGTTAGATGTGAGGTCTAATTAAAAATTACAAAACAAATTTATTGTCTTTAACATGATCTAATAAAAAGCATCCCATTATCAGGCATGGGACACGCCAGGATTGCTAAAAACCCTGCAATTCCTGATCGCAAGCAAACTACGTTCTTCATGGACTATCGTATATAGAAATATTCTGACCATATAATCAAGGGCTTCTAAACTAGATGTCCTATATCGTCTATGAGCAATAAATCCTATCAATAACCTGAACCATCGTTTCTACATCATGGATTGCTTGTATTGTAAAGAATCGTGTCTGCAAAGCAATCCTAAACATCCCATTCATGGATTGGAAAATGAAAGGATTGGCTTCGTGTCTGCAAAGCAATCCTAAACGAAAGTCCAACTTCCAGTTGGATTGGATAATAGTGCAATTTTTGCCCGCTACCCATGTCTGACCCACTTAAAAGTCAGCTAATTTGATACATGACTAAAATATTTAAATTGGATAAAAATCCTATATCCAAATTCTTTTTTTTAATTCTTTTTTGCCATTGGATACAAGCAATCAAGTAAATGGATATTCAGTAATTTCCATCCCCATACATACATCATTTTGTACAGCGACGCCCATTTGGCAGCTACTAGTTCGACGGCTAGAATCATCCTGTAAACAAATTTTAGGGTTTCATCCAAAATGGGGTAAAAAACTTGGATGGTCAGAATTGGCCTGCACATTTTAACGTTCCATCCAAAATGATGGGCCCCACTTTAGATATAATATGGGCCAAACACTTTCTAGGTTAGCTGACCAATCTAATCTCTCGCTATTATTATTTATATTTTTAGTTATTATTTATATTTTAGTTAAAAATATTATTAGTTGAGTAAATTATGAAAATGAATAAAATAAAAATATTATTAGTTGGGTAAATTATGAAAATAAATAAAAATAAAAATATTATTTATTAAGTAAAGTATGAAAATGCAATGGGGTAATTAATTAGTAAGTGGATAATTCAGTAAAAATCTCATATTTGAATTGGACTGGATTATTGGGCAGGTAAATATCCATTGCCAGCCCAAATGTTTGCATGGTTTCTTAAAAAATGTCTGATGGACCTAATGGACGGTTCAGATTTATCGATAGGATTGTTTAAATGTTCACGTGCGACTTACAATACTATGATTTTGAAAAGATAAGTAAAACATGTTGATTTCGTGACCGAATTGCATTATTAGAATATGATACACTTGACTTAAATATGAAACTAAAACTACATATCATAAATATGATACTCTGGCAGAGTATTTGGGTCATGCTTATTCGTGCATCTGGACCGTCCGAATTGTGGCCCACATGACACTGATCAGATATTCCTAACCATTGAGACGTTTCCCCATTGAATTTGGACCGTTGGTCATTTCTCTTCTTAGAGTCCATTCGATGACCGTTGATTAACTGTTAGATATCATGTGATCAAAGTAATTCTAGGCATACAGCTTAACCAATGTGGGTCCCATCGTTTTCACCGTCTGGATTGGATGCATGGATGGGTATGATCCATGATACTCTGCAGGAGTATCATATAAGTAATTATTTTACGTGACGGGATTGCATACCAGCCGGCTAAACCTTGATTAATTATAATAGAGAGCCCCAGCAAACGAACCGCTTTTTTGACCGTTCAATTACATGTTGTGGGGCCTATGATGTGGTAATCCATGCCGTTGATCTGATATGCTCCACTGTGGATGGAGGAATACTCCAGAAATCTCCCAGATTGGATGATCCCAACGCTTGAATGGTGGCCTACCAATGCACAGCCAGGAAAAGATCCACTAACGAAGACCAAAGATCCAACAATTGAAACCTTCCACTCTGTTAGATTTCCTGGTCTGATGTGGGGCCCCATCATATTAACAATCAGAACTGTGGGCCCCACAGGTAAGAAAATGAATGCACATCTAGCTATACGCTGACGTTTTCAGTTTCTTCAAGTGGGGCCCAGGGATCCTGACCATTGGTCTGCTGGGCACTACGTTGCTTTGAAAATATCCTAGATTCATAGAACCCAGCTGCCAATCTTGGCCCACTATATTTCTGTTATTTAAAAACAAAAGGTTAGGATTTTCCTATATAGGAGATTTTCAAGGAACGGTCCATCCAAGTCGGGGCCCAATCGACCAATGGTCTCGATCAATGAACCAATGGTCCAATTGAAAAAAAAAGAAAGAAAAGAAACCGAGTATACCATGCATGTACTTGGGTCTGGGATTCAATAATTTTGTTCACGTCTTTGAATGAAAATGCATGTGTCATCGTCCATGTCACATGCCACGTAGGACATAAAGAAAAAATTGTATACTCCTTCCTATTCCCATTTGAATAAAAAGGTTCAGCTTCCAAACCTCACCAGCATTCATCTCTCATCTCCCAAAGAACTCCAATCTCCTCTCCCACCATGGATGATCACGGCCATACATCCAACCCTTCAAATTCAGATGACCCAAAAAGCCCACTTCTACTCCCCATCCAAAGCCCAAGCCCAAGACCAAGCCCACAAAGCTCCTTTCATTGTATACTCAAGTCCATCTTCAATATCAACACCCTCTCCATAGCCTTGGGTCCACTTGCATGCCTGATCATATGCCTGACCGTCCATTTCGACGGCAACCGGGCGATGGCCCGCAACATGCTGGCCGTCCTCACGTGGGTCTTCGTTTGGTGGATCACCGAAGCGGTCCCGATGCCGATCACATCGATGACCCCGCTCTTCCTCTTCCCCATGCTCGGCATCGCCACCGCCGACGCTGTCGCCAAGACTTACATGGACGACGTTATATCGCTCGTGCTCGGTAGCTTCATCCTCGCACTCGCCGTCGAACACTACAATATGCATAGGAGGCTGGCATTGAATGTGAGTTCATGATTCATTCAAATTCTCTGTCCAAACACCAAATCAAAGAGGAATGCACACCATTTTTTTGGTATATAGCCAATCATCCATTCTTACTGAAGTGGGCCACAATTTCCCAGCTCCCTTCTTATGGGATGGAAAGCTATATACTGAAGGATGGTGTATAGTTCATACCACCTTATTGTCTGGAATATGTTCTTTTAGTTTTAGGAAATGCCCCATGGTTCCAAAACTCAAAAACAAACTCGCCTGACTCGGCTTGACTCGGTGAGTTAACTCTGTCAAAGGTGTAGTTGTGCTTATTTTGGGCTGTTTTGTTATCAAGGCTGTTCGTATGCAATGTTTTTATAATAAGTTTATTCTACAATGTGGTGCATGGGGCCCGCCGTGATGTGTAAGTGCCATCCAATCCATCCATCATATGCATCAGCTCATGTTCTCCTGAGACTGAAAATTCAGGTGGGCTACTACATTGAAAATCATGCACAAAACCTCTAAAATCATCTGGTGTGGCCCACCTGACTTTTTTGAATGGCCTATTTTTTGGGGGGTATCCATTCATCCTGGTGTGTGGCTCATCTTCTTAATGTGTGGTCTCCGATGTCACAACTGCTCCTGGTGTGACCCACCTATGTTTGGATGGGGTTGAGACCTGAAGATGCACAACTTATATAGATGGATTGGGTGTGGGACCAACATCATGGTGGGCCCCACATACTGTAATGTAGGATAATATTGTAATTATATTGAATTATTAAGTACCGAGTCGAGTTGAGTCAAGTAACGACTGGGTCTGGACATCCGAGTCAACTCGAGTTGAGTTTTTATTTTGAACTATGGCATGCATGGCCCATGCAGATAACGCTGATCTTCTGCGGTGAGCCGTTGAAGCCTCGCCTCCTTCTCCTGGGGATCTGCGCCACGACGGCGTTCGTCAGCATGTGGATGCACAACACGGCCGCGGCGATGCTGATGATTCCGGTGGCGATGGGGATCGTTCAACGGTTCCCAACGGGCACCGGGGAGCAATCAGACGTGACTCGGTTCTGCAAGGCGGTGGTCCTCGGTGTGACCTACTCGGCAGCCATCGGAGGGATGATGACGCTGACCGGAACAGGTGTCAATCTCATATTGGTGGGGATATGGCACAGCTACTTCCCAAAGGAGGATCCAATCAGCTTTCAGTACTTGGTTTTTCTTTGGATTTCCATTGGGTTTGGTGATTTTCCTGGCTTTGTGGGGGATTCTCTGCTTCTTCTATTGTTCCAAAACTTCAGGACAGGCACTTACTCCTTATTTGGACAGGGCCCACTTGAAAAGAGAGCTTGAATTGCTAGGTAATTTCCTTCTTTTCCCTATAACATATACACCATTCTTCAGTGTATAGACGATAATCGATAATCAACCGTGGAGTTATTTTGATACATGAACTCAAATTACAATGACTAAATTGCAAAACTTACTTTCATTGGTTTATAATCTAAAAATTAGATTGATCCAACAATCCTAACCTCTGATGTGTGGACACTTGTTTTTTTAATTAAAAGCCATTGGATTTTATTTTTTTTTTCCATTTTTCATTGTCGAATAAATGTTGAGCTATCTAATAGATAGATAACCATATAAAAGTAATATTTTGTTCATTATACATATATTCTGGTCTTCATAATTTGGACATTTTATTTTGAATTACTTGTGTGTTACATATGCAATTTCTCAATAATTTCTACCTGCCTGTGTATCATCCATCATACTTTGCCAGAGTATATTCTCACAATGGGCCACACCATCTTAATGTGGTGTACCATCTTGATTTTGTTTTGCTAATGGACAATATGATGATCGAGGCTAATACACCGAATATCAGTGTATCGCTTAGACACATGTTTTGGCTAATTGGGAGATTGTGGAATTCCTATTCTTAGTGGAATTTCTAAAATTTGCGAAATGGGGTTCTTTTATGTTGCATTCCAAAAATTGTTTCATGATTTTTGGAAATTCTGCTAAGAGAATAAATACCAAAATTTGCGATTTTTTTCTCACCATCTGGGTTGACTTAACCCCCTATGCCGACACTAATCGGAACCGTCCATTAGAAGAGCTACCTCTTGGATAGGCCATAGCCCAAAAAATTCCATATGGTTGAGCGGTTTCATTAAACTTGCTGGTAATGTTTAGTTGGACAATCAAGATCTTTATTGTTTCTAAAATTGTATTAACTGTCCAACTAACCAATTTGGTGGCACGTTTGGATGGACTGTCTAATTGAATTGCAATCAGTGTAACAGAGTAGAATTACTGCATTCAAAATTGATGGTATGAACCCCAAATCACCAAAGAAACATAGTTCGCAATTCAATTCACTTGTGCATCCAAACACGGCACGAATTCGGAACTAAATGCATTTGGGTCTATTTCCTGACAACCCAATTTCATAAAAATGAGAATCTCAAATTTGGTAATTTTTTTTTAATTTTTAATTATTTATTTATTTTTAATTGTGTAGGTCCCATGGCATTTGCTGAGAAGATGGTGTTGGCTGTGTTTTCGGTATATATTCTCAAAACCATTGAGTATTTGCTCAAAATATAGTTTTTCTTGAATTTTTCACCTTTTTATTTTTATTTATTTATTTATTTATTTTTGTGGTGCAGACGCTTGTAGTTTTGTGGATGACAAGAAGCATAACGGATGATATTCCTGGATGGGGGACCCTCTTTGATGGACGTGTGGGGGATGGGACCGTTAGTGTAAGTGTCCATTCACAGATGGTACCCTTAAACAGTAGTATACACTGGAATTTGGTGTAAGCACTCTGATCTCGATTGGAAGGTGGGACCCAGGTTGGTCTGGTCCATAAATCCTGGGTTCCTTTGGAGTTTAAAAAAGATGGGGTGGTGGGCCATCCTGTCCAGCTTTTAGGTGGCTTACGTGGTGTGGTGAACCCAACATGCACCACTCACTGGTGTTGGGACGTGGTGGGGTTTGACTGAGCCACGTCCTGCTGCTGTCAGAGGTGGGCCCCACTCAAAGCATTGATCAAAGTTGTTACGTGTGGGGTACATATACGATGGATGGAAGCTGATTGTGTACTGCCATAGACGGACTAGGTCCACACAGGGGGTCTGTGGGGCCTACCTTGATGTATGGTTTTTATCCACTCGGTCCATCCATTTTTTTAGATCATCTTAGGCTATTGAGCCCAAAAATGAGGCAGATCTAAGGCTTGAGTGGACCACACCACAGGAAGCAGCGGTGATAATGATCCCCACCTTTGAAAAATCCTAGGTCCACCATGAAGATGGCACAATGACCAAAATGCCCTTCATCGTTTTCCTCAAGAAGTGCTGTACACATGGTTCGTGCATGACATCCAGTCCGTCCAAAAGGTGCACAGCACTGTGATGATCAGATGCCCCTAAAAATTAGGCTGATCGAAATATCAGGTGGGCCACATGTGGAACTGGAGATTTTTGGGAGGTTTACGTTATTTTCTATGACATGGACCACCTGATTATTGGCTTCCGCGTCATTTTCTTCTCGTTGTACCATAATCATGGTGGGGTCCACCTGTTTGACAGGTTGGATGTCATAAACAAATCACATGATTCCTCAATGCTTTGGCTCTAATCTCATGGTGGGGTCCACCTGTTTGGCAGGTTCGATGTGATAAACAAATCACTTTAATTAAAAGAAAAAGTAAGGTGTTTACCTCAAAATCCTCAACGTGTCTCCTGCTAAAATTTGAGAGATGAAATTACAAAAATACCCTCATTTCAATTTTTTTTTTCCTTTAGTAAGAAAACTCAAAACTTGTGGGGCCCATGTAGTATGGGTATGACATTGATATGACAAAAAATTTGAGAGATTCCGGATGGTGTCTGCTATTTATAGGGATTGGCCCACCTTATTATTAAATCTATGGTATTTTTTATCCGTCTAATGATAATATGGGTGTATGACTTTTGATTGTCCATTTTGTTATACAAAGAAAAGTAGAAGATGGTACTAATGTAATTTCTTCTCTTAAAAACTATGGGGAGAAATTTTTATGTAAAATTAAGGGATTTTTATCACAATACCCTTCAAAATTTTGTATTTTACAAAAAACTTCCTTAAAGACTAAAAATTACAATAGAGTACCTTTTGAGTGATGAAATTAAAGTTAACAATTTTGAATGAAAATTCTAATAGATCCAACTAAAAGGTGAACAGCAGCTGTGGAAAATAATATACACCACCTGAAAACATGTAAATTTACATGTAACCTTTATGATGATTTGATTGACCAAAGGTTTTTGTTTTTTAGTGATTATTATAGTGGGGGTGCATGTGGCGGACAAGTTAGGTATCACCCACATGCCACGTGGGTCCCACAATTCCCAACTTTATTACTTTTTAAAGATTATATATGTGTTGTAGGCTAATTTAAAATTTTCTTTCTCCATAAATCACCATCTTGTAAATTCAAAACATGGAGGCATTATTTGGTAAAATCGAAATTTTGGAGGAATTTTGTTATAAAATTCACTTAAAATGATCAATGCGTTTTTTTTATATATATAAATTCAGTCTTTTGACAATCTTTTTCATAAAAGTCGAATAATTTTTATCCATTTTAAATATTACATATTGCCGAGTCTTGACTCGGTTACTCGACTCAGTAGACATTTGAGTTGAGTTGAGTCGAGTTCACTCCACAGGCCGACCTCAGCCCAAATCCAGCATAAAGTGGGCCAGGCCCAATCCAACCATCCCAGTTGCAACCGTAAATCATATGTGGGGTGACAAACCTAAACTGATCATGATCAACCATCCAATCAAGATCCAATGGTTGTCAAGAACTTAAGAGTGGGCCATCCCTAACAACACTCAACCAATTAGTTGAACTAATCAAATGGCTCTCATTCATGTAGGTGATGATGGCCACATTGCTCTTCATAATCCCCAACAAGAAGAATGAAGGTGAGAAGCTCATGGATTGGAACAAATGCAAGAAGCTGCCATGGAACATTGTACTGTTACTAGGTGCCGGATTCGCCATCGCCGATGGCGTGCGAACAAGCGGGCTCGCCGACATTCTGTCAGCGGGCCTTGATTTCCTGGAGGGCGTGCCGTACCTCGTGATCGCGCCTGCAGTCTGCCTCATCAGCAGCTCCATCACTGAGTTCACGTCGAACAATTCCACCACCACGCTTGTCGTCCCACTCCTCATCCAATTGGCACGGCCCATGAACGTGCACCCTCTCCTACTGATGATCCCTGGGGCGATCGGCGCCCAGTTCGCGTTCTTGCTCCCGACCAGCACGCCATCGAACGTCGTTGGATTTGCAACCGGACACATCGAGATCAAAGAAATGATCAAGATCGGGTTCCCGCTTAAGATCGCCGGGATCATCACGCTGTCCATTTTGATGCCTACATTAGGTGGGGTATTCTCATTCTACAGATTACATAGACTGTCAAGTATTCAGGACATCCTAGTCATATATAAGGTGGGACACACTCATGACTCTGATCACCTCTTTCAGCTCTGAGTCAAGTTGCGACTCGCCCGAGTTGGGAGCTGAATTGGCCTGACTCCCCGAGTTGGGGTATCGAACCGAATTGGGTACCACCGTATCTGAGTCGACTCGTCCGAGTTGCACCAAACTCGGACGAGCCTTAAAACCATGGACACAGTGGTTGATCATTGGGCCAAGACCTTAGGCCGCACATGCATGGAAACAATTGACAGTTTAGGACCATCCATTGTTTCCTTGAATGTGGGGCCTACCTAGATCATGTCCAGATCATGTACGGAGTGGGTTAGACCTGATAAAGGGCTGGGATGTCTTACACGTGTGCGTGTGGGGCTGGCAAGTCTCTCTTTTCTTAAACAACTCTAGAATTTATAGTTGGGTCTTGAGTTTCAGCTTCTCTTCTGATTGGCTTTTGATACTTGCAGGAGCTTTGGTCTTCGGGACAAATCGGCAGATATGATACGTATCAAGAACCCATTCGTTGCTTCATGTGTCAATGATAGGATTTACCATTCTTATTTTTTTCTTTTGTCAAAAAAAAAAAAAATTATATGTATAAAAAAAAAAGAGAGAAAATTCATTGATTCTCAGCACTGATGGATTCCATCCTTGAGCGACTTTAGGTGCCAAATGCAAACATGCCAGTAATCTTGCACTGGTGCGGGTTCCAGGCACTTTCAATGGGGTGGGCCCCACCTAAAAATAACACCGGTCCATTTATCAGGTGGGCCACACATGCATGAAGAAATAGTGCAGTTGGAAAAATTATAATCAACGGTCTAGATTCAAAGTACATCAGTTGCTCCCCAATAAGTGGTTGGGCCAGATTCAAATGTGTCTTGAAACCATAGTTCTAAAACTCGCTAACACCCAACATTTGGCTGAGTCAACTTGTCTCAGCGAGTCACTGTGAAACTCACTCCTCAGCCAACGACTCGGTCGATAGAAGTAGCTCTACCAATGTACCACTAACCTTGTTATTTATGTTGAACAATGCTCTCACACTAGTTGTACGTCCAACCAGTTGGGGGTGTGGGGCCACCAATGGTGTTTGTATGATATCTAGTCCATCCAGTAAGGTTGCCCCACCATGAAAATGGGATGCCCCAAAAATTAGGTCAATCCAACCATTAGATGTGCCCCTATTTGAATATGGAGTTTTTTTTAGGGGGGTGACTGTTCATTGTTTTCTATGGTGTGCCCCACCTGAGGTTGGATTGACCTGATTTTTGGGGCACCCATTTTTATGGTGGACCCACATTACTTTGGATGTACAACTATTGTGTGTGAGCATTTCTCATTTATATTTATGGCTATTTTATATCTATAATACACAGATGCTCCAGTGCCTCTCAACTTTATTAGGTCCAATGCACATTTCATGGGCCACCATGAACAAAATTACACTATCTGAAAACCATTAACAATTTGATCAATGACCTTCAACATGGACAGCCAAGATCATATACACAAAAATAAATCAAATAACAAGTCAATGCATCTATTTGTTAGGAACCATCTTGATACTAAAGATCAAATCAACGAGGCATGGTAGAAGCACTGATGTAGAAGAGAATCAATGCAACTAGGACCACTGGATCATCTCTCTATAATGTTTTGCATTAAATATCCAATCGGGAAAACCATAGGTAAAGCGGGTAGTCTCCAGGTGAGTATCATAAAGCCTGGCTCTGTGCTTATGAGCGAGTCCAGTTGCTTCGCAGCTATCCAGAAGAGCCTAACTAATAGGGGTGCCTTAATCAATAGAAGGCTCCCACACTGCAAAGGGGCTACGTTTTGTTACTCTTGCCTACCATTACTATACAAGGGCTTTGAAGCCAACAAGCACTTGGGTGGAGTAACTTGAAACTTATTAGTAAAATGTGCTAGTGCACACATATATTTTGAAGCTTAAAATGAAAGTGACTCCATAGCCCTATAATAAAGAAGGTGGTATCAGTCACTTCGGGATTATTTGCAAGTAAAGCCTATGGATGTGTACCAGATGTTAAGAGGCAAGAATTGGATGCCACTTCTGCTAAATGCTGCCCCGAGTCTTCAAGTCAACTTGACCTAGCTGCATATCGACCTGGGTTGAGTAGAGTTTTCGAGTTTTCAAACTAAGCTCAAAACCATCAGGAAAATAACAGAGGCTAAAATGGAAGAAGCAGGAAGCAACGAGCATCGACAATGACTTTGTCAATGTCATCGTCGGCAATTTCAACACTTCACGCAATCTCATAGTTATCCAAGTGCATGGCAATTCAAGTTTTTGCTCAAAGTATCAAAGATACGCAATCTTCAAGTCATCCAAGTGCATGACAATGCAAGTTTACGATTCAAAGGATCAAAGATACGAAGGAGGGAGAAAATGCATGCTTTCAAGTTCCATATAAAAGATGAAAGATGGGGAAAACCAAAAAAATAACCCCTCAAAAAAATCCCAAAGAATAAAAATCAATGAATTCAAGCCCAACCTCAAATTCGATGCCACCGGCGTTGAGGTTTTGACCGACTTCGACAATGGCTAAATCAACAGCACAACTGGTCCCTCCACGCTTTCTCACTAGAATCCTACTCTCGGGCATGAGTGAGCTCTAAGCAATTCATCAGGCGGGCACCAACATGTATGTGCCCTGGCCCAACTGATAGATTTAGGAATGTGGAAACTTACGTTTAATTATTATTGAGATGGAACCATGTATATACACAATAGATGAGGAATTGCATGCATATCTACAACAAACAAAATATCTAAGATTATTCTAATAGATTATCATACTAATTTAATCAAGATTATACTAATATACTCCAACACCAAAGATCAAGCCAGTGAGTGCATCAGAATGCCATGCATATAAAAAAATATCGTTGGTCCAAAAGATTTATTAGCTTGAACTCAATGCACAAGGGAGTAGCTTGATTTGGTCCAGATTGAAGACACCGTGCAAGTTAGCAAAACTCCGCTTTAAACCGTCATTAAAAAAAAACCATACAATTGGCCAAATGTTTGAAAATCTGTACATTTCAGAAGAAGAAAAAAAATCGTTTTTCAGGGAAAATAAAATTATACACGTTTTTCTTTTTCTTTTTTCCTCTCTTTTTCAAAAAAAAAAAAAAAAAACCTTTCGAGGCAATCTAATAGAATTGGGATTGGTGGTTGCCACCCACTGATAAAATTAAGTGGACAATGAAATTTTTTAATAGAGATGGATTAATTAATACTGAGTATTACTTGAAAAGAAATGTTTTAAGAGGCAAAGAACACCATTCGGTTATCTATATGCATAATTATAACATCATTGTTCACACAGACATTCTAACTATTTTAATTGAAGTTTTTTTAATCTTATTTATATATGATATATACACATGCACATATGTAGCTGTTTTTCACTCTATCCGTTTTTTTAGTCCAATCCGTATTAAACCTGAACTTTTCATTCTCCAAACTTTTGGTGTTTGCATTTTTTCCTCTTAAGTTTGAAACTGAATAAAACACAAATATGTCCCTTACAGTTTTCTCCTTTTCTATTTTCCGTTTGGATAACTATGGACCCACCTGCTGAATGGCCTGGATCACCTCTTTCAAAAAAAAAGGGCCTGGATCATATTCGTGACTGTAATTAGGATTCAGATCCCATTCATTTCAACATTCTTTGCATTTATCTTCAATATAAACATCCCCCAACTAGTAGCGGGACAAAACTGATACAAAACAAATTATTCCAATCATAAATATGGAAATTGTTTGATTTCTATCGTATACATCCTTTAAAAATTATCAGAATGTACATGCCAATTTGCAGGATCACCATCCATTGAAATGCAGAGATGCTTCCTAGAATGAAGTTCTGTTCTCGACAGCAAACTGGATTTTGTGGATAAAATCATCGACGGCCATGGTTCCAAGCTCCCCACCAAACCTTGATCTAACCGTAACTGTTTGGCTCTCAACTTCCTTAGGACCCACAACTGCCATCAATGGCACCTTCTGCTTCTCAGCAGTTCGTATGAGCTTGGGTAGGCGCTCACCGTGGCAAACTTCAGCTCGGATGCCATTAACTTTCAATCTCGTCGCCACCTCATTGCAGTATTTGAGCTGAAAATGCATACATGCCAAAGCAAGCTCAAAATGTCAAGGGATATAGCTTTCAAGAAGTTTGCCTCCGGAAAGAAAAGGGGGAAAAGCAGAAAAAGGAGATTGACCTCATTTTCCTGAGTAGCCAAGTATGATGCATAACAGAGGCACAAATAAGAGGAACGTACTTATCTATTAGGGATTCAACTTAGGTTCGCGTCAACCTGAGTTCAGGTCGGTTTTCAAGGTCCTCAGGGTTGGAAAATGCCAGCCTCGATTTGAATTCGGATTGGGTTCAGGTTGAGCAAATTCGGGTAGGTTTAGGTCTGTAGGAAATAATGACATGTATTTGGGTCAGGTTGGACACCTCGGGTTGGAATCTGAGTCAGCTCGGGTTGTGGATTGGATCCTCTTGAGGTTGGGTTGGGCTCAGGTTGACCCTTAAGCTCACCCAACCCGCCCAAGTGGCACCCTTATTTATCTGTGGAAGTTGGGAAATGTGAAGAAATTATGTTATTTACTCGACAGCAAGAAGCAACTAAAGCTCAAAGAGGGCTTAATAGTTGGAAGATCAAAGACATAGGCAAAGCATGCACAGAAACAATATGTAAGGTGCCAATGGAACAATATCTTTCAGCAGGACTAGGATATGAGGCTTTAAACACTATACTCAGGTTTTTAGTTCTGACAAGTCAGCCCATGGCCCACAAACTCCCAGTCAACTGGTCTGTTGTGTCCACCATGGATGGAACCTGCCCCAAACATCTCCCAGATTAGAAGATTCTAGCTTCCAATCTTGGGTTTTTTTCTCATATGAATGTGAACATTTGCCATATTTCTCTTTTTTATAGTCAATTAGCAGGCCAGAACTCAAAAGTTCAGGATTGTCCTATCCAGGAGATTTTCGGACATGGACCATCCATTTTAGGGCGCCTCAGATCATCAATGGTCTGGATCACTCAACCAGGTGCCCACTTGTTAGAGCTGAAAGCTGAGTTTACCGTGCCAACCTCCGCTGGGCAAAGAAAACACTTTTTTTTTCCTGGGAGACGATACAGTATTCCGAAATCAAACAAAAGAACTAGGACATCTAGAGAGGAATTCAGGATTAGTCCAACCTTGAAGATGGACTTAAACAGATACTTGGAAAAGAAGTTTAAATCTGTTAATTTTGGGAATTATCCATGGATTTGGGTTTTCAGGAAGTCTGGACGGAGATCAGGAAACTAGATCATGCCACTGGTACTGAGGACAGCATGGTATGGAGATTAAAAGAAATAAAATTAAAAAATCCTAATCATTCTAGAAAAAAAATCTACATGGAATTGGGTCCTTATCCAAAGGTATGCCATCAAACTGGAGATGGACAAAAAGAACTCACCAGTGTGTAGGGTGTGTTTGGGTATCTTGAAATTGAAGTTGGAGCAGAATTTATTTTAACAATTAAGCGATAACCCACTAGTAAAGCTGACCACAAATGGCAAGAGAAGGCTATGATGATAATAGGGCTCTCAATGGGTCGGATCTGGATCGGATCCAGTTGGATCCAACTCCAAGTCCGAATATCTATAGACGGATTCATATTGGATTCGGATCCAACTCGGATCCAAAGGGTGATATCCAAATCCGATCCATTTATAAATAATTAGATCAATTTCCTATCCAAAATCCATATAACCATCGGATTCGGGTCGGATCTAAATCCGAATCCACCCCATTACAGATCTAAAAATATATATAATATAATATATTTAATTTAGTAGCAAAATGATGCAAATCCCACTATTTACTGTGATACGGTCCACCTGAGAGTGGCATGTCTCAATTTTGAGACATGGCCTAAATAATCTGGAAAACAGATGGCCAGCATGAATATAACATATACAGTAAGGTGACAATGAGTCGGATCTGGATGGATTCAGATCGAACTCGGATATATTTCTGTGAATCCAAATCCGGTCCATTTAAGTAATCGGACATATGTTAAGATCCAAATCTGGTCCATTTAAATAATTGGACCTATTTTAAGATCCAAATCCGCATTATACGGATTCAGAGCAAATCGGATCTCGGATCTGATCCGCTCCATTGAGAGCCCTAGATGACAATGATGAAGTGATAACTATTCATTTCAAGTCTACCTGACATGAATAGAGTAACAAATTTGAGCCAGTTTGATAGGAAGGTGATAGCCTAAGACATCGCCAAGAAACTTCTTCTGGACTTGATCTAGGAACAATCAGCTTCTTTTTTCTTTTTTTTCACTCTTCTGCGTGACAAGGTTCCCTCCGACATGTGCAATACCCCAAGTCAATCTCCCATGTTGACAGTTAAAATGCTAACTCTCTTAAAACAAAACCAACGCTCCAGATTTATTGACCACTTTCTCAGGAATATAGGATCACCTAAAGGGAGTTGAATGGATCTGCTTCCATATTTCAAGGAAACACTGAATAAACAAGGAATCAATGACGTAGTTAAAATGACAACACTCAGAAAGATTTTAAACTAACTGGTTAGAAGGAGAAACAAAAGAGCTTAGCGGTTTATTATGAAAAAGAAAGAGCCTGGCATTGATTTTTACATGTTCAGCACATGAAATTTTAGTACCCTCAGAATCAGTACTTTTTTTTTCTTTCTTTCCAGGTTTTCCCCTATCTATAATTGGTTTAGGCCTTGGCAGTTGTGTTCTATTTTGTACTATTTCACAAAATCCTTGCTTTGAAATCAGAACAAAAAAAAAAAAAAAAAGTGTTAACAATGAAAAAGTTAGAAAAAGAACAAAACAGAAAAGGCTAGGTAACTGAAAGTTAGAATCAGTATGTTTTTTCTATCTTTATGGGTTTCCTCCTATTTATAACCAGTTTGGGGGTTTTGTGTTCTATTTTGTACTGTTTCATAGAATCCTTTTTCGAAATCAGAACAAAAAAGTATGAACAATGATGAAGGAAAAGAACAAAACAGAGAAGGCTAGGTAACCGAATGTTAGAAATCAGAACAAGTGTACACACCTCAGTATCGGTGACAGGCAGGATACGAGCTTGGATTGGTGAAATCCATAATGGAAAATCACCTGCATAGTGCTCTATGAGTACCCCAAAAAAGCGTTCTAAGGATCCAAGCACAGCTCTGTGGATCATGATCGGTCGTCTCTTCTCTGAGTTCGAGTCGACATAAGAAATGTCAAAGCGCTGTGGCAAATTGAAATCAACCTGTGAACAACATCAAGGAGCATTTTTAGCCAATCACATGATAAACCAGCACATGCATGCATGCTCATGCACTCGAAGCCCAAACACCGGTCAAACGATCCAAGCGCCGCCTATGTCAAAAAGAAGTTTGACACACACACATCTGCACAACCCTGCCGAGATAACTTACTATTTACTAACCCGCAGTGAAGTGAAATAAAAGCCAACTAGATGTCCATCAAGTATTTTATTCCCCAATAGAGTTGGCTCATTAGAACCAGATTGGGAAAGAGAACATGAGATGATCTTGATAAATTTGGGAAGGATTCCCAAACTCGCAATGAATTTTGTTTTAGTTGAGAATGCATAATAGAATAGACAATTTGACATATCCGACCACAGAATAAGGGAGCGCTCCAATGGTACCGATTCCACCATAAGTTTACAGTGGTAACGGGCATATTTGGAGTCCAGTGATGCGTTCACAGAATCCAACCCGTCCATAAGATGTGTCACATCAGAAAACCTCCATATCCAAAAATCAGACCGATCCAAAACTCAGATGGGCCACAGGCACAGCACAGGGAACATATTGAAAGGGCATCCCTACAATTAGTCAGCTTTGGGCCCCACCTTGTTGTGTATATATGATCAAGGCTGTCCAAACTCTTCAAACAGCCCAGTCGAAGGGTCATGCCAAGATTCAGGCTGTTTTGTGACTCAGGTGAACCCCTGCGGAAATAAAGGCTGGGTGTTCCGTTTGCTATGGCCCACATAAGTTATTGGACCAGGCTGAGTTTTGGGTGCTAGGGGTTTTCGGAAGTCATACATCTGATAGATGGGTTGGATGGTAAAAGTACATCACGTGGGCCCCACCTCTGCTTGGTACCACCGTAAGCATACCCCAGGGTGGTAAGATAAAAAAATTCCTTTTCCCATGCTTTAGATGGAAATCGAAAGAAAAGAAAAAGAGAGAACTTGAAGAGAGGTTGCCTAGGCTGTTTAAGGCTCAAAGCAGACAAAAAGAACAATTCAACTCAAACATTTGGTTGGCGACTTTTAGCACATGGCCCTGTATTTTGATATCTGGGTTAAGAACTTGCCTGAACAGTAGAACATTGCCACTTTCTTCCAAGAGCATCTTCAATCTTGAGATCAATCTTTGGACCATAAAAGGCACCTCCACCTTCATCAATTTGGTAGTCCCAACCCTTACTATCCAAAGCATCTCGAAGGGCAGCAGTCGCTTTTTCCCAAATATCATCACTACCCACTGCTTTCTCTGGCCTTGTGGAAAGGTTGACCTCATACCTTCTAAAACCAAATTGCCGAAGTATCTCTTCAGTTAGATCCAACACACCTCTGATTTCATCTTTGATTTGATCATCCAGACAGAATATGTGTGCATCATCCTGCAAGAAAAGAACATGTGTGCATCATCCTGCAAGGAGTAGAAAGGTATGGTTTCCCAAAACCGCATGTACATTTAGCATAACCATATCTCAACAACTTTCGGTGCAACCCAATTTGCAAGCACAAGAATACATTGGCAGAATGGATGGTTATCCATGTCACCGTGTGCATTTGGGGCAGTGGCATGGGAAACAAGAACTACATTCTGCTGGATAGCATCACTCTGCCTTTTCTACCCCAAATTAATACTCTGAACATTTCAGGTCCTAACTAAAACATGGTGGATATTAATTCGAGCAGGACAGCATCCCACACAGCCCCACCTTTCTAGGCATATCCAAGTGTATCGTGAAGTTATTCAGCAGAAATTAATTTGAAAGCTTATAACCACCTTAAGTTGCATGCACAAAGCAGCCTTGTCATGGAAAAATAGAATAACAGAAGCATGATAAATAGAGAAGCTTTTTACCAAAAATAAATAAATGGAGAAGCTCTCACACACAACCAGTTGGAAGATAGTGTTAATGTCCAACTAGCATGAGACAACGAATCAAGTGTATATGACATCCAAGATGTTCAAAAGGCTAGTGTGACTGGAAAGAAATAGCAGGATTTTCAAAGGGAAAGCAAGTTTGGGACGTGCTATTTTGAGGAAATTTTCAGGATGCTATTGGAATGGGACAATTTAGTGCAGAGAGTCTATCCAATGTATCTTCTGAGGTCTATTTGAGCTGAGTTGATTTTGCGTGGCTGAGGACCAGCAAAAATTCTACAAAAACGGCATCCCCCTCCCCTGCTCAAGGAGTTTTCTACCTTAAGCATGATAAATAGAGAAGCTTTTTACCAAAAATAATAAATAGAGAAGCTCTCACACACTACTAGTTGGACGATTGCGTTAATGTCCAACTAGCATACAATTGCCAACACATCAAGTGCATACGACATCCAAGCTGTTCAAAAGGTTAGCATAGCTGGAAAGAAATAGCAGGATTTCCAAAGGGAAATCAAGTTCAGTATCTGTAAAAAATTGATAACATCATCCTGGGTGGACCATGCCCCACAATTTTCCTAGATTAGAAGACCCTAACCACCTGCGTTTGAACCTTCTCTAGTTGAATGTGGATCTTTATTGTATCTCTCCTCACAGGTAGGCCACAAATCTCAGGTTCCATTTGGGTGGAGGGTATCCCGCATAGTTGGGATCAGTGTTCGAAGTATTGGTATCGCTATGAGTTTCGCCAGCCAGGGATATGGAAACAATATCGATATCGCCAATAATATTGTTGATAACCGGAAATGCGGGGAAACATTGGAGAATCGTGGGAAACAGGTGGACATTTTCAATGAAACTTCAAGAGATGTTAAAATACACATATTTCCATATTTAGGAATAAAAAAATTGAAAAAAAAATGCATACATAATAAGTTTCCATTTAATGAGGGGCTTAAAAGCATGTGTTGTTGTAAGAAATCAGTTCAACCATCCCATCAATCCCATCTATCCATCCAACCATCCCACCTTCCATCCAAACATCCATCGGTATTTTAGAATATTGACAGCGCACAATATTTGCCGAAAAATCATTGACACAACTGAAAATGAGACGAAAGAATGTAGTCTCGATATCGCCCATGTTGTGTTATTGATAATATCGTCAACACTTTGATCACTGCATATATAACCATGCACCCATTAAAAAAATTGAAATGTAATTTTTTTAATCAACAGATTTTTGGCGATATCGATACATTGGTGATATTACGATAATATCACTTACAAGCAACAACTAGAATTTACACAATCGAACATATTGGTGATACATTGGAGATATCGATACATTGGCGATACAAGCAACACTTGGAATTTACATGGTTGAAAATATTGGCGATATCAATACATTGCAATACATTGCCGATACCTAGGATTTTTTATACTACCGGTGTTATCGGTATCGCTACCAGTGTTATCGTTACCGTTGAGCTGGATATAGAGATGATATCGAGGATATTTCGATAATATCAGAGATACTTGAAACAATGGTTGGGATCAATGTTGTCAAATCGTAAATCGTTTTCTTGTCTGAATCGTATCGTATCGTAAATCGCAAGATTTTTTTAGATTTTCATAAAAATATCATAAAAAATAACAAATAATTATACATAGATAAGAAAAATTAAAAAACATGTCAATCATCCATTCAGCAACACGGTCCATAATTTAATTAATTAAATTTGAGTTAATATATGCCTCATGTACAATTTTTTAAGGCAATGTACATGGGTCCACCTCGATGTATTATATATCTATGTCGTTCATCCGTTTTACCAACTCATTATATGACATGGTCCAAAAATAAGGTAGATCCATATCTCAGGAGGACCACTAGTGGGTGAGCCCCTAAATGTGGGGCCCATCTCAATTATTTTGCCAACTCATTTTAAGGGTGGGTATGAAAAATCAGACATATCTAAATCTTAGGTGGACCATAGTGAGTGATGGCTTGACTGTGGGGCCCACCTCTAACATTTATTGTATTAGACCTCTAAGTGCCCCCGACAAAAGGGGGAGTGTAGGGGGTCTCCCCCCACTATTCGGAGCCGGTAAAATTACAATTGTAAAATTGGTTTTCTAACACATGAACAAGATATGAATTGATGCATATTCGTATTGTAAATCGTAAGATTTTTTTGAGACTTCATAAAACATGTCATTAAAAATTGTATATAAATAAAAAAAATTTTAAAAAAGCACATCAAGCATCTATTTTGTCATGAATATGCAAAAAAAAAAAAAAAAGATTATAATGAATATCCCCATTTACATGTATAAAAAAAAAAAAGATAAATAAATACAATTTTCTGAAGGAAAAAAAAAAAACACGATTGGTATCAAATCATACGATTCACGATATGATCATACGATTCAAGTATGAATCGTACGATTTTTTTCAAATTGCGATTTTGTAGTACGATTTGAATCGTATGGGTGTACGATACGATCCAAATCGTACTATTTGAATCGTAAATCATACAATTTTAACAACATTGGTTGGGATTAAGTCTAATCCTGATTTTGGAGGGCCCCATGCCCTCCTCCATGTAGGATTATCAGTGATAGAGTGCTGTTTTGAGGAAAAATTTCAGGATGCTACTGGAATGGGGCAAGTTAGATAAGAAGATGAGTGGCTATCCAATGGATCTTCTGAGGTCTATTTGAGCTGAGTTGATTTTGGGTAGCTGAGGATCAGCAAAATTCTACAAAAATGGCTTCTCCCTCCCCTGCTTAAAGACTTTTCAAACTTAATTTTGATGGGAGTTTGTTTGGGAACCTGGGGCCAGCAGGGGTAGTTGGTCTAGTCTTTTTTTTTTGAGACAATGAAAAAAAAAATTATTACCAAAAACGGCCAACAGCTATACAACTATCGGGGAGAAGTTTTGCTGGAACTTTTGTGTCCTGTTTCGGAATTCCAATTATGCTTACGCCACTGCTCTTCTCCATGGGATTAGAATATAGGTCAATTGCATGCCCAGTCCCATAATCATCATAGGAGACTCCAGAAATGCAATCAGATGGATGAATCCCTGAGGATTTGCAAATCTCATAGAGTAAGCTTTGGACTTGTGCTCTTCAGTTGCCAAGTCTTTCTCACATGTGCACTGATCAGCTAACTCAGCGGCTGATATCATAGAAAAGGAGTGTGTAAATAAGGAGCAGTTTCAGGTAGTGAAGAGGTGTTCAGGTGCCCCGCAGATGCACTTGTGAATCCTTTAAGCGTGCATGATTTAAAAATTTTGGGCATTTATATAGGTTGCTTGGCTGATCTTAGCATTGTATTTTTTCCCCTTTTCTAATTAAATTTTTCTGTTTATAAAAAAAGGGGTTAGTACCACCATGAAGAACACCTGATACGAAAATCAGGCCAGTCCATTATAATGTGGGTCCCGCCAAAGAAAACAGTTGACAATTGCATACTTGACACAAAGCACACTCGTGGCCAACCTGATTGGAAGATCAACCTGATTTTAGGTGATCTTCATGGTGGATGGAGTGGATGACATACACAAAAAACACATAGGCCATTATATGCTAGTTGGACGATAACACTATCGTCCAACTAGTTGTGTGTGAGACCTCTAACAAATATGAGTAAAGATCTCCTAGGAACCGGTCCATGAATAACTTCAGTGAGAACTCATCCCATGTGATGTGTGAATAACATCCAACACGTCCATCAGATACATCACCTCATGAAACCCCTCAGGCCCAAAAATCAGCTGAATCCAAAACTCAGGTAGGGCACTGCAAAGGTAACAAAGTGGGAGGGGACGCCCACCCTTTATTTTCTCCAGGCCCACCTGAGTTGCAAAACAGCCTGATTTTTTGCATGACCCTTCATCCAAGCCAGATGAAGGGTCTGCATGGCCTGGATTGCATATACGCAGCAGGGGAGATGGGTTCTTGAAGGATTCTCACGGTTTGTCAGGTTCTCGTGAGAACTGGTTACTAGGAGACAATTTGCCAATAAATATATTGGAAACGCAGTAGAGGGAAAATGGAATCCCTCAAAGATATGCATCAACATTGATTTTTCCTTTCTCAAAATACAACACAAATAATTCCACAGATGAGACATCGTCAATGCATTTTGTATTTAAAGATCAAAAGATTCAATCCATTTAATATCAGGCTATTAGATTAAGGAATACAGTTGCTTCAATAAAATTCGTTATCTTTCAACAAAGAAGTGAATATACCTGGGTGAAACCTCTAACACGGAATAGGCCATGTAAGCTTCCAGATAACTCATATCTATACACCGTTCCCAACTCTGCAACTCTAATTGGAAAATCTCTATAAGAATGCAGCTTCCGTTTATAAATTAAAATGTGGTAAGGGCAGTTCATGGGTCGAAGTTGATAAAGCTCATCCTCAATTTTCATTTGATCATACATATTTTCCTTGTAGAAGTCCAGGTGACCACTGATCTTCCAGAGATCTGCCTTTGCAACATGTGGAGTGTACAGCAGATCATAGCCATGTTGAACATGTACTTTTTTCCATGAATCTTCAATAAGGTGCCTAATGATGGCACCTTTTGGATGCCAAAACACTAACCCTCCACCTGCTTCATCCTGCAAAGGGTTCACAAGAAGCTTGAAAGTTTTAATAAGAAGCTCCTCTTCCCAGATACAGTGAAAGACCATAACAATGATTTAGAGTCCGCATGCGATGTGTATGAGAAGCAGCAGAGAAGCAGTATCGAATAAAACAGATAGCTATACTGAGGACCTGTTTGGATGCCACCCATTTTCATTTTTTCCATATTCGTAGAATTGACAGGAATAGCAGTAAATAGACCCATTAGCCAATGTTGCACAAAAATCGTCTCCGCCAACGTGCAAATGCAGGGCACATGTGCCAGATCCGAATCATCCACAGGCGCAACAGACATGCCCCAAAATGCACCATCAAATTGAATTGCAATTGTTAGTCTAATAAAACAGAAATAACCAAATTGCCATTTAGTTCCTTAGCACTTATGCACATGGTCCGGGCACCAGTTTGCAATTTCATTCATTCAAGTTGGAGTTGAAAGAAAAGCAACTGCAAGGGCCGTTTCCTCAACATGAATTCAAGAAAACATCAATATTTCTTGCCATTTCATCTTCATTATCCTGAATGTTTCAATTACAAGGGAATTGATCGGACATTTCTCACATCCAATAGAAACAAAAGGTCTATGTTTATATTGATGAAGACATCAGTGGTGCACCCTTTAGAGTGTACCAGAGGAGGAGATGCCGCTGATCGAGTGTTGGAGCAGATGAGCTGATGTGAATGGACACTGGGCCCATCGGGCCATTTCATTGATGCACCACGAAGACCCCGCACACGTACATACATATATGGAGGCTCCTTTCATCGGAAATGTGTGTGGGCTGCTAATTTGGAGCTTATCAACCATGGATCCAGGATTAGATGGCAATCGGACCGTTGGATTCTTCCGATTGAGTCATCCAACCGTTGGATTGACTCAGGCCTACTTTGGAGGCCCGTTCCCAGGTTTCTTAGTTTTACTTATTTTAGTCAAATTTTCGGATTCTATGGACGGTTCAGATGTTATTTTGTGATTAAGGTTTAGTTTATTTTGAAGCTTGGACATCAGGGACTTGTAATTTTCCTCCTTTTCGTCTATAAATTCAAAGGGGGGGGGGGCTAATTGATATTTTATGAAAAAAGATAATTCTTTCGAAATTCTTCTTCGCGTAGATTAGGGTTTCAAGATTGGCCCTTGGGTGTTAAGGATTCCACCTCGGAGTACCACGTTTTCTCTTTCTTAAATCTTCAAGGTGTGTGGGAATGTAAGACCCATCTTCTTCCTTTGCAGAGAAAACTTGTCTTCTCTTTCTTGAAGCCCATCTTTCCTTTTTCCTCTCTTTCTTCTTCAAAATCTTCCCCTTTGGCATGATTGGTAAAAACGGGATTTCTGACCATGAGAACTTGATTCAGACTTGAACGTAGGCTGGCCTATGCTAGGTTTAGGGATGTCATCATATCCCTAGGTCCCCTTCTTACTTGTTTATGTGTGTTTATGCTATGGGGTACCTGACGGATTATCATCATCTCATTGTTGAAATCTCATAATCTCTTAGTTGATAGTGGATAGTTAAATGAATTCTTTGCTTGAATGTCTATTTATTGATCACACGTACATTTATAGTTAGGTCATCACATGCCTCTGCATCATATATGAATAAATCTAGAGATTTGTTAAGCCCACACGCACATACAGCGCCTGTCTATCTACACACCAAAGCACATGCTAATGTTTCACACGTCCGCAAGATCAGTGCAACCCATCAGTGGGGTCACACTCCATAAATTTCCTAGCTAAAAAATGTGGAAGGTTTACTTACTTGGCATGCTGCAGTGTTTAAAATAAAGGACAGCTAGAAAAATAAAGCTTGTTTTAGCCATCCATTTATTTAATACACTGTGGCCCACCTGATGAGTGGAGTAGCCTGAATTTTTAACCAGATTCTTACACAGCGAGACGCACCTGATGTACTACTCAGATCTTGCACATGTTTGCCATTTGGCTCATGCAATAATGTAGATAGGCATAGCCAATGTTCGCAATATCGATAATATCGGCCGATATTTTCGGTATCGCAGTCCGGCGATACGAAACGCGTAGGAAGAGACTAAGAAACTCAAAAAATTGGCGGAATCCTTGGTATCGAACGATATTTCGCAAAATATCGATTAATATCGATAAATATAGTGCGATATCAACGATATTAACATGTTTTTTCACGATACTTCGTTGTGCGGCACCTATTCGTTCACGAGGCTACTGTAGCCAACTACCAAAATCGCCAATAAAAGGGCAGGGGATGTCGGACAGCGTAAATATCTGAAAAATCAAAAAAAAATACAAAAGAAAAAAAAGAAAACTTTCAAGGGTGGATTTCGGTACCTGTAGAGGAGATTTCCTTGATCGGTGGGCCATTTGAATCGAAGAGTTGTCGCACCTCGTAGGTTAGTGCAAAAATCTCCAATTCCGTTTTCTTTTCTTTTCTTCCAGGAGATAATCCTTCGAAAAGGATTGATTTGGGAGAGATTTTGCTCAAAAAATCTCCAAAAATCCAGAGAGCAAAGATCTGGGCGAGATTTTGGGAGTTTTAGGGTTTCCGAAACTGCCCTCTGGCCGAAAGAAATGGCTTCGAGCCCTTTTTAAGGAGCGTCTGCGAAAGCCTTGCGCACCAAGTTCCTGCGTTGGAACCTAGGTAGGGTCCGCCTTGATGTTTTTGAGAAATCCACTCCGTCCATCCGCTTTGTGAGATATTTTAGGACATTCTACCAAAAATGAGCCATATCCAAGACTCAAGTGGGCCTAAAATGTGAGGATTGAATGTGCACAATTGAAATATTCGTGTGGCCACATAAGTTTTAAATCAGGCTAATATTTGTGTTTTCAGTTCATTCAAGTAGGAATGACATTATAAACGGTATTGATGGTATATAAACATCACTATGGATCCCAGGAGGTTTCAACGGTAAGAATTTCCCTACACACCTTTTCATTTAGTGAGGCCCACTTGAGTCTTGGATCCAGTTCATGTTTGGCATAATGTCCTACAATGATCTCACAAAGTGGATGGACGGGGTGGATTTCTCAAAAACATCAATGTGGGCCCTACTTAGTTGCTAGCGCAAGAACTTCCTACACAAGGCTTTCACAGGGAATCCGCGAAGCGGATTGCGTCCTACCCCTGCCCGGACGAAATCCGTCCGGACAAGGCTCTATGGGGCCCACTTGATGTGAGGAATGCATCCACGCCGTTCATCCATTCTCTTGCATAATTTTAAACCATTATCCTAAAAACGAGTCAGGTCCAAATCTCATGTGGACCACACCAAAGGAAGCAGCGGTGATAATGACACCTACCGTTGAAACCTTTCTAAGGGCCACCTTGATGTTTTTTTACCATCTAACCTATTCATAAGGTCATCTAAAAATGGATGAAGTGAAAACACAAATATCAGCTTGATCCAAAACTTCTGCTGCTCCCTAGAAGTTTTTAATGGTGGGAGTTCAATCCCCACTTTGTGGTCCACTCTAGAATTCTTTCTGCCTTATTTTTTTTGTTCATACCTAAAATGATTTGTAAATATTTATGGACGGTGTGGATAAAACCATTACATCACTTTGGGCCCACAGATCCCTACTTGGACAGATTAGTATCCGGGCGGGGTAGGACGCAATCCGTTGGGGACACCGATTAGCTGGTGACGCGAACACGAGCCAGTAAGCTGGTGTCAAAGCTTTGTGGGTCCCACCATGATGTATTTGTTTTATCCACGCCGTCCATCCATTTTTAAAGATCATTTTAAGGGATCAGACCAAAAATTAGGCAGATAAAAATCTCTAGTGGACCACACCATAGGAAACAGTGAGAATCGAACATCCACCGTAGGAAATTTTTGGAGGGCCACAGAAGTTTTGGATGAAGTTGATATTTGTGTTTTTCATTCATCCAGCTCTTTGTGATCTTATGAACAGGTTGGATGATAAATAAATATGACTGTGGGCCTTAAGAAGGTTTCAACGGTAATAAATTTTATGGTTTATTGTCGGGGACGGGCAGTGTTCCTACGGTCCATAGATGCGAGCGATCAGATTAAAAATTCGGACTACATTTACAAATTAATGTATCGTGTTATTGACGAAATTGGGAACAAGAACATTGTCCAATTTGTTACAGACAATGGGAGTGCATTTGTCAAGGCGGGTAAGGATATACAGGCGAAGTATCATATGTATTGGACCTCTTGCGCCGTACATTGTATTGATCTCATGCTGGAGGCGATCGGGGCTAGGCCGTCAGCGAAGACTGTTATTACTAATGCACGGCTCATCACCAACTTCATATACGGCCACACATGGTTATTAGCCGCAATGTGGGCGAAGTGTGGTGGGGATATAGTGCGCCCCGGGGCGACGCGGTTCGCCACAAATTATATCGCCCTAAATAGCCTCCTCAAACAAAAGCAAGGGCTGCATGAGCTCTTCACCTGTCAAGAGTACATGGAATGGGCTAGGAATAGATTGACCTGGAGATATGAAGAGCTCGTGTTGAGCAATGCATTTTGGGATCGCGTGCGCGGTGTAGTGAGTATTTTGGAGCCCATTTAGAGTGTGTTGAGGATGGTGGATAATGAGACATATCCATCGATGGAGTCGTTGTATGCATCCATAGAAGTGATGAAAGAAGCTATCAAGAAAAGCCCACAACTCATACAAATGGGTGCATACAATAATAGACGACCGTTGGGAGAGGACACTTTCCCACCACTACATCAAGCCGGTAAGTACTTATATGATTTGTTTGTCTATATGCTTTATTTATTTACCAGTCATGTCTAAATATTTGAATCAAGTTGGTTTCCAGCATATTTCCTAAATTCGAGATACCGCTACAGTCGGAAACTTTACAGTAACAATGCATTGAAGAAGGCTGTACTTAAGGTGTACGAGCACTTATTCCCAGACTGTCCGGGGAAAGGCACATTTGGTACCGAGGTATATATATTATGTACATTCTCTATATTTGCAACTTAGTGCTTTCATACTTACTGTTGTTGTTATATGCCATCAACAGATTGTTAAATTCCGTGACGCGACTGGATTGTTCGGGAGCCAAACTGCAGTGAAGTCGAGGACTAGCATGATGTCATGTGATTCCTACAGTTAAAGTTAGTTTTCATATTATTTTACCAAGTTTGAAACTAATGAGATGATTATAAATTTCACAGGCGAGTGGTGGGCCATGTACGGGAGTGATTGCGAAGTTTTACAAAAGCTAGTTGTTCGTGTGCTCGCACAGACGGTTTCCTTCTCACCCTGTGAAAGAAATTGGAGCACATTTTCCCTCATCCACACAAACAAGCGCAACAAAATAGGGTACAATAGGCTTCAGAAGTTAGTGTATTGCCACTATAACATGAAGCTACGAAAGAGGTTGCTCCGAGGCGAAGGAAGGAAAAAAATGCAGGAGGACCCACTGGACCTGACGGCAGTCGGACAGCATGCATTTATCCAGTCCGATGATGAGGATCCAATTTACGAGTGGGTTCGGTCGGATGACTTGGATACTTCAGATGGGCAACTGAAGCCACATGTGGCGGCGGAAGCAGCAAGCCAAGCGGTTGATGTCGATCCAAATGTGGAACAACAAAGATCTTCAGATGAGTCATTCGATCCATTGACGAGGAGTCCAGAGGGCAGCCCGAGGCAGTCACTATCATGTGGGACACGTGGCGGCGAGACATTATATGACACAGAGAGTGATGCTGGGGATGATGACGGTGATGATGGTGATGATGGTGACAATAATGATGACGGTGATGGTGGCTCTGATGGTGGGGATGACGACGACGGGGATGGTGGCGGCGAGAGAGAGTCTCAGAGGCCTCTTAGCCCATTCACTAGGGAGAGGGATTTTGATCATGCCACCCAAGACATTAATCATGGTTCTCGTCCAGCTGAAGAATGACCCCGTCTTGTAATTAACAAAGCCTACACTCGTAGAAAACTACTGGAGAAAAAGAAGACCCAACAACTAACAGATATAGAGGAGCGGTTACTGGCTATATCAATGAAGGACGCATACGGTCGTGGGAGTATCAAAGGCTCTAGACGGGGATCACAGGCGTCGGAGGGGAGGTCGAGTTCCAAACCACACCATGATTATGGATCGCAGACTCAGGAGAGTAGCTCGAGTTCTATGTCACATTATGGGTATGGATACGGAGCTAGTGGATATGCGGGGAGTGACTCCAGTAGTTATGGCTTGTCATTTTTCTAGTCAGGACTTCACTTCCGCATATGGGCAAGGACATGGGCAGCAATATGGATATGGAGAGCAATATGGATATTCAGGAGCTCCATCTATGCCCATCCCAATTCCATATCAACCACAGATTGTGACCATTACACAGCTTGGAGAGGATGAGTACCAACGTTATGTTAGGGAGTATCTTAGCTGGTACCATTGTACTATGACCTGGGCACAATATTGTCGATTTGTGAAGCAGCAGTATTATTCCCAGCCCCATCAAGATGGAGACGATGATTACGAGCCACCACGCAACTCTATGTAGGTCTAAGCCATAACCATCCACATTATTGATGAGTATGTTTTACCATTTGAACTTCTTTTTATTGCTTTTAAATGAATTAATTGTGTTTTTATACATGCCTTCATACATTTATAAATATTATGCATTCAATTTGAGATTGATTGCATTAGTTCAGTCAACAAGCGTATAGTCTAGGACCCTTTACAAAGGAAATCTATTATGTTCAACTATTTTTTGGAATTTTATGATTTACAAGCATGTATTAAGGTATAAAATAACAATATCCCTGAAGTTTCATTGAAAAATTCAATCAATAACTCAATGTTCCCCATGTTTCCCAAAAAGTGTAATACATTATCCGATACAAACAATATATCCCATGCGATACCCGATACGTATCAATATCCCAAGGGTGCGATACATGGTGCGAGACCGATATTTTGAACATTGGGCATGGCTTTAAATGCGTGTGGGGCCTGTGGGCTTAGCAAACCTCATAAATCTATGTATCTGTGCATGTGCATGCAAGTATGAATCTGCAATTCAGTATACATGTTAATCCGATAGTTGCACAAAGCATGAACCGAAGTGGAAACAGATTCGGAAGCAAGTGCAGGTGTGCGGAAGGGTCTGTTTCAAAATACTATCAAGCATGAATGGCTAGGAAGCGGGATCTGGACCACGAATCTGAATTGCAATTCGAAGCAGGAGCCACACCTACTTAGAAGGATCCTGCAACTGAGGTTAGTCCTTTTATAACCTGGACAAGATGCCGTTGTCAATGGCATAACAGGGTATAAAGGAGATGACAAATCTGGGATATTACAATCACAAATACACCCACAAAATATTTTAGCATGTAACGAATTTTACAAGTATGATTGATAGTGAAATAAGAAATTTTCATGGAAACTCCCTCACTTTTAGTTTCCCTTTGCTTAGTAAGAAAAGTAACTGGAAATTATAAGCTGAGACTTTAATAAGATAACAAGACAAATTGTAACCAGAATGTTTCAAAGGAAAGGAGAACTAGCTATGATAGGGTCATCTATCAGGTACTGTCAGAAGGTGATTCAACAACGCTACTACGCCAAAGAATACTGTAACTGTAACAGCTACATTTGCATACGCGCGCGCGCGCACATAATAGAAACAGAAACAAGATTTAACTTGGGCAATGATAGACCAGTTCTAAAAAGTCAGACAATTTCAGTAGGGTTACAGTACCTGTATAGAAAACAGATCAAGATCTTGACCTATGCGCCTATGATCACGGCGTTTTGCCTCCTCTTTGAAATGAAGATATGCCTTCAACTGTTCTTCAGTCTCCCACGCTGTACCATATATCCTCTGCAGCATTGGCTTATTTTCATCTCCTCTCCAGTAAGCCCCAGCAACTGATTCTAATTCAACAGCTTTCGTGTTTATAGTTCCAGTTGAATCGACATGGGGTCCAGCACAGAGGTCCCACCATTCATTTCCTGTGAGGAATACAAGGAGCTTAGTAAGAAAAGTTAAAAAATAAATAAATCAAATACATGCCTTATAGTGTAGCATGAAAACAGCTAGAATGGATTTGATCTTACTATCGGTATTTGAATGTTGGGAAAATCAAGGAACAAGCACAATATTTTATAATGGATTTACATGATAATATACCCTCAGGCATTGAAAATGATAAAGATAATGCTGATCAACATCATCTATTTTTAAGGATCCCTGGATCACGGCATAGTGTTGAGGTTTCACTGAAAGTATATCACCTACATATAACATATACAGGTAACCGCAAATGCAGATTTTGCAGTGAACCTTAAAAGCAATTAATAAGAAGCTAATGCACCATGCGAGTCACAGCATGTGATGATGACAAAACTCTCTTTATAGCATTTATCTGGTAATATATTCAAGAATGGGTCACCTCCAACTTGTGTCAGTGCCAGACGCAGATACAGGATATCAGATATGCTTTTGGAAGTTCACTGGCATATCAGTACAAGTATATAAACAATAAAATACTATATCATACTGTTATTGTTACATCTAAACCCTTAAAATCATAATAACAATAGTAATAATAATAAAAAAACTTTTTTTAGCAATTAAACATCAATTATTTCATGTAGAAGAGTATTATGTATGAATTGAAAGTTATCATCACAATCATCATCGTCATCAATATAGCCTTGTCCCAACTATTTACAAGTCAGTTTACGATTCTTGTTTCTCCAATCCTTCCTATCCAAGGCCCTATCATTGGTATGAACAAGCCTCCATACCCTTCTCACCACCTTGATCTAAGTCCTTTTAGGTCTTCCTCTCATCCTCTTTATAGGCCCTTCAACCCTAATCAAGGTCCCACATATCCCCCCCCCCCCCCCCCCCCCAACTGAAATGTCTCAGCATGCTCTCCATCATTTTATCTCTTCATGGTGTTACTCTAGGCTGCTTTGAATGAATAACCTCATTCTTATTTCTACCCTTGCCATGCATCCAACTCATTCTCATTTCTGCAACACTCTCTGCTCATGACACCTCCCAACTGCCTAACACGCCCCGTAAAGCATAGCTGGTCAAATACCTATTAATCATGAATGTTGAATAACAAATATAAAAAATAATAAAATAATAAAAACTGTATATGAGCTGTGTCCAGATGAGCTGAGCACACAAACACACATATTTGTTGACTCAACACAATTTAAATAAGTGTTGCAAACTTGTTACAAAGGATGACCATCCATAGGTTTGAAAGGATACCTGCATACGGTAAGTAGGTAGAAAGGAAGACCTTTTTCAACACAGGGTCATTGGGAACTTTGGATGCATGGAACTTATGTTCCAAGGTCTTTACAGTTTCTTGTATTTGGATGCCCTGGCCCACTACACAACTCTAAGGTACCATGGAACTCATTTCCGCAAAAATTACCTAAATGAGTTCTTTCAAAAAAGGGAATATGCCTCTTCCACGTAATTCTTTTCAAAGAAGTCCCATCCATGTTCAAGATCCACGCATCTAAATGACCTCTACTCGTTACTTTTTCCAAGGATAATAGTAGATCTAAATGCATCCTTAATTGCACTTGAAAGTATTGCCTACTTCTATTACATGTCATCAAGTAATGCGTGGTGTGAGCCAGATATGCTGAAGGCTTTTTTCTTTTCCTTTTTCTGAGAGAGTAACAAGATTCATTAAACAAAGAGAAGAAGGATTCCCAGTACAAAGAAACAGGTATAAAGCCCCTGAAAATGCAAAAGCAAGCACCAAAGGATTGGGGCTATCAACTAGGGGTTTAAATGAAATATTTACCCCCCAGCTAATTTCACGGTACAAAGGTTTACAGACCCTGGACTACAACCTATCCCATTGGCCCAGCACTTAACAGAATTGTGCTCACTCTCGAGAGAAAACTGCTGCTACCTGAACGGGTCGTGAATGAGCTGAAAAGCTTTCCAAGGAGCCACCACCATAGCTATGAGGTGGGCACCCCCATTGGCAGAGCCAGAAAAAGTCCAGATCTCCCTAAACATCCAGGAGGAGACCAATACTAAAAGCTTGAGCATTAGGTCGGTACACTGCATCAAAAATCAACCTCCAGCCAGGGTCTGTCTTGGCAGGGCTCAGAGCAAGGCCCTGTCACTTTGACCAGATCATGATCTCCTCTTGCTGAGGATAGTTTCTGAAATTCCTTCAAAGGCTTTGAGATTAATCACCCAGGAACAGAGGTTGGACTTGAAGTTTGGAAAGATTGATCACCGTCGATTCCACGCCTTTAAAAATGTGCCTGTTCTTTTCAGCCGCACTTCCCAACAGAGGGCAAGGGGGAGGAGATTCCACAGGATGCGACTCTAGCTTTGAAATGGCTGAATCGCCAATTATCAATCAAATCTTTTAAGCATCTCTCTGGCTGACCAAGCTAAACCGAAAAGCGATAAAAAAACTTGCCCTAAGAGAGGACGCAAAATGAGCAGTGACTGAACAGATGATGGACAGTTTGGCATTGAATTTGCACATAAGGCACAATGATTGGAGGCACACCTGCAAACAGGCACATGTGAGCATGCATAGGAGCACAAACCCATAAATGCATGAGCATGTACACAAGTACCTATAACTGTAAGCACACAATCTACATGCATTTGCACACGGAGACGCAGGTAATTCTCACATTTACCAGCAAGCAGGATGCCTACAACCAGTATTCATATCAACAGCTTGGATCCAGTAAGAATAAAAATTAAAGGAATGGTCTGCATCCACAAATGAGAATCTTCTAGTATAATTACGGCCCCTGTAATCTTTGGTAGTTTTACTTTAGACACATTTTCTCATTACCTTTCATAGGTAAACAGATCAATTAGACAGGAATACAGATTGCAGTGTGTTTTTAACAAGAAAAGTATTTGTAAATTTTGGAAAACAAAGGGTGGAATCTTATGCAAGGGCAACTAAACAATAAAACATTAGAATTGCCAATTGCAAATAGACCAACAAGTTCCACACGATCCAATTATATGTGAGAATGGCTTGCAACTACACGATACAATTGGAGTTCCACCTGCAATCCATGGTAGAACTTGGAACTTATCATTGACATTTTAATGCTTGCAGATAGATGTAAAAGGATGATATTCAACATCAGATTTGAATACAAGTCAATATGGGCTGAAGACCTATGACAATACAGGAAGTAAGTTAACAAGAGTAATGAAACTGACCGATATGATAGATGGTGATAGGATCCTCCTTGATACTTTCCAAAATCTCCAATTTGTATGGTTCATTTAGTTCCATTATTCTTTTTTGAGCATCATCCCGAGAAACTTCTTCTCGTATTAATGGCAGATTTCGGCTAATTATACGATCCTACAGATGATGTAAGAAATAAATTCCGTACCCTGGAAGCATAAGCTAATGAATAATTACCCAAGCTATGCATACCATTTGGCCTGTCTTCATAATTAAAGGACGAAGAAGATTTTCAGGTTCATGTTTTGCTTACCATTTCCTTTTTAATCCTCTTCAGATCTTTGTCGGTTAAAGGTTCCATATCAAAATCATAGTAAAATCCATTGTCTATCCATGGACCTATTGTCACTTTAGAATCTGGGAAGAGCTTCTGAACAGCCATGGCCATTACATGCGCACACTGCAATCATGCACAAAATCTGCTTGTCAAAACAAACATTTTATGAGATAATGAAGTCAACTCTGTAATGGGTCGGTATTAAAAAATTTACAGATGCCAGTGGATTAAAAAAAAAAAAGTAAAAGTGAACAGTCCATGCTTCTACCGATGACTCTCAAAGCGTGCATCTCCTTTGAAGATTAAATTAAGATAACAAGTCATAAAAGCAGGTAAATTTAAAAAAAAAAAAAAAAAATGATGCATGTCAGAAATGGACTATTGTATCTGGTTGACCGATTATCCGTTTTTTTTTTTTTTAAAGCGATTACCAGATTATCTAGAAAGATGTTATACGTTGCGATCACATTATCTGCAGTAAACATGACGTATGATTGATAATTTTCACAATAGAATATGCAACAAAGAAAAGAGAAGTTACTAATCATATAGACTTGAGCCAATGGTAACCGAACAATGACATATGCAGAGCTCAGCTCATTGGAATTTAGTAGTTATCACAGGAAATAGGAATACACCAATTATAGCCATTCATTTCAACAATTGCAACATAGCATATAAATAAATAGGTGCAAGGATTGCCAAAACTCTGCAGACCAAAAGGCAATCTAGACATGGGAAAGTGAATCAATATCACCTGGTCGTCAACATGGCAATTTTAAAGTTCATAAACTCATAATGATGATGGCTGATACATTCACATAGTGATATAATAATAAAAAATATATATATTATTATATGAATATAAATAAATAAAAATGTATGATATATAAATATATAAAGAAGTAAGACATCAAAGTGTAATACAAATAATACCATTAAATAGAGTTACTTTAGATTCTGTCTTCATTTCTTCATTGTTTTGTTGACCTTGCATTTCATTTGTGCGACACTAAGGCAGACATTCTTTAAACATTGACACAGCCCCCAGTTAGTTGACAGGAGTACATTCAGTGCCTGTTGGCTGTGGTAACCTTTTCACACATGTTTCTGTCCAGGCTGCCACATTCAAGTCTCGCTGGAAAAGATTGAACATGTAAAAGTGGCAATGCATGGCAAAGAAATTCTTTCTCAGAATCGCAAATAATAACTTGTGTGAATGAATTGAACAAAAGAACTAACTAGGTCTTTCTTTTTTTCCTGATATTATAAGCCAAAGGACCCTTAAGAACTAGGACCAAAGGTTGACAAATAAACATGGTAAGTAACAGGAATTTCAATTGGAAGGGACTTTGCTCATACATGCTTCATTTCCAGCTATTTGTAACATTACTAGTAGATCTTTGTAACATCAGTGTGATGACCCAATTAAAAAACCAAACTTTCAAGAAGCAAGATGTTACATGAATGTTGGGTGGACGGTTGGAACTACGGTTGGAACTTAAATGGGTTCTTTTCTATGTCATTGCTGGGTGGAAGGTTGGTCCTTTCCAATCCCAGGTTTAATGTGGGGGCCGTGTAGAGAAATTCTAGGATTCCTGACAGAAGGGATCTTATAAATTGGATCCCTAATTTGCTCGATTTTTTCAACAATCTTTGGGTGGGCCCTTCAAAAGGCAGAGTCTAGGGTGTAGTTGCACTGAAGCATGAAGCAAAGGAGCAACAGATTCAGGTGTTGGAGCATGGAGCATCTGTTTGAAAATATTATCAAGTATAAAGCACTAGGAAGTGAGAACAGGAGCATGAGTATAAAGCGTGATTCGAATCAGGAGCAACACCTGATTGGAAGGATCATGCAACTAATGCTTAGAGGGATTCCCATGGCAATGTTATTCAGGGACTAGGATTCAATTCATCATCATGTAAGCCTATATCCCAATTGGGGTCAGCAGGGACTACGATTCAATTATTTTTTGGAAATTTTGGGGTAAAGAACTGTTCTTCTGGAACATCCTTAGAGGTGGGGCCATAGTTTATTGGCTCCATTGATGTTTTGGCTTTTGTTTGATTTTGTATATTTTTTCTTTTATCTTTTTCTTTTCTCTTATATCTTGGTCTTTCCTAAGGTTGAGGTGATGAGAGGATGCTTGCCTTCCACGCTCTTTGTTGTTCTGCTCTTTAGACTTTTCTCTCTTTTAATAATATTTAGTAATCGTCTCGGGAAATAGAGACGGGGGGAGTTACTTCAACATTTATAAAATTTAAATGGTAGCTTGAATGAGGGCAACAAATGGAATGGGGCAAATCATAATCAGCGAAGTGATTGTTTTGTGCATGTAGAATTTATCTTTCATCTTCCTTATGTACAAAATGCTGGAACAAAAAGGAATGGTTTCCTGCTAAGAAATTGACTTTGATGGGGTATTTAAGATTGACCTACGTGGGTTTATAGTACATTGCAATTATTGTGTGCCATAACAGCCATTACGTAACGGTAATGGTAATGATGGCAGCCATCACGCGTTACGGGGTCGTAACAGCCATTACAGAAAAAACGACACTGCCCATAACAGACAAGGCCAATACATGTTTTTTCATCGGTTTTTTTCTCAGAATTGGTGGTGGCCATTATGGCCACCTTGATTGCATGCTCCTAAAAGACTGAGTTCCTACAATGCCAAAATCATTGTAACTGGGCAGTCTACAAAAGGCAAACACGTAATCTTCATGGAGACAATAATGGTTATCAAGAAAAGAAAAGGGAAAAAAAAACATGTGAGATGCTAATACTTGGATTTCTAATTGGTAATAAAAGAGTATTGTCTTTCAAACATCATTTGATGGTTACTAATTGGATGGTCAAATTATCCAGTTACTGTGATTTTGGGTCACATGCCCAGCAATTTGGCAACAGAATTGATCACGTTACGTGTATGCCACCCAACCTGTATTGTGGATGGGAGCGACTGTCAGGTCTGTCATAGTGTGAGTACAATGCACCATGCTCTGACAGGCTATCATAGCTTCTCCTCACAAATACTTGAAAATTGAAACTTTTTTGCACAGTTACACTTGAATTTTGAAATCAAACTACACGGAAATACATCCACCTGATGAACACAGGAAAACTCTCACACTCACAGTTCCTTGCCAGTGAGAGTGCCCAAGTAATATTGGGTATTCTTCAAGAATTATATCATATGTTACTTGCATCCTGCAGTTTGCACTGTACACTTGGGTTTTCAATTCTAACAGGTGGGACCTTGGTATGGCAATCCAGATCATCGGTCAATTGCATCCCTGCTGAGGATGGACCACACTGCAAACTTCTTCCTGATATGAAAATCCAAATAAACAATCCGGAGACCTTTTCCAGTTGAATGTGGATCACTATTGTATTTCTCTTCTTAAACACTTCATCTGCAGGCTGCAAATCGAATGGTTCAGATTGTCCTATTGAGGACATTTTAGGGGAACAATCCATCCATGGTGGGATGCCAAATACCAATGGTCTGTATTACCAAACCATGGGACCCACTCATTAGAATTGCAAACCTGTTTGTACACTTCGCAAAGAAGTGGGTCGGGTGTCATAAAACTCAAACATACTTAGCAGCTCTCGAGAAAGGAGAAGAATAGAACCAAAAGAGGAATTATACAATACATGGTGGCCCACATCTTTGCACAGTATACATGAGTTTACAATTCTAACGAACAGTGCCCATTTCTTCAGTAGCACAGACCACCTGTCATTTACATCCAACCATGGGTGCAGCTCACCCTAAACTTCTCCCATATTGGAAGATCCCAGCGACCAATATCAGGACCTTTCTTCTATTTCTCTTCCTAACCGTCTATCCATAGGCCGAAATCGAAAGTTCAAGATTGACCCATCAAGCAGATTTGCAAGGCATAGTCCATCCAATGAGGGAAACAACTCGCCAACGGTCCAGATCACCGAACCATAGTCCCCACTTGCCAGAATTGAAAACCATCACATGCTGCGCGAAGATGTACGAGAAGAAGAAGGGAAAGGTCTTACCGTGTGGCGAATCCGCAGCAACTTCTCGGAAGAATTGTTGGTGGGAAGGACGACTGTCTCCGCTTCCGCCTCCGAATCTCTTCCCTTCTGCGGAGGAGGAACCTTCTCCTCGACTGCGGCAACAGCGGCAGTGGACGAGGAAGGAGAAGAGGTGGTGGTTGTGGTGGAGATCCCATGTACGGAAACCCTAACCCTAGCTCTCGCGTATGAGAAGGAAATGAGCGTTCTGAGAGGAGGAGGAGAAGCTAATGAGGGTTTTGTAATAACGAGGGAGGATTGGGTGAGTTTTGGCGGGAGTTTGAAACAGGCGGAGGAAGATGAAATGAAGATGGACGGACAGGACGCGATTCTGTGAAGGACGTTCATCTCTCTCTCTTATGCTACGCACCCTCTCTTCGCCTACGCACCCTCTGTCTGCTGCAGCTGCTGCTGCGTGTTTGAAGATGCGTGGCGGATGTTTTTGCTTTATCTGATCTGAGAAAATCACTACCTATTTTGAAAGGAGCCGCGCGAGGGTAACTCGCCGTAGGTACCTACAAGGGTTAATTTCAAAAATTTAGAACATAGGAATGTATCTTAAATAAGATCCACACCGTCCATCAGATAATATTCCTAATTTTAACCATTGAAAATAAAAATCATGATCATCGAAAAAAATAGGTAGCTATACCTTGGGAAATAGTTGGACTGGAATGCCCACCATTAGTTTTTTGTAGGACCTTATAAGACATCGAAACCATTCATATAATCTGAATCTTTAAGATGAAATGTATATACAAAATCGAAGTGTCCCAAAACTCAGGTAGGCCACAATACATGCATTTAGAGATTTTAGTATAATATCTTTGGGATGGATCACATGAGTGATAAATCATCTTTATTTTTGGTGTCAAGAACAAAATTATAGTTCTGTACGTGATGGACGGAATGGATTTTATTAATTCTAAGTAGTTTCTCCCACGTTATTGAAATTAATGGGGATACGGAACCAGCGCGATGTACCAAGTGTTTTCATGTCCTAGGGGAGCTATTATGGGAATTTTTAATACGTCAGTTCCTAGGTGCAGCTAAGGTTACTAAAAGTACAATTTCTCAGGGTCCTTTTTCATTTTGGCCTTTTGATGAGATAAGGAAAATATTTCGGTCAAGAATGGTCAGATACTACTCTGTGTATGGAAGCCTTGCGACAAAGCCTTTTAAGGCCGAGAGAAATGGGAATGTGGGGCCCATCAAATCAGTGATTATGGACATCGGTTGGATAATATGGTCTATTCACATTAAAGTGAGCATTTTCAAACCCCTAAGAGGTATTTTTCCACTTTTTTTAAGGCTATGTATGGCCCAAAACTGTGTCAATGTTTCTCCTTACTATTAAATTCTTTTCACCGGCATGGTCTACCTATATTAAGTTTTGCCTTTAAACTTTTTTCAAGGACTCTAAATTAAAACCATTTTTATGTGAATGGATTTGATTTGTTTTCTAACATCCAGTGTACCCCACATAGGATCGTGTATGGTTTTAAAAGGTGTGGTTATTGGCACAAAGCACATTGTATGAAGATTCATCATATTCTTCGTACCAGGAAGGGAAAGAAAGCTTGGAAGTGGGGTTTGAAGGTCCCACCAAGGCAATGCATATGATCCGTTCTTCTTCGACATCGGTGGGCCGTTCTTCTTCCCTCTTTGTGTGACTTCAGTGGTCATCATCCGCTACTCCATATAGTGATGCACATCCAAGACAATGGTCAGACTGGATTGTAATGGAGAAGAAAGGTCAAGCCCACAACAATGATTCGATAAATGAAAATAGGTAAATCATCTCTTAAACTGTTTGTGGATGTGAATGTGCATTGGGAAGTGGAAAAATGTGAAGGGTGGAGGTCCACACGTGGGTTAGATCCCCCCTAATAGTTGTGGGTTCACTTGAGCATCGTGGGTTCCACCGAGTACTGTAGATTCTCACTAAGCACCGTAGATTCCCCCATGTGCACTATAGATTCCCCCAGTGCAGTGCAGGTTTTCCATGGGCACCATGCATTCCCCTGTGCATTGCGAGTTCCCCTGGGTAGTATGGATTCCTCCTGTGCATTGCGGGTTCCCACTGGGCAGTATGGATTCCCCCTGTGCACCGCGAATTCCCCCTGAGCACTATGGATTCCCCCTGAGTACTTAATATTCCCCTGAGCACTGTGATTTCCCTTGAACATTGTGGATTCTCCCTGTGCACTGTGGATTCCGACTGAGCACTATGGATTCCCCTTGACTACTCAATATTCCCCTGAGCACTGGGGATTCCCCCTAAACATTGTGAATCCCCCTTGTGCATTGTGGATTCTCGTTGAGCACTAAAGATTCCCTCCGAGCATTGTGGATTCCCTCTGAGCACTGTGGATTCCCATGTGCACTATAAATTCCTCCTGAGCATTGTAGGTTCCCCCTGAGCACTATGGATTCCCCCTGGGCACTATGACACTGTGGATTCCCTACGTACCATTGTGGGTTCCCCCTAGGCATTGTGGGTTCCCTCCGTACCATTGTGGTTCCCTCCGTACCATTGTGGGTTCCCACCATGATGTATTTATTGTATACACACCGCCCAACAATTTGGAGGGATCATTTTATGGCTCGAAATAAAAGAATGGGGCATATTAAAGCTCAAATGGACCCCACCGCATAAATAGTGGGGACAGAGACGCCCGCCATTGAAACCTTCATATGGCCCACCATGATGTTTATCTAGGATCCAATATGTTTATAAGTTCACACAGACATGGACGAAGGAAAAACACAAATATCAATTAGATCAAAAATTTTGTGGCCCCCTAGTAGTAAGCGCTCAATCCCAATTACTTTTATAGGGGGTCCACTTGAGCTTTGGATCTGCCATATTCTTTGTTTCAAACCCATAGGAGGGTTTTTTTTTTACTTGTCATTTGAAGTTGTATGTGGCCCACAACAATGTCAACATTTTTTAAGCTGTGCGTAGCCCACAACTGTGGAATCCCCCTAGCACTGTGGATTCCCACTAAGCACTGTAGATTCTTTCTAACACTATAGAATCCCCCAAAATACTATGTGAAAGTGAATGTGCATGTGGTTGTGGTTGTGGTTGTGAAAGTTGAATTGTATCTTTTAAGGTTAACAACCAAGCATTTTCATTTCAGATATAAAAATAGTTGAACATGACAACTATGCGCCTCATATGCTGCCACTATGATGGTGAACTAGTAAACAAATGTGGCAGATGAGGGTACAATGGTGGCGATTCTCAGTTTATTATGGTGAGCAATGAAATAAGATACAATGATCTTGTATCTAAAATCCTCAATAGCATCGACACGACACGAGAGGAATATGAGGTTAGAATAAAGTGTGTCTACCCCTCACATAACTCCGTATCACTTTGTCCACAATTGATCAGATACGATGACGATGTAGCAGCATATATGTTTATCTTCGGCTAAAACCTGAAAATTTATACACTCACAATGCTTTGTGCTCACGAGGAACCCACAGTGATTACGTGAAATCCACAGTGCTCAGGGGGAATCCAAAGTGCTCGAGGGGATCCGCAATGTCCAAGGGAGACCCGCAGTACCCAGGGGGAACCCTTAATGCCCAGGGGAGACCCACAATGCACATGGAAAATCCATAGTGCCCAGGGGAAACCTGCAATGCACGGGTGGCATCCATACTGCCTAGGGGAAACCCGCAGTGCACATGGGGAATCCATAGTGCCCAGGGGGAACTCGCAGTGCACAGGGGGAATAGTTTATCTATAGAGTGCCCGGGGGAACCCAACAAAATTATTAAGAATAAATCAAAAGAAAATAAAAAAAATTATATATTCTTGCCTCTGGCCGCCATATTAGTCACAATGAAGGAAGAGTCGAGCTATGGTCATCGGAATGAGTCCCACAGATGGAGAAGCAACAGTGTTAATTGTCATCTTCAATGGTGATCAATTTCTTGTGAAAGGAATGGATGACGGTGGCCCCTACGGTGGTGGTGGTGGTCCCCTCCCATCTTAAAAAAAAAACCCTCTGAATGGGGATGAACATGGGTCTGACCTCCCTTATACATCTCTTAACTAAGAATGTGGGGCCCATTGTGCATCTCCATTGCAATCCACTCCAACCATTATCTTAGAAAAAAATTTCAGGGCATGGATCGAAGAATTAGGGATGAAGAGATCAGGTATGGATCACATTAGGAGAAATAATTGCATATGAAAAACCACCAATATTTCTATTAGAGGCCTAAGAGGCCTCTATTAGATATAAAATCAAATACCTCTCGTGGGTTTGGAAATGCTCACTTTAATGTAAACGGATTAGATTGTCCAACCGATGTTCACAATCGCTGATTTCATGGGCTCCACATTTCCATTTCTCTTTGCTCTTGTGTACCGAGTAACTCAGTACACTAAGTGTACTAAGTAAACTTTGTGGGGTCCACCGTGGTTTATGTATTTCATCCACTCTGTTTATCCATTTTAACAGATAATTTTATGGCTTGACACAAAAAATGAAGTATATAAAAATCTTAAGTGGACCACACCATAAGAAAAATGTGAATTGAACCTATACCATTGAAACATTCTTAGGGGCCGCGGAAGTTTTAGATCAAGTTAATATTTTTTACCTTCATCAATGTCTGTGTGATCTTGTGAACGGGTTGGATGACAAATAAACATCACCACAGGCCCTATAAAGGTTTCAATGGTGGAAATCATTATACCCCTTGTTTCCTGTGGTATGGTCAACCTGAGTTTTGGATATGCTTCAATTTTGGTTTCAACCCCTTATATGATATGGAAATGCGGATGGATGGTGTGGATAAACTACATAAATTTATGGTGGGCCAAACTGAGTTTACTCAGGTACCATAAGAGTGTATGGGTAACTCAAGACGCAATCTGATTTCGCCTGCAAGGCTTCCGTAGGTAGAGTAGTCCGTCAGAGGGGCATTCTTGACTGAAGTATTTTCATTATCTTGTCAAAATGCCAAAATGAAAAAGGGCCACGTTAAATCGAACTTCTAGTAAAAATAGCCACACCTCAAGGCTAATCTCCAACTACCACCCTTCATATGCAGACACTTGAAAATTGTACACATGGTGATATTAATCAAAATTAAACTAACTACATTGTGTAACTCATTAAATATTAAAAAACAGGTTGGTTGGTCCATCCTAACTCTGATTAATGGACCCCCCCCCCCCCCCCCCCCCCCTCCTTTTTTTTCTGAAATTTGGATATATTCGTTTCTAACCATCCATTAAATTCCCCTAGGCCTGTTTGATAGCACATAAAGAAAAGCAATTGAAGGTAAATAAGCAATGATTACTTCTCTATCAGTGGACCGTTGTCCCAAAAATCCTTACATTGGTACCATGCTACGTACAAAAATCACGTGGGCCCACCATGATATATGTGTTATATCCATGCCGTCCAGTCATTTTTCCAAATCATTTTAGGCATAAGTTAAAAAATGAGATAGATCCGAAGCTCTAGTGGCCCACAATAATAATAATTATATCTACCATTAAACCTAATGTTATCTACGGTGTGGTCCACTTGATCTTTGGATTTATCCCATTTTTTAACTCATGTCCTATAATGATTTGAAAGGGTGAATAAGCGGTGTGGATACAACACATGCATCATGGTGGGGCCCACAAAGTTTTTGATTTGGAATTCCATCTCTCTATGTAAAAATCACCATTTCTCATTTACTTTCATTTCTTTTCATTTACCTCCAATCTAATATTTGAACTAACCGAATAAGAGCTTGTGTGGTTAATATGATACATCTAAACTGATAGTCATTATTTTGACGGTTTGATTTGCATTACTTATAGTCCACTCAGAAAATTAGATTGGTCGAAGAGTTCTGTCCTCTGATTCATGGACACTTGTTTGTTGAAATAGGACCGTTCAATATTCTCTATTTTTAACCATCCAAAACCGCTCACCAATCCCATAGTCAGATAATCAAATAGGATTCACCTTTGTTTCATGCTTTGTCTAAACTGGGGCCCATAGGTTTCTACTGCTTAATTTGAATTAATTTTAGTCTGGTTTGGTAATTTCTAAGTGCCTGCGTATCATCTATCACACCATTCCAGACTATCAAAGTGGAGTCCTGTGATCGTTTGCCACTATTTTTAAAAAATGGTTTTAAAAGTCATTGCTCATTTGATAGTTAGATCCAAACCCTGTATTGGGTGGGTCCTATAGTGGAGATGCCCTGATAAAATATCAGGCCAATCCACTCACGACAGACAGCATAATTCTGGAAAATAAAGAATAAATTATGAAATCTTGACTGTTTTGTATCATCCTTAGTTTTCTAAGTTGTAGCTCAATTGATTAGTTGATTGACATGATTTTCGGTCGATGTCATTTGCATATTGGGACCCATCTAATGGATGCCTTTGATCAAGGTGACAGTAAGGGCCATTTGGATCATCTATAAAATGTAGGCAAGGGTGCATCAACCTCAGAATCAGGTCATAGCATGTCCAACCCATTATCGTTTCATTCTCATCTTGGGCCATCCAAACAGGCCCTAAATGGAGAAGTCAATGGGCTGGGCTGGGCTGTTGAGCTTTTGGGCTTGGCTTGAAATACTAAGCCCAAAGGCCGTACCCTAGCCGAAAATTTAAGCCCGTTGTTGATCGGGCTAGGTTCAGGTGGTTTGGCCCGACTAGAACCCGACCAACCCCCAGCCTGTTTAAGGTTTCAAGGACATTTCCATTAATATCATGGGCTTGGCCCGGACCCAAAATCTCACAGGCTGGTCTTGGGCCTATTTGTTTTCACCCATATGGCCCGGTCTAGACTCAGGCCTGGGTTTTACTTTGCAAGGCGGCTTCTACGACAGCCCGAGATGAACACGGCCGGTTGATGGCTTTGTTTCTAAGGCTAATTCTCTATAGTATGCTCATCATAAGCAGGGGTCACCCATCACCAAAATCCACATGTAGGGACACTTGCCGGTATGGGGCGTAGTTTTTCAGTTTGGTGACTTATTTTGTTGCACACCAAAACTGACACAACTCGGCCAAGTTTGAGTTTTACCTATGATATTTTAATCCATTTTCACACCTCAGGTGGACTACATCAAAACATATGAAATCTAAAAAAGAAAGTTTTTTACTTTATATATTGTGGCCACACCATAGGAAACAATTGGGATGGAATGCACACCATTGGTCATGTACACCTACCATCGTGTTTATATGCCATGCAATTCATTCATCCGTTGGCTTGTTGAGTATTTTGGTTTGACACTACTTCACACTCAAGAAGAAGTGAGTTATGTATGAGCTAAGCTTAGAGATAGAAGTCCTCTTTTGTTTCTCTACAGTGAAGTAAGACCAAGTTTATGAGCTTATTATCCTAGGTCAGAACAAGTTGATAAGATCTCATTTTTTATATCCTCATGTCCCTCCCATGTTGATTCATTGGGATAAAAGAATTACACAAGAATCCCAGTATTCCCAACCTCATGTGGGCCATACTATGAGGAATTAGAGGTTTCTGTAAAATTTTAAACTAGGCGCCCCACTTGGGGGTGTTGAATCAACTTGCTTTTCAAGAACAAGGCCAAACTAAGGGGTGGTGTAACTGATGGATAGGGTGGATTTTATACATGCTGGATCGTTTTCTCATATTGGAGAAAGTCTTCCCAAGGCCAAACTAAGGGGTGGTCCACGTCATCCCAAGAAATTCCAGTGCCATTGCTTCTCATTGGTCCACGTCATCCCAAAGGACTCCGGCTGGCGAGATACGCGGGATTTCTCTCTCCCAGATACAACGCGTGCTACACAACATCATTTTTAAGTGAGTAACTTCTTTGGGTCCCACAATGATTTATGTTTCATATCCACACCGTTCATCAATTTTTAAAGATGATTCTAGAGCATGAACCCAAAACAGAGGCATATCCAAAGCTCGAGTAAACCACATCAAAGAAAATAGCCAAGATTGAATGGAAACTGTTCACTGCCTTCCTAAGTTCTACTGTTACGTTTATTTGCCATCTAGCCTTTTAATAATGTTACACATACCTTCATGAAGGGAAAACACAAATATAAGTTTGATAAGAGCCTCCTATGGCCCCAAGAATTTTTCAACAGTAGGCATTCAATTCAGACTGTTTCTGTCATGTGGCTCGGTTGAGCTTGGTTCTGCCTCATTTTTTGTCTAGTTCCATAAAATGGTATGAAAAAATGGCTGGACGGTATGATCTGATAAATCCATCATAATAGGGCCCACTGAAGTTTCAGATATAGATACTTTCCGTTTTCTTCTCTCACGGGAATGTGCTGCACCACGGGAGCATATTAGGTGAGACCCCGGCCTCACCCAAGACCGTACGGCCCTTCCTGAGGTGCCCACCTTGTCATGTATATTCTATATCCACCCGTTCATCCATTTTTTCGGATCATTTTAAAGATTTATCAAAAAAATGAAACAGTTGTGGCTTAACATTACCTATGCCATAGGAAACAGTGGTGACTTACCAATAACAGGCCACAAAAGTTTTGTAACGGGCTGATATATGTTTTTCCTCTTCATCCAGGCTTATGCGAACTTATCAACAGATTGGATGTCAAATAAAAACCTATAGAAATATTAAGGTGATCCCCAAGAAGTTTTTAATTGTAGGGCGTTCAATCACAACTTTTTCCTAGAGTATGGTCCAGTTGATGATTGGATATTCTTAAATTTTAGTAGAATGCTCTAAAATGATCTAAAAATTAGTATGGACAGAGTGGATGTAAAATAAACAAATCAAGGTGGGCCCCACGGTAAGGGTTGCACCGTCTTGGGTGATGCTCGGTCTCACCTAATCCGATCCCCAGCATCACACAGCAAGCACGAGAGGTGTGAAATTTAAGTGGGCTCCACGATGATGTATGTGTTAGATCCACACCGTCAATTCATTTTTTTCATATCATTATAGGCTATAAACCTAAAAACAATGCAGATTTAAAGTTAAAGTGAACCACATCATTGAGGACAGTAAGAATTAATGCTACCATTGAAAACTTCTTGGGGCCACAGAATGCTCTTATCAAGACGATATTTTTATTTTAACTTCATCTAGGCATGTGTGATCTTATGAACAGGTCAGATGGAAAATAAGCCTCAATGTTGGCCCTAGAAAAGTTTCAACAGAAGTTTGTTCAATTCCGATTGCTTTATGTGATGTGATCCACTTGACGTTTGGATGTACCTCATTTTTGGGATTGTGCTCTAGATTTATTTGTGCTCTAGATTTATCTGAAAAAATTGATGGACGGTATAGATTTAACAAAAAAATCATGGTGGGAACCAGAAAAAGTTGCACGCGTTAAAAGTCGGTTGTATGCGAAAGAGAAAAATCCTGAGTATATTAGCAAATGGAGTCGTCGAAAATGACGTGGACTAATGAGAAGCAACGGCACTGGAATTTCTTGTGCCTTCGACACAGACCGCACTCCTTATTTATAGAAAAAAATAAAAAGATTACAAGATAGCTTAATCCTAATAGAGTTATGGGCCCACACAGTATAGAGAATGGTCCAGCCCATCTCAATTACCTAACAAGTAGGAAATTGATTTTGTTTTTTTAAAGAGCTTTACTACCAAAACTTCGCTTTCTTGGCATTTTCAGTTACAATTAGTGGGGTTTTATTGGAACATTTTTTTACACATAGCATACATGGCCTTTATAATTAGCATTGAACTATTAAGGACAGATGTTGCATGCCTAAGTCATGTTTTTTGAAAGAAATTACAACATACGATGTAGATGTACACTGTATGAGTATGACCTTTATGTTACATTCTGATAAGTTCATGGTCCTACAATTCCATCTGTCGGTCCTTTGATGTACACCCAATATGAATGGATAAAATGGTTTTAGGCTCAAGTCCATTCTTGTAGGTCCATAAGCAAGTGAATTTGTAGTCCACTAGTTAGGCCCATAGTTCTAAAACTTATTGAGTCAACTCAAAATGTAGTTGAGTCAACTTGACTCGGTGAGATTTCTAGCCAAATCATTGGGAAATTCTATCGTGCGTCTGACTTGTTCCTGCCTCCCCACAACTCATCGAGTCAACCCGACACAACTTAGGTTGACTTGAATTGAGTCACTCGGTGATTCACTGTGAGCAAATGACTGTAACAAGTAAACTAATCAATGGATTGTTAATATTTTTTGTATTTTATATTACTTATGCTAGTTTAACAATGTTAAATAAACTACTACTCAAAGATTCATGTATATAGGCTCAACCCAAGGGCAAATTTTGTATTAAGGTTTTTTTAATATGATTATAAGATTTTAGAATAATTTCATATTCCTAGTTCTATTTGGTGTGAATACATAATATCTTACCTATAAGTGGGTTATAGGTTTCACAAATACAAAAAATTACTTACCCATAGCTTATAACTTACATCTAAACAAGCATTATGTAAGTGACTTTCACTTGAAAGTGTCTTTTAAGTGAAAGTCACAACTTGAAAACTTCTAGGAATGGAAACAACCCCTTAATGTTCTTATTTCGTAGGTAATCACTCAGTCATCGTTTGGATGCTTGTAAGTTTTTAAGTTTAACTTTCACTTGAAAGTCATGGCCCCTTTGGATGTAAGTTAAGTCTCTCACACACACAAACAAGTAATACAACTCCCCTTTATAGAGCTAGTTTGTCTCCTCCAATAAGATTTTTGGGGGGGGGGGGCTAGTAGTCACAAATGTACTTATGATTACTGGCCGACAATTTCTTTTCTACTATGTAAATTTTGCTTTCATTGAGATTAGCTTATCTTACTTTATGACGTTCTATTGTCATCCTTCGATCAACTTCGATATTTATTCAATAAATACATGTTTATATGCTTTCTTGGAGCAGTATTTAAGTAAAATAAAAAATAAAAAATCAATAATGTGGAGCATTGTAAATTCTTTACAATTTTTCTCCCGTTGATGTAGGGATAGAGTTCATAATGAAGTATTTTCAATTAAAAAAAAGATTGAATAAAAGGTTGCATTTGCTTGATTTGGGATACTATATTACAGAGGCATATTTGCTGCTCTTGGGATTCAAACATTTGATATTTTGTTCTAATACCATGTCAAACAAGCACATACTATAAAAGCTCCAACCATTAGAGGATGGCATATCAATGCATATCAAGGGACTTTAATACTGGGGTCTGCCCCATTTTCAAACTTTGGATCCATCTCCAAATCTTCTAGGCCCTTCAGTCATCCTGTTTGATTTTCTCTTTCCATGGCACTACTTAGAGCATTCCAATTGTGGCAGCTAGCTTTCTCCCTGCCATATCTTTGCTTCTTCACCAATCAGACTAATAAGTTCGATGCTCTTTTACATGTTGTATTGAAAGAAATGCAAATTTTTCTCGCTTCTCTATGCTGTCTATATACGGCTCTATTTTTATTGCCATTTTTATCGACTTACGAGTGAGCATAAAAGTCATGATCTTCAGCCTAGCTATATCTCAATGGCCATTTCCATCAACTTACGAGCATACAAGTCATGACCTTCAAGCAGCTGTAATGGAAAATAGTTGTATTGTTAATATATTATCTAACCTTATAATTAAATAATTAGTGGATGCACTCCCACACCTTTTGGGACAGTGGTAGACTAAGTGAAGATAACTTCGTTTCAACACTGAGGTATAGGTATTGATTCCCAACGTGGGGGTGACTAACAGTGGGATGTGTGTACTAATTTTAATTGAACCTAACTAAACTGGACTTTTAACTGGGTTTGAAATTGGGAGACCTGAGCTCAAACCAAATCTAAATTGGCCTGAAAATTTGGACCCAGATCATGAAAGTTGGGCTGGATTCCCAGTCATGTACAGCACAGGTCTTGATTCCCATTGACAACTCTACCCATGAGCCAGCCAAGGTCCTGTGGCTTGGTTAGGCTGTGCCAAGCCTATTGAGAATTCCTGTAAATCCTCCTCCATTAACCCACGGAATCCTCCTTGATTGTAGGAGATGACACACAAATTTGTTTTGATTATTTCCTTTTATTGTAGATATTATAGCTGTGTAATTAGATTGTACAGATTGTATAAAGGAACAATATATTATAAATAGAAATACTCACCAACGTTAAAGGTGCAGTGATTTGCAAACCCTTTTATGGTATCGGAGCAGACACGGGTTCAACCTCCCATCGATCCCCATGGCTACCGATTCCTCCAACTCTCTCCTTTCCTTCAACAACATGATTCATATGGTGACCATTAAACTCTCTTCCTCAAATTACCTTCTCTGGTGAAATCAGCTTATTCCGCTTCTTGAATGCGAGGGACTTCTTGGCTATGTGGATGGGTCCATTGCTCCACCCAAAAACTCCATCTCTGCCATTGAGTCTTCTACACTAACCTAGAAATACACAGGATTGGAAGCTCCAAGATCAACGCATCTTCAGCTTGCTTCTCTCCTCCCTCACCGAAGAAGCTATGGCAGAAGTGCTTGGTCTCACCACTATCAGAGACGTCTGGCTTGCCTTGAAAATTCTTTCAGTCATCGTTCCAAAACACATGAACTCCATCTCAAAGATGAATTGCAATTGATCAAATGAGGAACCTGCAGCATTTCCGAATATTCTCGCTCATTCAAGGCGTTATGTGACCAGCTCTTGGCGCGATGGGTTGTCCGATTGATGATACAGGACAAATCTCACTGGTTTCTAAGGGGGCTAGGTGCTGATTTCTCCATCTTTTCTACTGCCCAGATGTCGCTCACACCCCTTCCCCCTTTCACCGATCTGGTTTCTAAGGCTGAAAGCTTTGCAATTTTTCAAAAATCTCTTGAGCAATCCCCCGTTACCCCTGTTGCGTTCACCGCCACCCATGGTTCTTCTTCTAACTCTCACGTTGGTGGTCACTTTAAACAATTTCGTGGCCGTGGAGGACACTAGCAATACAACGAACCTGGTCGTGGCTGTCGTTATTATACTCCCCATTGCCAGATCTATAAAAAGAGGGCCATGTTGCTGATCATTGTCGAAACCGCTATAATCGGGCTAATGCTCAACTTGCTGAAGCATTCACTACTGCTTGCTCTCTTTCAACTGAAGCCGAATCTGATTGGTACATGGACACGGGTGCCTCAGCACATATGACTCCTCACTTGGGTAAACTGGACAAATCAGAACCATATTCTGGTAAGGATCGTGTACTTGTCAGCAATGGAGTCTCTCTTCAAATTACCCACACTAGCAGTGTCTACCCCTCTCAAAATATTCAACTGTTAGACGTGCTTGTTGTCCCTCGCCTTATCAAAAATCTTTTATCCATTAGTAAATTAACAATTAATTTTTCATTCACTGTTATATTTACTAATGATCAGTTTATTGTACAGAACCGAATAACAGGAAAGGCAGTAGCAATTGGTAAACGCGAAGGTGGTCTTTATGTGCTGGAATGCGGAAATCAAGCTTTCATTTCTGTTCTTACTAAAAAAATATCTACATGCCTCATTTGATTTATGGCATGCTTGACTTGGACATGTCAATCATTCTGTCATATCTTTATTGAATATAAAAGGTCATTTATCTCTTACTTCTTTGCTCCCCACTTCGCATAGGTGCTCTACATGTCAGTTAGCAAAAAGTCATCGGTTGCCTTTTTCTTCAAACAATAGTAGATCTAATTCTATGCTTGGCCTAATTCATTGTGACATTTGGGGTCCATCCCCTATTAAATCAAATGCTGATTTTATCTATTATGTGTTATTTATAGATGACCACTCATGTTTCACATGGCTTTACCCCATGAAGCTGAAGTCTAATTTCTTTGATATTTTCCTCCGCTTTCAACGATTTGTGGAAAATCAACTCTTGGCAATAATAAAATTTTTCAAAGTGATGGAGGAGCCGAATTCACCAGTACTTGATTTCAATCTCACCTCCAGGACAATGGCATTCATCATCAAATGCCATGTCCTTACACTCTATCCCAGAATGGACGTGCTAAACGCAAACATCGTCATGTGACTGAAATAGGTCTTGCTCTTCTCTTTCATTCCCATGTTTCCACTCATTTTTGGGTTAATGCTTTTAGCACTGCCACGTACATTACCAACCGATTGCCCATGCCGATCCTTGGTGGCATTTCACCTTTTGAGGTTCTGTATGGTAAGTCTCCTAAGTATGATCATTTTCATCCCTTCGGCTGTCGAGTATATCCTTATTTACGTGATTATCTTTCTAATAAATTTGCTCCACATAGTTTGCCTTGCATTTTTATTGGTTACAGTCCATCTCATAAGAGCTTCCGTTGCTTGAATACCACTACTTCTCATATTTACATTACTCGGCATGCTCAATTTGATGAGTCTTTCTCTCCATTTTTAGCCTCTTCACGTGCACATCCCTCTTTAGAGTTGGTCATCTTTAATTTTTTAGAGCCATGTACTTTCATTTCTACCTCTTTGGCTCCATCACCTGTGACCACTATTACACCGCCCCTTACTGACCCCTGTACTACCTGTGATGATTCTCCTGTTTCTGAGTCCATGCAGGTTTCCAGCCCATCCTCTGCTTTGGATCCTACTGCACGTGAGCCTAATGATTCCTCAAGCTCTGGAGCTCTACCCACTGGATCAGATACATCCACCTCAGTGTCTAATTTAGCTCCACCTACTAGTCACTCTATGGTCACTCGAGCTTAAGATGTGATCTTCAAGCCCAAGCATCCGATTTTTTCAGCTCCGTACAACCTCCGGCCCTTCTCCGTGCCTTGCTCAGTACTTCCGAGCCCAAAGGTTTTCTCTCTGCAGCTAAGGATCTTGCATGGCTTGCCGCTATGGATACAGAAATTACAACATTGCTCAAAAATGATACTTGGGTTCTTGTTCCTCGGCCGTCCAATACAAATATTATGGGCTTAAAATGGGTTTTCAGGACCAAATATCATTCTGATGGTTTCATTGATCGCTTCAAGGCTCGCCTAGTTGCCAAGGGTTACACACAGCTTCCCGGACTTGACTACATTGACACCTTTAGTCCCATGGTCAAAGCTTCCACCGTCAGGGTTATTCTCTCTCTAGCTGTGTCTAATCGATGGCCCTTATGTCAACTTGATGTCAAGAATGACTTTCTTAATGGTGTTCTTTGTGAAGATGTTTATATGGAACAACCTCCTGGCTATGTTGATCCTTGGCATCCTCTTCATGTGTGCAAATTAAAAAAGGCTTTCTATGGTTTGAAACAAGCTCCGCGGGCTTGGTTTCACCGTTTTAGTACATTTCTCTCACAACTTGGTTTCTTTTACAGCCGTGCTGACACGTCCCTCTTTGTCTTTAGTAGAAAAGCCGATCTCCTCTATCTGTTGCTCTATGTTGATGACATCATTGTTATAGGGAATAATTCAGCACTTCTCAACCATTTCATTCAGCAGCTGCACTTGGAATATGCCCTTACCGACTTAGGCTCCTTCAGCTATTTTATTGGCCTCGAGGTATCCTCTCTTCCGGACGGACTTTTTCTCAGTTAAACCAAGTATGCCGATGATATCCTTGCTCGTGCTCAGTTACTTGACAGTAAGCCTGTTGCTACACCAATGGTTGTGTCTCAGCGCCTCTCCTCCAACGGAGCACCCTTCTCGGATCCTACACTTTATCGTTCTTTGGTTGGCGCCTTACAATATTTGACCATCACGCGCCCTGAGCTTGCTTAGTCTATTAATTTTGTCAGTCAATTCCTTCATGCTCCAACTGAAGAACATTTTCAGGCCGTCAAGTGTATTCTGTGCTATGTCAAGGGCACTCTTCACTTTGGCTTAACCTTTTCTGCATCATCCTCTACTGGTCTCACGGCCTATTCTGACGCTGACTGGGCAGGGTGTCCTGATACTTGGCGCTCCACCTCTGGTTATTCCATTTATCATGGGGACAATCTTATCTCCTGGAGTGCTAAAAAGTAGCCTACTGTTTCCCGCTCTAGTTGCGAATCCAAGTATTGTACTCTCGCTCTTACCGCTGTTGAGGTTATGTGGCTTACTCATCTCCTACATGATCTCAAGGTCACCCTCACACATCGGCCCCTATTACTTTGTGACAACAAGAGTGTCATTTTCTTAAGCTCGAATTCTGTTTCTCACAAGCGCGCTAAACACATCGACCTTGACTACCATTTCTTACGAGAACTTGTTGTTGCCGGCACTCTTTGCACTCAACATGTTCCATCCAACTTGCAAGTCGCCGATATCTTTACCAAAAGTGTTTCCCGACCGTTGTTTACCTTCTTCCGATCCAAGCTTCGCGTCGGCTCCAATCCCACACTTAGCTTGTGGGGGGTACTGAGAATCCCTGTAAATTCTCCTCCATTAACCCACAGAATCCTCCTTAATTATAGGAGATGACACACAAATCTGTTTTGATTATTTCCTTTATAGTAGATATTATAGCAGATTGTATAAAGGAATAATATATTATAAATAGAAATACTCACCAACGTTAAAGGTGCAGTGATTTGCAAACCCTATTAAAGCCTACAATAAAAATACTCAAGACCACCAATGAATGAGGTTGGGATGGGGCTGAAGGTAAATGCAAGCCCATGTCTAGCCCAATTAATTACAAGACCCACCCCAAGCGAAGCCTAAAGCTGCAGGACTTGGGTTGGGTTAGGTAAACCTAGCCCATCCCTTGTAACAAGCTTAGTCCAGTCTAATCACAATGACAATATTGTCAGGTGGACTGCATCACACGAAAACAGTGGTGATTGACGATTAAAAATCTCTCGTGGCCCATAAAAGCTTATATATATATATATATATTCAAAGTAAACATTACGGTTGGGATTATGTTGGCATTTTTAGTTACAATCGGGGCGGGTTTATTTAAACATTTTGTTACATCTCACATATCTCATGTATTTTGAAGTAGAAAAATTACAATATACAATGTAGATATGTACAATATGAGTATGACATTTATTTTATTATTATTATTTTTTTAAATACTAGGTTATAAAATCCTCGACTGGAAGTTTTGCACGGTATACTTAGATTTTTTTCTAGTTCAATAAGCCCATGGTCCTGCAATCCCATCCGTCAATCCATTCGTTCTCAATATGGATAGATAAAATGGTTTATGTTCAAGTCCTTTCTTGTAGGTACATGATGAAGTGAATCTGTAGTCCGCTAGTTAGGCCCATTGTTCTAGAACTTGTTGAATCAACTTGATCCTAACTCGGCGCAACTATTTGAATCGACATGACTTGGGGTAACTTGAACCGAGTTACTCGGCGACTCACCATGAATAAATGAACCTAACAAGCATACTAACCAATGGGTTGTTAGTAGTTTTTGTATAATAACAATGTTAAATCAATTTTTGTATTTAATTTTTATCTTGTAATTTATTAAATATCTAATCAAGTCTTCAAATCAACCCCACTTCGCCCATCTAGTTCGGTAGAGTGCAAGGCTCTTAACCTTGTGGTCGTGGGTTCGAGCCCCACGGTGGGCGAATGCTTTTTTTCTTTTACTCTTGGCCCATGTATAGGATGATCCAAATTGTTCACACAATAGTTCCCACCATGAATAGGACTTAGCAAGGTATTAGTGGGTGCAAATAATTCTAACCATTGATTTGCACTCAAGTCCATTTTTTCAATGGTTAAAGATCATCTTTAAAGGAAAAGGAGTATTGTTCATGGCCATACATGATGTGGCTTATTGGAAGTCTAAAGTAATTTGGACTTTTTAGAGCTTAAAAAAGATAGTGTATGAACATATTTGGATTTTCATTCTACAAAGAAGTATAATCAAGGTGTTCTCATATTGAAAATTCTTGCTACCTTTCCAAAAGATTAAAAAGCTAGAAATTTTGAAGAATCAAAGAACTTGATTGAAAATTATTTTAAAGACATTATAAGTAGGTTACACTATCAAAGTATGTTTCGCTTAATTTGAACTTGTATATTTTGATATCTTGAGTTTCAATCGTAAAATTTTATGTAGAATTAAAAGTGTTAATCAATGCATTAATCATAGAGACCTAACTATCTTAATTAAAACCATAGCAGGTTGAGAAGCCATTGCTGCGAGCTGGATGATGGAGTCTTCCGTGCCTTACAAGTGAATGGAAAGAAAGAGCATCAGACGTATATGGGTTTGGAGACTCAACCTATTCAAGTAGATGCATAGAGGAGAAAAGTTTAAAACCCATCATAACTTTTCTCCTTAAAGGGTACATACAATTTTAGCATTTCAAGTCTATTAAGTAGATTGTGCATGTATCATACTTAAGGTGTACCACACCTACATGTAGAGCTATACACGAGTTGAGCAAGCTCGAAAAACTCGCTCGACTTGGCTCAAATTGGAAGTGAGCCGAATTGAGTCGAGCACCAAGCAGGGCTGAGTGATTCAAGACGAATAACGAGCAGGGCTAAGCTCGACTCGACTCGTGTACAGCTCTACCTACATGGATTTAAGGCCGATTACAACTTTAGTGGGGCCCACTAGTATGCTCGGTCATAATATTCAACTCTTAGGTAGATTTAAATCATTTATTAATTAAACCCACATTGTAGAACTCTTAGATTAAATACATGAATTCCAAGAAGAAGAATGAAAAAGGTAAAAATTAAGTCTATTATAGAAAATTTAAGGAAGAAAAGAGTGCAACTCATTAAATCGACACGACTTTGGGTAACTCGAACTGAGTCACTCGGCGACTCACCAAGAATAAATGAACCTAACATGCAAACTAACCAATGGGTTGTTAGTAGTTTTTGTATATTAACAATGTTAAATCAACTCCTATTTCTAATTTTTATCTTGTAATTTATTACATATTTAATCAAGTCTTCAAATCAACCCCACTTCGCCCGTCTAGCTCAGTTGGTAGAGCGCAAGGCTCTTAACCTTGTGGTCGTGGGTTCGAGCCCCATGGTGGGCGAATGCTTTTTATTTATTTATTCTTGGATCGCCTTGTGGTCGTGGGTTCGAGCCTACGGTGGGCGAATGCTTTGTTTTTTATTTATTCTTAGCCCATGTATAGGATGATCAAAATTGTTCACACAATAGTTCCCACTATGAATAGGACTTAGCAAGGTATTAGTGGGTGCAAATAATTCTAACCATTGATTTGCACTCAAGTCCATTTTTTGAATGGTTAAAGATCATCTTTAAAGGAAAATGAGTACTGTTCATGGCCATACATGATGTGGCTTACCATAAGTCTAGAGTAATTGGACATTTTAAAGCCTAAAAAAGATGGTGTATGAACATGTTTGGATTTTCGTTCTATCAAGAAGTGTAGTCAAGGTGTTCACATATTGAAAATTCTTGATACCTTTCCAAAAGACGAAAAAACTAGAAATTTTGAAGAATCAAAGGACTTGATTGAAAATTATTCTAAAGACACTATAAGTAGGTTACATTATCAAAGTGTGTTTCGCTTAGTTTGAACTTGTATATTTTGATATCTTGAGTTTCAATTGTAAAATTTTATGTAGAATTAAAAGGATTAATCAATGCATTAATTATAGAGACCTAACTATCTTAATTAAAACCATAGCAGGTTGAGAAGCCATTGCTGCGAGCTGGATGATGGAGTCTTTCGCGCCTTACAAGTGAATGGAAAGAAAGAGCATCAGACGTATATGGGTTTGGAGACTCAACCTATTCAAGTAGATGCATAGAGGAGAAGAGTTTAAAACCCATCATAACTTTTCTCCTTAAAGGGTACATACAATTTTAGCATTTCAAGTCTATTAAGTAGATTGTGCATGTATCATACTTAAGGTGTACCACACCTACATGTAGAGCCTATACACGAGTTGAGCAAGCTCGAAAAACTCGCTCGACTTGGCTCAAATTGGAAGTGAGCCGAATTGAGTCGAGCACCAAGCAGGGCTGAGTGATTTAAGACGAATAACGAGCAGGGCTAAGCTCGACTCGACTCGTGTACAGCTCTACCTACATGGATTTGAGGCTGATTACAACTTTAGTGGGGCCCACCAGTATGCTCGGTCACAATATTCAACTCTTAGGTAGATTTAAACCATTTATTAATTAAACCCACCTTGTAGAACTCTTAGATTAAATACATGAATTCCAAGAAGAAGAATGAAAAAGGTAAAAAATAAATCTATTATAGAAAATTTAAGGAAGAAAAGGGTGCAACTCATTAAATCAACACGACTTGGGGTAACTTGAACTGAGTCACTCGGCGACTCACCAGGAATAAATGAACCTAACATGCAAACTAACCAATGGGTTGTTAGTAGTTTTTGTATATTAACAATGTTAAATAAACTCCCATTTCTAATTTTTCTCTTGTAATTTATTAAATATTTAATCAAGTCTTTAAATTAATCCCGCTTCGCCTGTCTAGCTCAGTTGGTAGAGCGCAAGGCTCTTAACCTTGTGGTCGTGGGTTCGAGCCCCACGGTGGGTGAATGTTTTTATTTATTTATTCTTGGACCGGTAGAGCGCAAGGCTCTTAACCTCGTGGTCCTGGGTTCGAGCTCACGGTGGGTGAATGCTTTTTTTATTTTACTCTTGGCCCATGTATAGGATGATCCAAATTGTTCACAAAATAGTTCCCACCATGAATAGGACTTAACAAGGTATTAGTGGGTGCAAATAATCCTAACCATTGATTTGCACTCAAGTCCATTTTTTGAATGGTTAAAGATCATCTTTAAAGGAAAATGAGTATTGTTCATGGCCATACATGATGTGGCTTATTGGAAGTTTAAAGTAATTTGGACTTTTTAGAGCTTAAAAAAGATGGTGTATGAACATGTTTGGATTTTCATTCTACAAAGAAGTGTAATCAAGGTGTTCTCATATTGAAAATTCTTGCTACCTTTCCAAAAAATGAAAAGCTATCAATTTTGAAGAATCAAAGGACTTGATTGAAAATGATTTTAAAGACACTATAAGTAGGTTATATTATCAAAGTGTGTTTTGCTTAGTTTGAAATTGTATTAAGTTTCAATTGTAAAATTTTATGTAGAATTAAAAGGATTAATCAATGCATTAATCATAGAAACCTATCTTAATTAAAACCATAGCGGGTTGAGAAGCCATTGCTGCAAGCTGGATGATGGAGTCTTCCGCGCCTTACAAGTAAATGGAAAGAAAGAGCATCAGACGTATATGGGTTTGGAGACTCAACCCTATTCAAGTAGATGCATAAAGGAGAAGAGTTTAAAACCCATCATAACTTTCTCCTTAAATGGTACATTCAATTTTAGCATTTCAAGTCTATTAAGTAGATTGTGCATGTATCATACTTAAGGTGTACCACACCTACATGAAGAGCTATACACGAGTTGAGCAAGCTCGAAAAACTTGCTCGACTCGGCTCAAATCAGAAGTGAACTGAACCGAGTCGAGCACCCAGCAAGGCTGAGTGATTCAACACGAGCAACGGGCAGGGCTAAGCTCGACTCGACTCATGTACAGCTCTACCTACATAGATTTGAGGCTGATTACAACTTTAGTGAGGCCCACCAGTATGCTCGATCACAATATTTAACTCTTATGTAGATCTAAACCATTGATTAATTAAACTCACCTTATAGAACTCTTAGATTAAATACATGAATTCCAAGAAGAAGAATGAAAAAGGTAAAAAATAAGTTTATTATAGAAAATTTAAGGAAGAAAAGGGTGCAACTCATTGAATCGACATGACTTGGGGTAACTCGAACTGAGTCACTCGGCGACTCACTAGGAATAAATGAACCTAACAAGCAAACTAACCCATGAGTTGTTAGTAGTTTTTGTATATTAACAATGTTAAAGCAACTCCTATTTCTAATTTTTATCTTATAATTTATTAAATATTTAATCAATTCTTCAAATCAACCCTACTTCGCCCGTCTAGCTCAGTTGGTAGAGCGCAAGGCTCTTAACCTTGTGGTCGTGGGTTCGAGCCCCACGGTGGGCGAATGCTTTTTTTTTTTTTTTTTATATATATTCGTGGCCCATGTATAGGATGATCCAAATTGTTCACACAATAGTTCCCACCATCAATATGACTTAGTAAGGTATTAGTAGGTGCAAATAATTCTAACAATTGATTTGCACTGAAGTCCATTTTTTGAATGGTTAAAGATCATCTTTAAAGGGAAAGGAGTATTGTTCGTGGCCATACATGATGTGGTTTATTGGAAGTCTAAAGTAATTTGGACTCTCTAGAGCCTAAAAAAGATAGTGTGTGAACATGTTTAGATTTTCATTCTACCAAGAAGTGTAATGAAGGTGTTCTCATATTAAAAATTCTTACTACCTTTCCAAAAGATGAAAAAGGTAGAAATTTTGAAGAATCAAAGGACTTGATTGAAAATTATTTTAAAGACACTATAAGTAGGTTACATTATTAAAGTGTGTTTCGCTTAGTTTGAACTTGTATATTTTAATATCTTGAGTTTCAATTGTAAAATTTTATGTAGAATTAAAAGTGTTAATCAATGCATTAATTACAGAGACCTAACTATCTTAATTAAAACCATAGCGGGTTGAGAAGCCATTGCTGCAAGCTGGATGATGGAGTCTTCCGCGCCTTACAAGTGAATGGAAAGAAAGAGCATCAAACGTATATGGGTTTGGAGACTCAACCCTATTCAATTAGATGCATAGAGGAGAAGAGTTTAAAACCAATCATAACTTTTTTCCTTAAAAGGTACATACAATTTTAACATTTCAAGTTTATTAAGTAGATTGTGCATGTATTATACTTAAGGTGTATCACCCCTACATGTAGAGTTGTACATGAGTTGAGCAAGCTCGAAAAACTTACTCGACTCGGCTCAAATCGAAAGTGAGCCAAACCGAGTTGAGCACCAAGCAAGGTTGAGTGATTCGAGACGAGCAATAAGCATGGCGAATTTCGATTCGACTCGTGTACAACTCTACCCACATAGATTTGAGGCTGATTACTACTTTAGTAGGGCCCACCAGTATACTCGATCACAATATTCAACTCTTATGTAGATCTAAACTATTGATTAATTAAACCCATCTTGTAGAACTCTTAGATTAAATTAATAAATTCCAAGAAGAATAATGAAAAAGGTAAAAAATAAGTTTATCATAAAAAAAAATTAAGGAAGAAAAGAGTGGGAAATGAAAATTTCTACTTAAAAAGCTCTGCGAGCACAGAAGACATTATGATTTTTTTTTTGGTAGTAGTAGAACACGAGATCTCATCAATTGAAACCGTCCATCTAGTTTTCCCTACTTGGGCTGGAGAATTTTTCAAAATCCAGGCTGATTGGAATGATCCTAGCCACCCATCATTAGCTTCTAGACGGATGGTAAAAGGCATTATCGGCTAACAGCCAACAATCCAGAGAGAAGTGCAAAAAAAATGATCACCACTTGTGTTTGATTGGTGTAATTTTTGAATGATGACCGATCCATGATGGCCCCCACTGAGTGGACGGTCGTTACCTTCTTAGTATTCATGCCGTTGGATTATTTCCTTTCCAAGATTAAGAAATCTTTTCTGCAGGACCGTTGGATTATTTCAGAATGTACCAATGGCCTGAAAATCAGGCCAGTTTAATTATCTAACGAGCCCGGCGTGTAGGTTAAATCTGGAACGTTGATTTCCCGTTCATAATCTATTCATACCTACATTAGTCTCTATTGTAACTGATCGCCTGGTGGGCCCCACTATCGGTTGGCCATGGTTCAAATATGACACTGATATGAAAATGTTTTCTGATGGGGCCATTCCAATTGTGGGCCACCTTATGGATGGAGCATATCTCCTAAACCATACTAATCAAGCAACCATAACCGTCCAATTGATAGATATCAATCTGGAGTTATGTTATCTTGTTTAAAGCAACAACAGTAACATGGACGGTTCTGATCATCAGAACATCTCCTCATGTGGAAACCAGTGGGGTGACACATGGAAATGATCCCTCAGCCGCGATATAGGCAAAACTTACACTCGCAGGGGAATCAGATGGTCCGGATTGTTCGATCAAACCCAAAATTCATAGTGGGTGGGGCCCACCAGATGGGTGGCCGAGACAGAAAGATGAGTATGACGTGCACCTAAATGCCGTGTTCCATCCATTGAAACTGTTCGGTGGTCAAAGCTAATAGTGCGCTCGACCGTACCTACCAAACCGTCATTAGGTTTGAGAGCTACACGCGTGTACAAAGCAGCAAATCCACACGCCACCACGTGGCAAGATGAGTTCAAGATCCAAGCCGTCCATTAGGTGGGTCCGACCGTACGGCATGTTTATGAGTCTGATTCTCTCTTCCAATGAAGGCTTAGAAAATATTGGCCGTTTCTCCTTTTTTCATAAACCGACGGCTTCTGATAATCTGGACATCCTTCTTTTAAGACCATGCTATCTACACATGGTGACCTATTCGATGGACGGTTTGGATCTCCTGCTGTGTGCCAAGCTGGCCTATGTAGAAGCGTGTAGAATTGTGGTTGGTCTTTATTATACACGCGTTTGGACTTAGCTTTGTTATCCTTATCCAATCGGGTAAGTGCTTGACCCAAAGACTGTTGACTTTGACTTTGAATGAACTTTCACTGACCGTCCGATCCAAAAAATCTCTCCACAATATAAATGGACCCAGCCTCAGCATCAGAACCATTCATCTGGTGGCCCACCATCGATATGTTGTTGTACGAAATAAGTACCCAATTTGATTGATCAAGTGGGCCATACTGTGGCCGGAAAAAAACGGACGGTTAAATAAACATGGAAAATGATTTTTATTCAACAAGTAAAAAAGTCATTATTTGGACAGTCAAGATTGTCGTATTAATGAAATTCTTGCACGATGGGTCATCCGTGGTGGCCCCACAAACCATCTCCCTCATGATAGATGATCCGATCCATTGATTTTTTACACTTCTCGCTCACTCAACCAATTTTTGTCTTACCATGCATTTGAAGTCCACTGATTGGTTGGTTAGGATCATCTGATCGTTTGAATTTTTATAACATTTGTCATCGACGATGGGTCAGACCGGATGGATGGTCTTGATTGATCCATACCCTTGCCGTGTGTACGGTCGAAGATGGCTCTACCATATTCTAGTTCTATCAGGATCGGCCATGTCATTTGCTCTTAGGATCCATCTCATGGCAATCCTAGATAGAGGACGCACTTCAATTGATCAATCTGAACCGTCCACTAGGCTCAACATACATTCTACAGGCCTAAAGGTGAAAATCACACTGATCAAAAGATCTGGTCCATTCATAGGCTGGCCAACTTTTAAATAGCCGTCCGTTGTCCCAGACACGGATGGATGGTTGGGATTCTTTGACAAATGTGATTCTTTAGAACCATAAGCAATCCGTGATGAGCACCAAGAGATGGCTCAAAATTTTTGGTTAGGCCTACTATTTCTATAAACAATTTTGACCATCCATTTTATAGGCCATTTGATCGGATCCTAGAGGTATGAATTTTACATGGCAGCCAATGATATTTGTGCTGCGTAATTGACGGACCAGATCAGTCAATTGGACTGTCCCAGTGTCTGTGCAAGATCTAAGCCTTCCATGAGGTGGCCCATATCGTATAAATCTCCCAGACTTAAAAATATGTAAAGTCTAACAACCTCTCTTTCGTGCGGGTGCACCATGCACCAATGCACCTCATTGTAAGCTAATGCAAACATTGGACAATTGGTCCACTGTTCTATGATCCATACCGTTCATCAAGTGAATCTCACAATAAAATTTAAAAAATCTCACTGATCGGATGCAGATAACCATCAGAACTGTGACCCACAAATAGACAGTAGAAAAGAATATAAACAAGAATGAGATTTAAGTAGCTAAAGGCCCACCATTAGAATTGAATGGGACAACAAATTGGCGTTGGTTATGTATACTGGTCCATCCACTGGGCCTGTTGCTCTCAATCCAATTAAGTTTGAGACGTGTGAGCGAGGGCTTGGATTTGATATCTTTGTGTGAGTATGATGCGCAGACATGCCATGGTTTACCTGACTCATGGGTTGATTGAATTGTTGGTGTCATATATATTGCAGGCTACATGGCGCTTAGAGTCCTCTCGGCTACTTGTATTCGCTCCGTTGGGCAATACTTGTATTCCCTCCATTGGGTAATTTGTGAAAGGATTGGAGTATAAGCCTTTTGAATGAATGTTTTTTTGTCTTGTGGTCTTAGAGAGTTTTTATCTTATTAGCTTTCAGTTTAATATTTCTCAAAGGAACAAGTATACATAAACAGATAAATAAAATCAAAATGCCCCTGATTTTATTAATGTATAAAAATGATGCTCATTACAATCGATAAATCTTAGGACAATAAAATAATAATGAATGAGAAAATGAAAAATGGGAACTAAATACCCAATGCGCCTATCGGAATAGACGATCAAGGCTGGTGTTTTTTTTTTTTTTATTGTTAGTCATCCAATGCACCCACCCTGTTAGCTGTGCAACACACCCACACGATTAGTCAACTTACCAGTGGGGTTAGTGTGTCTCCTTAGCACTCAAACTTGAGACCTGCTGTTGAAACGCCTAGGCATCTTCCAGCTGGGCTAGCATGCTGGTGTGATCAACTAAGCTAAATTTAAGTGATTATGGTCTAGAAATTAAGGATGTAGGAAACTAAATATACTCCTAAAGTACTGTAGTGGAAGTTGTTAGGCAATAGTTATGTAAAAACTAAGCTTGATAAAGAAAATAAATGATAATTGTTGTGTTTTATATGGTGACTAAAGCTCCTTTTCAATTGCTCCTTTTATAAATCGTCAAGGCAGTAAAACACTTGTTAGGGTTTTCCTTACTGCTTCCGGTATTACGGACTTTCTAGATGAAGGTGTTTCTTGATAGGTCTAGAAGCTCTCAACCAAAAAGATCTCCAAAAAATTAGTAACAGTTGGATATTAGATTTCCACTCCCACGTTTAGATGCTCCCTTATAGGACTCTTCTAGTTTAATCAAGAGAACACCTTTCATTCAATGACAACCATTTACTAAGATGACCTGACGTAGATCACTCAGTTCCTGATAGGAGGAGTGAAATTTTATATCAATATGCTATCGTAGATGTGCCATATCACATTCAGATTTCACATTCTTTTAGTTCTAAATGGGGCACAATTGCTAATCCATTTCGGATGATGTGGTTGTTTCTCTCATTTAATGTCTGATTTAATATTAGGTTTGCTTGGACATCGATTTGATATGTGAATCTTCAGAATCTTTTTGAACACTATAACTTCCCTGAATGTCTCTAGAAAGATCTCCCATTTTGAAAATAATGTGAGAGACAACCTCACCAAAAAGATCATAGCCGGATTTGTGATAAAAAATATTTTCTTGGCGGGTCTTTTATAGACGTGATGGGCACATCACCTCATTTATGGGCACAATGATCATGGACATGTGGTAAACGTTGATTCCTTCTCCAGACGGCTGAGATAAGGGTTCATGTCTTCACATTAATGGTCGAGTACGCTTCCAGTGTATATTAAACATGTAGTGGCACCACTTTGCAATTTCAACAGTAGAAATTTAATACCCACTGTGGTCCACTTAAACCTTGGATCTTTTTTATTTTTTTGGCTCATGATATAAAATGATTGGGAAAAATGGATGGACCGTGTGGATGAAATCCATACACCATGGCGGCCCCTCGGAGCCCAGGGCAGTACCTAATCTGCGCCCGTAGAATAGAGGGTGAGAAGGACTGACTCGGCCAAATCATTCCGACTCGGCTGAGTCTTGACTAGACTCAGGACCAAATGAGTCGGTCCGAGTCACCGAGTCAAAATAAAAACCACGATTCTCACTGAACCCAGGTTTTAGATTTCCCTGGAACAGAAAATAGATTATCTATTTTTAATAGAGGATTAGTTTAATAAACTGCTTTCATTTACCGAATAAACCTAATTATTCTAAAACCAGGTTTGAAAGTTCAACACGCGTGTGGGAACCGGCCCATGCACACGCAGCCACACATGTGAAAGATCAGAGCTTTACATCTGGTTAGATACAATTCTTAGATCTTCTGCCCCATTGATGGAAAGCTCAGTTCAAGCACACATATCCCATACTGGCACGTGTGCCTATGATGGGCAGGGCTCCTACACGCGTGATAGAGCCATCTCTCCACTGTACACGTGTCAAATTCATTCATCAATCTGGTCCATCCATCTACATGCCCAAGCATGGATGGTACTAAGCAATCATCTCCGTCACTTTTTCTTCAATTTATCCCACTAAATGTTTTTATTTCCTGCCGTTGATTTGATGGCCACTAATCAGATGGATAAGATTATCTAATAGATTTTTTTTTTGAGATCTAAACCGTCTGTTCTATAGCCCACTGTATGGATGGACGGATCTGATTGTTACATCACACTAATATACATAATTTTCATAGATGGATCTACCATATTTCAGTTCTCATGAATCTACCGTATCATTTCCCAGGTCTCCTCATCTTAAACAGTCAAATACCGTTTCTGGCGTTTACCTTAAATAGTAGAGACTATACACTGAATCTCAGTGTATATTATTCCAAAATTTAGATAATGTTTTCTTCGTCTTAATACTTCTATAGCTAGACTAGAAACCTTCTAATCAATGGGATTTTTTGGATACATTCCATCCAAGGTGAGTCCCACCGTATCAACGATTCAGATCAACGTGCAACAGGCCCCACTTGCACAAATAAAGAAAATCATGGTCTAATGCCTTGAAAGCAGGCATAAACGTGGTGGAGGTGGGTTATACACCGAGTTTCATGGTGTACATCTATACACGAAACGTTCGGTGTATATCATATCTAGGTAGGCTATTTTAAGCCTTCTTCTCTTGCTTTCTCAAACACACTATTTTAAAATGCCTCCAGCCTTGTGTATGTTTTAGACCACTTTGTAGGCAAGGTGGTTTCAATGGGCCCCACCTGAAAGAAAGTTGATGAAATGGGCCCAAAAGCACCACATCCTCTCACTATTTCTTGCCACCATTCCAATACATCATAATACTGCACCCCACTCACATACACACAAGCACATGTGTATCATCCCACCGGAAGCATCCGCCGGTCGTAGCGAATCCCGGTGAAGATGTGGCTATTTGTGTCTGCCATGAGACGAAAGATGGCTGCGGCGAGGCGAACGGTCCTCAAGTGCATGAAGAGGCGTGTCATCGACGAGAGCACCTTCGGCAACGGAGCTGATATGCCGCACCGGGAGAGGCGACGCGACGTGATTCTCTATCAGATGGTGCTGAAGCCCCTAGTGTTTCTTGGGTTCATCTCGGCCGGCGAGATCAATGGTGGGGATGGTGGATATGATGAGCGTTATCATGATGGATTGCAATATCAGATATATGTGTAGCTACACCCATGCAATTTAGGCCGATTTCAAAGTGCCCATTTTATCCATTGAAAGGGAAAAATGTGATATTTTGGAAAAATGGTATGTATGAGAAAGACCCACGTATAGTGTATTTGTACATCAAAGTACAAATATACGTGTACGTAGTATTTTTTCATGTGTATGAGGTAGCCAAAGTGGAATCCATTATCAATTGGACAATCCTATCCATCAACATTCCATGTGTGGAATCCATTATCAATTGGACAATCCTATCCATCAATTTTCTTCAATTTATTGTAATGGTTGCAATGGGCCAGGCAAAGACTGACCAGGTTTTGGGTTGGTCTTTGATCTATTAGCTTAGCCATGGGCTTGGCATGGACCCATTAATTTCTAGGTTTGGCTTTGGGCTAAAGTCATTTTTGACTGACTAGGCCACCCAGCCCTGCTCCGAACAAACTTAATATGTGTCTTACATCTTACAAAGATGTCATTCTAATTCTTAGCTAGACGACCCATGCATTTTGAATTTATACTGTTGATTTCATTCCTCCATAAGTATACTTCTTTATGCATGTGTGGCCCACTTATCAATGGATAGATTAGAAACATTAAAGGTGGAAGGTTAAGGGGCCTAAGCCAGCTATGCTAGGCTATGCCAGGCCATTGGCCTTAAATGTAAGGCCTAGCTTGGCCTGGCTCCTGCCGGGACAGAAATCAGTCCAGGCTGTGGTTCCGTATAACCCATTATGATGCATGGGTTTTATCTATGCTATTCATCTATTTTTCATATTATTTTAGAGTATGGGCCAAAAAATGAGGCTAATATAAAGCTCAAGTAGACCACACTAAAAGAAAGAGTGATAATGATGCCACTCTTAAAACCTTCTAAGGGCCGTTGTGATGTTAATTTGTTATCCAACCCGTTGATAATGTCACATAGACCTAGATGAAGGGAAATTACAAATGCAAGCTTGATTCAAAACTTTTGTGGCCCCCAAGAAGTTTTCAATGGTGGAGATTCAATCCCCACCCTGTGAACCACTTGAGCCTTGGATCTGCTTCAATTTTGGGCTCATGCCTTAAAATGACATGGAAAACCAGATGAGCAGATTGGATAAAACCCATACATTATGGTGGCCCCATAGAGCCCTTGCCTGGAGCGTCCCCTAATCTACAGCCCACTGAATCTTGACCGTTAAAGGCTTTTGTTTCCTACCGTTAATTTGAAGGTCGCCAATCATACGGATAAAATTATCAAATAGGTGTGTTTTTAGAGATATAAGTCATCTATTCTATGGCCCACTATATGGATGGATCAGATTGGTGCATCACCCTGTTACTTATACTACTGAGAGATGGCTCTACCATTTTGGGTTCTCCCAGATCTACCGTATCATCTCCCTCAACAACAGAATCCTTTTTACCCGTATTCGGTTTTGACCATGCAAAACGGATATGTACCGTTTCCAGCATGTTCCTAAAATAGAATCGTGCATGTGAAATTGCTTTCAAGGCTTAGATAATGCACCGAAACTCGGTGTATAAACGATTTTGAAAAAGGTATCAATGTGATTGAGCTCTGTATACTTGATGTTGGCCCAATTCTTGGGTGGGTCATCACATAAAATAAGAAAAGAAATCATGAATCTAGTGGTTATGTTTGTTTGGATATATTTTGTAATTTATATGAGAAAATCTGTGGTTTGCTCCACTTTTGGAGTTTATACCTGTATGGCCCATGCTTCCATGATCCAGACCGTCGAAATGATGGATTCCGATGTGGATGAGTCATGAAATGAAATTCTCTGAGATGGGAAAAGTCTAACCCCTCACTTGGAGGCCAGAAATTAAATGGTTAAGAAAGAAAATGCAGCAGTGGTCCACAGTCGGTCCAAAAGAGGCCAATCAGCCCATTTGTGAGATTTTTGATGTATAGGGCATCTAAAGGTGGGGTCCATCATATCAACAATTGGATCACAGAGGGTGGGGCCCCCATGCAAATTGATTGTCCCATCATATATATATACTCCCTTGATCAGCTGTGTGAGGGTGCTAGAAAAACAATATACCATAAATGATGTAGGACAAGAACCCCCGTGGATCACTTTTCTATCTCACATGGGCGGGAAAAGAATCAAAGAAAATTGGCAATTTATTGCATATTTTGATGTCATTGAAGTTGGAATTTGGTGCGACTGAAGGTGGTAAAATCAAGACAGCGAGTTGGAGAGTTTTCGAAGCTAATTTGGTTGCACCTTAGGTAGGACCTCCCACCTAAGATGCCACTGACAGACTTATACAATTTGCACGATTCTGCGATTTTTGTTTTCGTTTTTTATTAGGACTTTCCTAATATATTTTTAGGGTTTGTTAGGTTATATAAAAAAAAGTTAAATACATTTTAGGGTTATTTTTCATTATTATTAATCAAAGTTTGATTTTTACCTTTTCTTTTTTCTTGGATTCAAAATTTTTCCTCGTGGATTCGAGAAAGTTCGGATGAGGGGTTTCGAAAGCTCTGTATATTCAGAGTAGTTATTTTATAAGGAAGACGATGATTGGCCTGCGTCAATAAACCTTTTAACATTTTTTTTATGAAAAACTACACTCCAAGCCAGATAATAGAATAATTGTACGATTCCACAATTTTACATTCCTTAGAGATTCCATGGGGTGTTTTAATATTTGCATTTCGAATTCTCTTTAGCTAAATAAAAGAAATTAAATATTAGATTGTGAATTTTGACATGTATTACCTGTTATGGGGAAAATTCGAGCTGGCCCATGGCCCACAGATGTAAGAAAGCCTATTCCAAAAGGCTTGCATAGTGGTCCTCGGAGCGGAACAGGTTGAGGACTTTGCAACGACAACTTGTATTGTCTTCAGCACCCAGCCACTAATAAGATGAGTCCTGGTCGTTAGCTAAGATCGATGACTGAGGACCCATCGACAATACTCCGCCCAGGAGACAAACGATACTGGAGACCTCGCCTCACATGAGGTTTATTGTTTGAAATGGACCCAAGTGGAAGAGCTCGGGCATAGAGCTCTCCAATGAGAACAGATGACTACTTAAGGGCGGTCCGCAATACCGACCACCTAAAGGTGGTCCGAAGATATCCGCAGAGATACCAAGTATCTGATCCAGATATCCCGCAATCCCTAATAGGATCTCCCCGATATAGTCAGAGAGAGATAATCTTACTAAAACAGGGACTCCACCGACGTATCCTGGGAGGATTCAACTCTCCAAAACCACATTCAAGTCCTATAAATGGAGCTCGGATCCTCACCTCAAATGTACAAAACATCTTAACCCTCAAACCCTAGTTCTCCTAGTTCTCGGATCTAACTTAGGCATCGGAGAGTCCCCTACCGCATAACGGCTCCTCCCCCATGCTTATTCGTCTTCCTTTTGCAGGTTTAGTAGACCAAGGAAGCTCCCACGTGCGAATTATCTTCTATAATGAATTTTGATATACATTACTCATGAGTATGATGTATAATATAAAAGAAGAAGTAGAAATTGGCTATCATTATTACACTTTCCCACAATATAATAAGTGAGTAGATTTCTTCTAAAATAAATAATAATAATGCAAGATCATTTTTTAAATAATAAAAGACACCTCTTGTTTTCCGCCATTGAATTTTTACTTGACTTTTCAACATTTCTAAAGAACTTATTCATACAAAACATGCAAGTAATGTATATTGACCATTAATCTTGATATTTTTCACCCATTAGATTTTTGAAGGGGAATTTTTCATAGAGTTATGTTAGCTAGCCTAACTCTTGCTAAGTACCTCTCGCACCTATCACCATGTGCATGGAACTTTCATGAGATTCACCCGGTCCATCAGTTATATTACATTATGTTCACCTTGGAACCAAAAGATCATGATCATCTAAATTTCAGGTAAGCCACACAACAGGAAAAAGTAAGGATGAGATGCCCACGTCTAAAACTCAGGAAAGCCAAACTATAGGGTCAACTAAAAATCACAGTATTAAAAAAAAAGAAAAAAGAAAAAAGAAAAAACTCAAGTAGGCTCTACCACATGAATTTAGAGGTTTTTAGATGTGGGTTGGGCCACCTAAGTCTTAAATCAACCTTATTTTTGGTATCAAAACCAAACAAGTGGTGACCTACCAAATACATAGTGTGGATTTCATTTACATTAAGTCATTTCCCCCACATTAACATTAGAGAAACTAACCCGTAACTAACTCGTTTATGGTTGTTTGGATGGAAAGAATCCAAAACATGGATACAACAGCAATGGTTCACCTTTAATCAGAAAAAAAAAGGCTAAAAATAATTATATTGCTAGGATCTTTCACACATGTTTCATCCAAGGTGGGTCCCATAACATGAACGGTTCGGATAATCGAGCCATGGCCTACACTTGCACTAAAAACGCTAAAATAGTGTAAAATCTCTCAACCCCAGCATTTACCCAATGTGTGGAGTTAGGTATACACCGAGTTTCATGGTGTATAGATATACACAAAATATGTGGTGTTTAACATAGGTGGGCAAAGCTATTTTAAGCTATCCTCTCCCTCCCTCTCTCTCTCTCTCTCTCTCATGCAAACACTTTAAAAATGCATCCAACCTTGTGCATGTTGAGACCACTTTGTAGGCAAGGTGGCTTGAATGGGTCCCACCTAAGAAAGTTGATGAAATGGGGCTATAAAAGCACCACAGCCCCTCATCACTCCTTCCCAACACTCCAATACACCACACACAACCCCTTCCCTTCCCCCCCACCCCAACTCACATACACACAACCACAGTGTATCGTCCCACCGGAACCACCCTGCGGGTCGTAGCAAATTCCGGCGAAGATGTGGCATCTGTTGGCTGCAATAAGGCAAAACGTCCTCAAGCTCACAAAACGGCGTGTTGTCGACGAAAGCACCTTCGGCGACGGAGCTGATCTGCCGGAGAGGGACCAGAGCCGTGAAATTCTCTATCGGATCCTCCGGGCACCGCTCGCACTACTTGGGTGTGTCTCGGCCCACCCGATCAACGGTGGGGATGGTGGATATGACATGAATTATCTTATGGTTAACGACGGCATGCGGTACGCCATTTTCGTGTAGTTGCACCATGCAATTCAGGCTCATTTTCTCCATTGGAGGGGAAAAAAATGTGATGTTTTGGAATATGATATGTATGAGGAAGAACCCATGCATGCATGGGTGATGATGGATGTTAGAAATACTGTATTTATACGTGCGGGTAGAAATACATATATACGGTTTTTTGGTGTATATGAGGTGGACCAGTTCTACTCATGAATTCTTGATAATCAACGAGAAGACCATACGATGGGAGGAATCCACTGCACATCAACCAAAATTCACCCAGATTGGAGAATCACAGCCATACAATTAAGAAGAAGAAAAATGGTCCTACCGTCCATTTCTCAGACCCTTATTTGAACGGCTGCGATCATCCTCTCAGGGTGATTTTTGGGTCAATTGTGATCTGCGGCCAAACCATCCTATCCAATGGTCCACCATGAGCATACGTGTCTCCACTCTCCATTTGGGCTCCATGTATATGTTCTCATGTTTTTTAAGAATGCATCCTTATTTCTAATTTTTTTAGTATAACGGTACCAAAAAGTACAATTTTTATACACAAAGTGGAAAATGGGTGCATGCATTAAAAAAAGTGGGTGCAAATAGAAAAAATGGAAAAAAAATAAAAAATAAATGTTCAATCTCCACCTCTTCTTTTTCACTTACATATCAGACGCTATATCGCTGCTGACGTAGCACATGAATTCAAGATCTAGAACGTTCCCTCGCGTTGGATGAATTTTGGCAACTGAAAATGGACGGATAAAAACTAATGTATCCAAGGGCTTACATTCAACCGATAAAACCCCTTCAGATGGGCACTTATAATCATTAGACTTGATTTTTTTTTTTTTTTGGGTATGATCATCCAAGATAAGGTCCACCAGATGAAAGGTCCAGATCTCATGCACGTGTCTCACGTGCACGGGATACCATCCCAAATATTAAAGAGAATAAGGACGGTTGCAACGCCGGATGACATAAGCTTCTTGTAGTTTCCAGTGGCGTTTTGGCAATTTCGAACAAAGCTGAGCCTAACTTCCTAACTCGCATTCCGTATACATTCCAAAAATAGGAAAATGATGCTATTGGATGCGTGTGAGTCCATGTCCTTGTGGGACGCTGATTAGGTGACGGTGGGTGATGTGTTGGGCGCTGTAGGGCCCACTTTGATCTATATGTTGTAAATCCATGCCGTCCATCTGTTTTTTCAGATCATTTTAGTGCATGAATCCACAAAAGAAGCAGATCTAAAGCTCAATTGGACCACACCATAGGAAATAGTGGTGATTGAACACCCACCGTTAAAAACTTCTTGGAAGCACAAAATTTTTGATCAAGCTGATATGTGTGTTTTACCTTTATTCAGGTCTTTTTGACCTTATCAACAGGTCAGATGACAAATAAATATTACGATGGGCCCGTTGAAAATTTCAACGGTGGGTGTAATTATCCACACTGCTTCCTATGTTGTTGTCCACTAGAGCTTCAGATATGCTTCTTTTTTTGAATCATGCTCTAAAATAATCTGAAAAAACGGATGGACGGATTGGATATAAAAAATATACAAAGGTGGACCCCACGTCGCCTAACACATCATCATCACACCATCCCTGGGGTGGTGGGGGCAATACCACCTAATCTGCATACGGGACGCCGAAACAACAAAAGTCAACCGTTCCAACTTGCATCCCTTATCAGATAGTGCATACACTAGATAATGGTGTATAAGAGAGAAAAAGATCACCATCAGATGATGAGTCGATGGGGATCAGACGGTTGGACTCACCACCACCATCTGTTAGAGGGATCACTTGCTGGATGGGCCCCACCTAGGACTGTCTTCGGATTGGGTGTGACCCCTCCAGTACCAGAGGTTGGTGCTGGAAAAGCTCTGTGGCCCATTTATGTGTTTTATGCAGTCCATCCATTTTGCCAGCTCATTCTAGGGCTTGAGCCCAAAAATGAAGCAGATCCAAATCTCAAATGGACCACGCCAAAGGAAACGGTGATTTCGTAGGGGCTTACAAAAGTTAGGGATCAAGCTGATATTTGTGTCTTCCCTACATCAGGCATGTGATCTAATCAACAGGTTGGATGTCAAATAAGAATTCAGATCGTCTACTCGAATTTAACAGGATTTTTCTGCTTCCTTCTGACTTGATTGGTCCAGCTTAGCACATGTGTGCTTGGATTTAATAGAAAAATCCTATTAAATCCAAGCAGACGTTCTGGATTCATCAAATAAATATTACAGTTGGCCCTAAAAAGTTTTCATGAAAAATCACCAACGTTTCCTATGGTGTGCTCCACTTGAGATTTGGATGTATCTGCCTCATTTTTAGAATCATGCCCTAAAATGAGATGTCAAAATGGATGGACTGGATAAAACACATAGATCATGGTGGATCCATTGAGCTTTTCTAGCACTGAAATCACTACCTTAGAGCCGGTCTTAGAGCACGCGAACCCGGTTATATTGGGTTTAGGTCTTGCCGGCACCTGAAATTGAATAATAAGAGTGTTTACATGGTTGGGCCCAACTGATGGATGGATGAAATTGCATACATGTGTGCCACTTTGACACATGCATGGTGCGCTTAAGAAACTTTATTAATTCCTTTTTCTAAATTATGAAGTATGTATTTCACTTCTAATGTGTACAACTCCATATGCATGGACATTTTTACCCATGCAGTTAATTTTTGGATGAGGTAAAGCTTTGCCTTATTTTTAGAACCATGGGAGGGTTTTCACAAAAGAAAAGGGTATTTTAAGGAATATATTTAGGGAATTTAGAAATGTGTGTCCACTGTCATTTGTTCACACAGGACTACTAAGAAATTATGCATGTTGAAGACAATGAACTGAAATTTCAATGTGCAAATGATGAGTTTAGATTATGAATTTTCATTTAAAGATTTATTAATTCAAGTTTTTAATTGATTGATTGGTGGATATTTAATAGATGGCCAAATACAAACAGTCAATAATCTAAATTTTATAAATAAGTTCTTATTAATCACATACTAAATTAATTTAAAATTTAAAAAACAAATTATCCATGCATTATAATCACGCGAGGAGTGTATATCAATTTTAGCTCCATAATTAGCTCCCCTTGGAGCCAAACATAGGGTGGCAATGGGTTGGACTAATGTAAGACTGAGGTTTGCACTAGCCTAGTGTTTGCCTTAAGGCCTAAACCTAACTCTAATGGGCTAAAGACGCATGGGTATTGGCTCTGGCTTGAGGGCTAGGCCAGGCTAGAGTTGGAACAAGTCCAACTTGGGCTGAAAATCGGGCGGGTTGGGTCGGGTTGGTGCTGAACCCTAACCCAACCCAAGGTTCCTATACCTCAACCCTAACCCAACTCAACCCAACCTCGGGTTGGGAATTCTCAACCCAAGCCCAACCCAAGCGGGCTCGGTCAAGTTGATCGGGTTGGTCGGGTTGATATATGCTAATATTTTAGTTATTACATTAGTCTAATATGTTTCAATACACGCCTTATTTTTTGTACCTATAAATTTATTAATTATATATGTACTTATTTATGTAAAAAAACTTTACTTTTCCTAAACAAATAAGTTAAAATACAAGTAAACATTATAAGTTTACTTCACTGAAGTATAATAAAAGTATAAGTAACTTGTATATAGATCGGGTTCGGGTTCGGGTTGGGTTGGGCAACCCAAGACCTCAACCCAAGCCCGACCCAAACTTCATCGGGTTGATGTTTTCATAGCCCAAGCTCGAGATCGGGTTCAATACTTCTTGCCCAAGCCCAACCCAATGTCGGGTCGGTCACGGGTCGGTCGGGTTGAACCCGCCCAACTTTCAGCCTTAAGTCCAACCTTGTAAGTTAGAGATAACTCACATATATATTGAGTGTACAATTAATACATTAATGGTGAGTGTGTGTTTATGAATCATCATGCTCTTTGGAAGAAATAAAATCATTCATCAACCCAGTATGCGCCCAACCTAATTATCCACAATATGTTATGACTTAAATAAGTACATCAATATAGTGCTCACCATCTAAATTTCATAATTTAAATAGTTTATAAATGCATGTGTATCATCCAGCAAACTTTAACAAAGTATCAAAGTTCTTTATATTATTATATACACTAATGTATAAAACTATATTGCCAATGTTAATAACAACGATGTACTATGTGGTATGCATTAGAGAAATGGTCTGACTATTCATTAGTGGCCCTGCCTAGATTGGCTCAAACAACGAGCCTAGATTTCAAGCCCTTACCCAGCCTTTGGGCTAAGTTTAGCGGCTGGGTCACTTGGGGTGGCCAGGCAACCTGACTGATTACCACCCCTAGTCAAATATTGAGTATTTTTAAAGGACATGAAAAGACATTTTAAATGAAGTTATGAGTATATTGGGAATTAAAAAATGTGATGAATGTGCAGTATTATTCATGATTTCACTTTGCTTATGTGCGTTGAGTTTCCCGCAATATGATCTCTCTTTTTCTTGTCACTTATGCCACATGTGAGATATAGGCTAGTCCAATGTACTTCCCACAACTTGAACTATTTGTTGAGATTTTATATGCCATTTCTACAATTTCCCAAGGGCTAGATTATACCCTCACTCTTTTCTACATAGAATAACTCTCTACCTTTAGGGGCTGGTTGGATGGGAGTAAATGGAGGTAAATGGGTGGAATTGGGAGTAAATGGAGGACAGAGGTAAATGGTGTTTGGGGAGTGAGTGTTTGGATGGAAGTAAATGCAGATAAATGAAATAAAACTGGAGAAAATGTGCATGTAAATTTGGAAGTAAATGGGCGTGAAATGCCTTTTTGAGATCCCTTGGAGAGTCGTACGTGTAAACAAAGGTGTCATACACGTGTCACACTAATGATACTCCCCAATAATCCAAATATTGGTTACATCACTAAAATCATACCAAAAGAATGATCCAAACCATCCAAGAGATGGTCATTTAAATGGAAAGTTAAAAAACGTTCGCAAATTGCTTGTTTGTAATCTTAATATTTGTGGCTGACCTAAGGCTCAAAATTTCTACATTTTTTGCCAAAGTATGGGCTTATTACAATCATTTTAATTTTAAGTTGAGATATTAAAGCTGATTTAAGACATTACATATATTCTTGTGAATATATTGAAAAATTCAAATGTATTTTAATTCCTCCCATTTACTCCCATCCAAATGGAATATTTTGATTTCAAATGCATTTCATTTACTCCAATCCAAATACAACTGTGTAAAGTCATTTACTACAAATGCATTTACCTCCAAATCCATTTCCCATTTACTTTCATTTACAAACTCCCAAATGAGCGCTACCTCAATTCCACTTGGGGCTGTAACTTGGGTATGGGTTAACCTGATTGACCCAACTTGAGTTGGGTTAGCTTAGGTTGCGAAACAGGGAAGAGCATGGAATAATAAGAGAAATATCACTTTCTTCCTCAAGTGATTAAAACCTTAAATTCGAAAGAAAAGTTCTTAAGTCCACAAGAAAATAAGAATGAAAATTTAGATATTTTATTTAATAATGTATGATTTTTCGATTGCAACATTAATAAAGAAAACTCCAAATAAAAAGATACACTAAAAATAATAAAATTTTCTAAAATCGCAATTTTGAACCAAAGCATTTATTGTCCTGTGAAATGGATATGCATGACTCTAAGGTCGATTAACCTCAAAACCATCATTACATAAAGATCTATAATTTGTACATTTTGTGACGATGCTTGGATAAAAGTTATGATTCTTTATGGTCAAAACTTCGAGCAACAAATTTTGGGTCCTCTTTCACGGTCAGGTTGCAACTTGGGTAGCTTGGGTCAACCCGGCCAAATGTGCCTAAGTTGCACTACTAATCCCCCTTCCTGCAAATCCCTCACTCTCTCTTTACAAGCGTTGTGGTTGCCAAACCTGACCTTACAGCAGCACTTGCTTGGTGGGCCCCACCAACTGATCACCGCTGAATTTCGGATCTGATGATTATCTGCTATACACCATGATTGAGTGTATACTCCCCTCCAATCTATTGGGCCATAAGCATTACTAGAAATCACCATGCAGGAAGGTTCTAGACGATGTACTTAATAAAGATAGGAGCGAATTCCATGCACCTCTGGAGGCATGGCATTTTCCATGCCTCCACGTCAATCTTAGCACATGGCCACAACTTAATTGAGATCTAAACCGTCAATTTCACATCTCCAATAGCAAGTGGGCCATGGTATAAAAATCACAATATTTAGATGAACCTAGCTCTTTAATTAGTAAATACATCTGAAGACTAGAACTCAAAAATCAGCAGAAACTTCCATTAAGTGAGGAAAGGCCCATTTATTAGATGGTTAAGATCACAGCAAAACTCAGCTATAGAACAACCAACGGATGAGACTAAAGGATCCCTGATTCAAATCATGATACACATGTAGCTCACATGTCTGATACACAACCTCAAGGCATGAAAATGGAGTCAGCTCCCCAACTAAGATAAGCTTTGCTTGTGCGCACTCAAAAGATTTCAGAAAAAGAAAAGCAGCTAATGATGGCTGTCTTATAATACTCTTTACAGCTCTAATAAGATAACATTCATTTAAAACATGAAAGTGATGTCTCCTTGTTTAAAAATGTCCAATTAAGGGCCCACCTTTGCACATTGAGAACACCATGGCCGGCCAAGGGCCGCATCGGGCGGCCAGGCGGGTTTCAACAGCTAAAGACGCGTTTGGGTGACACTGATAATGAGTTTTAATGCATTTTTTCCTGAAGGACTCTGTGGATGAGGTTAGCGATGGTCGCGATTGGACTTGAGATTAAGATTGTGGCCCACTCAGGTGTCCAATATGTTGGCATGTGTGTAACCATCGAGCCCTTGATAGAGTGTGGCCGCACAATTTGGATTGAGGTAATAATTAAAGACTTGATGAGTTCTGGTCTAATTGAAGGTCTAGCCCTTAATAGAGTAGAATGGCGAAAAGAACTCATATTGTAGCCACCCATAATTAATTGGAATGAAGCTCAGATAATGATGATTCTTGAACTAAGTACTTAAAACAGGAAAGGGGTAGAATCGGCTAATTTCGCATGGTCAAGGATCGTTTCTCTATAGGCCTATTCGATTACTATATATACAAGTGAAAAAAGAATAGCGAAAGAAAAACCATACTTGAGAATTTTTAAATGGCTCATAGCTCTGCTTCATTTGTGTTGTGATTTATATTTGATTTTGTCAGTTTGAATTTTGAATTAGATTAATAATTTATTGTAATAGTGCAACGATTATAAATTATAATGCCCGTTTGTGTTTTGATAATTTATTGTAACAGTGCAATGATTATAAATGACAGTGCCTGTTCCTTTAAAATAGATAATTTGACCAATAATTCCTGTGCTTCGATAAAAGTGGTAAAATCATAATAATGATATTTTTACATTACTTTCGTATTAATTTTTATAGAAAAAAATACATTAATGTGTGTGTTTGGATAGGAGATTTTCAATGCAATGCGATGAAAAATTACAATGATTGCAAATTCATTTACAAGTCTCGATATTATATCTGCATTTGTTTGCTGAATTATGCGACTAAATAAACATTATAACATCATAATTATGACACTTTTATAGTACATTATTAATGTAATTGGCATTCTAATAAGCGCCAAAAAGTTTCACAACATGCTTCGAATTTAAATAAATTGGTTTTTGGGACCTGGAGCTCAATGGAATGGTTCATATCTTTTAATACAAGACATAAAACACCTGCATGAGATACGGCCTATGCTCACTACCCTAATAAAAAAAATGAAAATCAAGTGTGCACTAATGGAATTGTAAAGTATGAATTTAGAATCTCATTTTTAAAAAGGTGTTGGGATTCCCACCATTGCCTATGGATGTTTGGAGATCACTAAAGTTAAAGTAGAATTCCGGCGGCACATAGAAACTTAATAAATGACTGTTTAGTTGTATCCTTCATTTAATTATGTATGTTCCTTGTAAGGACCCTAGCTTCCATGTAGATTCAAATCAAGCGTATTTCTAATTAATGCTCGAAAGTTGATTTGACCCTACTTGACCCGACCTAACCTGACCCGACCCGACCCAATGGCATACCCAAATCCACTTTCTTGGGGAGGGTCGCATGCAAGGTCCACAAGATTGAAAGTTTGTGTGCACCAATAGTTGGTGTGCCCCACTTGATGGTTAGATCAACCTGATTTTTTTAGCGTCCCATCTTCATGGTGGGACCACCTTGTCAGACGGGCAAGATGTCATACAAACCTCGTGGTGGGCCCCGCAGTCCAACTAGATGGATGTACAACTTGCTTTGTGTGAGCATTTCTCCTTTTGAAGTGATTAAATAAGAGTCATATCTATCATCCCTAAAAGTGTTGTACTAGATTTAAGCACTGAAGAATAGGGAGGTATGTTGATTCCTCACGCTATTGGAGCTATACATATCCACACACAATAATACATATGAATATAAAACATGTGTGTAAGATCTGATCTTTCAATAAGGTTGTAAATAATGCTTAGATCTTTTGCCTAAATAATCAGGGAATCTCACTCTCAAGGTGGGCCACAATGTCGCAAATTGATAGTTTTCTTTAAGTTTCTAAGTTATTCATTTGTTTCAACATGTTGTGGTCCACCTGAGGTATGAAATAGCTTGATTTTTAGGCCAGAAGATCTAAATAGTGTAGCCCACTTGATGGAAAGCTCAGAATCTCACACATGGGTCACATTTCTATGTGTAAACCTGCATGTGTGGATATGAAGGGCTCCAACATGCGTGTGGAATTAATAGCACTCAGGAATCAAATGGGGTATTGGGTGGTTTCTTACAAAAAGCTCTTTTGGGGTCATTATTTTGCCTTATCTCTTTTGGGTGCTTAGCTCTATTACACTCCACATCTTTTCTTCTTGGGTCTGCTAAGCCCACATGCGTGGGAGCACTAGCCACCCATGTCGATGCACGTGTGCCACCACGGCACATGTGTGTGTGATCAGAGCTTTTCATTAGGTGGAACACATATTTTAGATCTTCTGGCCTAAAATTCAGACCATTTCGCTCTTCCGCGGGACTACAATGTACAAAACAAATAGATGGCTACAAAAACACTGTTTTTACTATGTTTTATTTTGATCATAGTGGACCACCTGATGAGTAAGGCAACCTGATTTTTTCAGGAATAAGATATAATCATAGTGTCCCGTTGGGGGGAAAGCTTTGATCACGTCCGCCCATGCCATATTGGCACATCTGCTATGTGCGGTTTAGATAGCCTCTGCATGCATGTTAGTTTATCAAACCACTCTTATTTTTTATTTTAGTTTTTATTCTAATTTTTATAAATAGCAAAATGTCAAAAAGTGTAAAAGTAAAGTTGGAAGGGGTGCTTGAATTTTGTATTGTGTGGATGTTAAATGAACCTAACTACTTATAAAAGGTGGGGTCACACAGAGTTGAGTTTTTAATGCATATAAAAGCAAAACGCATATGATAAAGAGGTTTACACCAATACATCCTGATATATTGCAATAGCATTTGGTATTTGGATTTATTTATTTTTCCTTATGATCCAAATCTTAAAAAAAAAAAAAGTTTGAAATTGTCCAATTGAAAGCTTTTATTGGTTCATCTTTCCACCATACAAAGTGAGATTTGCTATATAAAAAGCTTGGACAGTCGAAGGATGACCTATTTCGAAGGCTAAAGCCCCGACCGATTTTATTGCAATGGGTCAGGATGCATTCGAGCAAGCCTTTGTGATAAAAGCTGGGTGAATCTTAAAGTCTTACCAGCAAATAACTTCCAAATTGTGCATGCAACATACAACCCATTCAATATGTTGGCCCCACCATGAGAATCAACACACCATAGAAAACAATGTCTAGCCATTGATAAATGGAAAAGTATAAGTTTGGCCCACTTGATGAGTGGATGTGGGTGTGGCTTATGAAACTACATTAATTTTGCTAGAATAATCAATGTATACTTTAAAACTAATTGGATCTTGACGTAGAATGGGCCTCAGACACATTTATGGCAAGGATGGACCAAAGGAAGGAAGCCAAGTCCAAGAGGAATTGACAATTCATAACATGGTTTGGTGCCACTGAATTTCAGTGGAAGTTCCAGTTTTGTTGTTGTGTAATTTTTTAGGCCTTTGATGCAACTGAAGATACCTTCGGCGCGACTGAATTATGGTAGCTTTTAGAGTCTACATGCTGTGAAGTTTTGGCTGATTTTGGTGCCGCCGGAAGTGCCCTTCGATTGGCTTCGGTGCTACTGAAGGTGCAACCTACTAACTTACGCAATTTGCATGATTTTTCAATTTTTCTTTCCGTTTTTGTTTAGGACTTTCTTAATACGTTTTTAGAGTTTTCTTTGGACTATTTAATGTTGCTTAAGACTTTTTTTAGGGTTTAACTTCACCATTATAAATAAAGTTTTCCCACTTTCACCGTCCTATCTCTCGTAGATTCGAGAAATTGCCCGTGGATTGGACTTGACTTTTAATTAGGTCCAAAAGATGAGACGCAAACCTAACCCAATTTCTTCAAGGGGTTGAATAAATGAGACCCAGACCTGTTGAAATTGGGTTGGAGCCATCAGGTACCTGCAGTCAAGGTACCCATTGACAGCCATAGATTTACACCATTGTTCGAAAATAACCATTTTTAGGGCTAGAGGTGCAAATGGGTGGGGGTCAACCTAACAGGTCATTGGACCAACCTACAATAAACGCTCCGGATTTTAAATTAAACCTGGTTACGTCTGGGACCCACATACTGCCCTGATTATCAAATAAGTCTCAGAGATGACTGAGCTCAACCTTTAAACAGGTAGGATATGGACCATGGTTGGAAATCTTGACTGGACCAAATGTCTAGCCAGGTAGGGTAAACCCAAAGACTTGAAAAAATCTTTACTTGACTCAATATTTAAATAATGAAATTTGGAGTACATGGTGTGGGAATAAAATTAAAATTATTGTAGAAGTTAAAAGTACAAAAATAGAAAAAAAGAAATGTACCAACATTTAGTGGTGCTTTTAGTATTAGGTATTCTAACCTTGTGTGATGTCACATTTGTGATTCCTGTCACAGGCATTCCTTCTTTTTTTTAATTAACAAAACGACTTTTGTCTAGGTTAGTGACTTGGTCAATCATTTCTTCTTCTTCTACTTCTTTTTTCTTTTTAACAAAAATTAGAACTGTTGACTAGGTGAGTGATCAAGTCGTCTGAGTTTTGGGTTCACTCAGCGAGTCTTGATTGAGTCACACCCATCAATGAGTTTTTCAGTGCCAAGTTTCAAGTCAACCCACCAAGTTTTATTGAGTCACACCCATCAATGAGTTTTTCAGTGCCAAGTTTCAAGTCAACCCACCAAGTTTTATGGAGTCACACCCATCAATGAGTTTTTCAGTGCCAAGTTTCAAGTCAACCCACCAAGTTTTAGAACTATGATTTGGACCACCCAAACATAGATTCAGCTAGTGAGCATCATTTGTAGTGAGAAGAACCTCCCATGTGGCCTTAAAAAAAAACAGATTTCCTTGTCTGCCAATGGTATGGAGGGTACTGGCCTCTAGAGAGTGGGCTGTTTGTTAGCCTCTTGAACGGGCTTAGATGGAGCTCTACTTTACCCAACTCATTGACAGCTCTATTCACGTAACATTATTGATCAAATGGACAAGATCTAGCAACACTAGATTAATGGTGTAGGAACAACCATGGTGGGAAATACGATATCTTCACAATGTGCACTAAATATAAGGAGGAAATCTCATTATCGAGCAAATATTCAAAGAGTTATGCTGCTCACGTGATTTAAAGCTAAGAGCCTGTAATTGTTAGGGCTATGTCAGCCCCAAAGCACATTTGAGAGACTGTGGTCGTGATAAAAAACATGTTCGACAAAAGCTAGGCATAATTGAATAAAGGTTATTGCTAGCTTATGGTTGGCGGTATGCAAAATCGCCACGTAGGTAGCAATTATTCTCACGACATCATTAGGGAGTCTATAAATACAAAGGAGAATTCGAAGAAAAGGATCCCGGCATCAATCCAAAACACAACAATAACTCAACAATCAACTCAACACAACACTGCTTATCCAGTCCATCAGTTGTGGAATCCTTAGTATCTAGGAGTGGTTCAGCCTGTCCCTGCTTCGAGTCGGACCAACACAGTGATAATCAGTAGCCATAACCCCCTTCCATCTGCACCTATGTGTTGCATCTAAAGGAAGACCATAGCCTTAGAAATCGTCCACCTACGCTCATACATTAGGTCAACTATAGCTTGCAACCTTAGCATTGCCCTTTCCTCGCTCATCAGTGCGCTGCTCGATTAAGCACCCCGTTGCTCTCAGCCAAGATGGTGATGCATGTTAGTGGTAAGTTCTATCATTCCCAACCACTGTATCCATTTTCGACTTCCAATGTCACACTCCGCTCAACCATACACTTGATGCACTCTTGAAAGTCCTTGGTTCTCAAGGAAAAAAAAAAAAACTCATTGGAAGAAGAGCCCCAATCTCCTAAAATTGTCTAAAAAACGCACTTGACAGTTGATAGAATATGCGATTGATCTTCCAACCATTAAAAATACACCGTTTTATCTCAACGTTAGGGGTCAAAGGCGTTTGGTTTAAATTGGACCACAAATTGATTTTGGCACACCTACAAAATACATATGCACATTGCATGGCCAAATTCGAGACCAACACAAACACTCTAACACAAACACTCTTCATAAATGCATGATCATTACATGAAATCTACTCGACCAACCAAGGGTCTGATAAGCTTACATAATCTGGCAAGAATCGGGCACTGCAACATATAAACTTATATAATCTGATAAGCTTATATATAATCTAACACCCCAGTGCAGCCTGGCTGTGGTCCGAGCGTGGGTTGTCATCCGAGTCCCTGATGTGGATCGGTCGGGCTTCGAAAATAGCGCTCCAGTTGGTAGGGCCTGGGGGAGGTTAGTCCCACATCGGATGGATGAGCGCCTTGACCCTGGGCTATATGTGGAGCTCCCACCTTCCTTGTATGAGACCTTTTGGGGGAAACCTCGAGAACAAAACCGTGCGGGTGCACGTGCTTGCCCAAAGCGGACAATATCGTACAGTGTCGGTGGTGCACGTGCGTGCCCAAAGCGGACAACATCGTACAGTGTCGGTGGGGCTGTTACAAATAACCTTCCATGCGGCCTTTAAAAAAAAAAATTCCCCATCTGCCAATGATGTAAAGGCTGTTGGCAAGAGTCGGCTGTCTGTCGAACCTCTAAGATGTGATTCAAAAAACTTGTCAATGCATTTTAAAAGTGTTTCCCAAATATTAATATTAGAGTAACTCTATGGTATACGACAATGGGCACTAAAGTGATGATAAGCACAAGCATTGTGGAGAATACAATGTTACGAGGATGTGTGAAAAGTTACAAGAGCTTAAAATTAAATATAATTCATGTTTTGTTGTGTTTCTAAATATAAGGAAACAATTTTATAGTGCATAGGATTCTATTTACATATAGGGTTGTCAATGGGCCTTGCCTGTCTCAGAACATGCTTGAGCTAGAGTATCAAGCCCGACGGCCACACTTGGGCTTAAAATTCAAGCTTGTTTCTCAATTGGATCAGGTTTGGACCATGTATAACAACCCATTAATCCAATCTGGTTGTAATATACACAATATATAAAAATCCTCATTTACTCATCGAGCCTATTTGCTTTTCAATTTATACTGTAAATGAAGTGTAAATTGAAAGAAAAAAAAATTACTTAAGGACCTGTTTGGTTTTTGGGATTAGGTGGGATGGAATTAGTTTAGTGCAATGATTATATGGTGTTAGGGTTTGTTAGGGAGTCTCATGTTTTAGAGGACATCTTATTCCATGTTTGGAATGTAAGTGTTGAAAATATAGATACTAAGATTTACTTTGAAACCACATTTGGATTGAACCGTGGAAGTAGAGAAAATCCACCATCTCGGAAGTGTACAATTTGGGATTGTCACACTGAGGAAGGGACTTGCATGGTGTGTTGACGTCATCAAGTTAGGTGTTGACCCCACCATGATGATGCATTATATCTGCACCGTCCATCCATTTTGCAAGATCATTTTATGGCATGGGCCTAAAAATGAGGTAGATCTAGAGTTTACGTGGGCCACACAATAGAAAGCAGTGGGACAATGATGCCCACTGTTGAAACCTTCCTAAGGCCCACCATGATGTTTATTTGCCATCCAACCTATTCATAAGGTCACACAGACTTGGATGAAGGGAAAACACAAATATCAGTTTGATCCAAAACTTCTGTGGCCCCTAAGAACTTTTCAATGGTAGCCGTTCAATCCCTACTACTTTTGGTGTGATCCACTTAAGCTTTGGATCTGCCTGATATTTAGGTCCATGCCCTAAAATGATCTCAAAAAATGGATAGATGGTGTGGATATAGCCCATACATCATGGTGGGACCTACAAAACTTGCTGATGTCAACACACATGCCCACCAAAAGACATACAAGAATTAGCACACATGCCCATATACATTTCTCAAGGTTAATGTAATTGCAATGCTCATTAGTTCATTGTTCTTAATACATTGCTTACACAATCTAATCATAAGAAGAAAATATAGAAAAGCCAAACGCTACAAACTCACCATTGCATTGTGATCGCAAATCCAGCTTTGCGTGTTTGGATGCTCAATTGAACAAAATAGCAACAACCCAATTCATTATATTGAAGAAACAACCAAAGTGGAGGCGGCACCATTTGAAATAAGCGGTGATGGCATTTGCGCGTTTGGATGCTCAATTGAACAAAATAGCAATAACCCAATTCATTATATTGAAGAAACAACCAAAGTGGAGGTGGCACCATTTGAAATCAGCGGTGATGGCTCACCCCTAATTGCAATTCAATGCATTTCAAGTCCCCGACCATAAACGACCATAATTACAAATCAAGCAGCTGGCCCGTTGACGACAGAATAAGGCTATTGATTAAGTTACTGCAATTCAGTTCCATTGAACTGCTAAACACAGCCTATATCAATCAAGTGACCAAAAAAATGAACATGGGTGTGGTTAGGTGATCGCCGGGCTTGCTTCAATTACAAGGCCGTCCCTTGGCATCGACCAAGACCCTCAGGCCACTTTCATTTTTCCCAATGAATGTATGCATGTATGTATGTATGTGCACATGGATGGGCCGATGGCTATCAATATCGCATAACAATTCAACCGTCCGGACTTCCTCTTAAACGCTCCAAGACATGACGTTCACCAGTAAGGCACTCGACCAACCCTTCAAACATAACAAGGTAAATGTGACGCATGCATCAGGCATGAAGAAACCGTACGCGAACATGCACACATGCATCAATGCGTCCACACCTATATCAAATAAATGCGCATGACATATGCTAAATTCGACTTACCATTGGTGTAATGACGACAATCGTGATCACCAATTTTCAGATCAGTTTGCCAACGGTCGTTGAATTTGCGGGCCACATCGATGCCATTTTCATTGGAAAATCCAACGAACCAGCATCTGCGAGTCGGCAGCTTTGCCAGCTTCCTCATTTGAACAACTCCTGAAAGACGAGGAACAGAAAGTAAGCTCTGATTAATTCTAGTGATTTTGAACAATTGATCTGATGTTCTGCATGAAATCTTTGGTTTGAAAAATCCAACAATGGCATGCATTAGTTTCATCATCATAATCTATTTACCTGTTAAGTGCCTGTTTGGATGTAGTCTGAATTGTGATTAGCTCCAGGCTTTAGGGTGCGTTTGGTTGCACCAAATATCATGATTAATCAGTCTAATTTGATGCAAAATATCATCAATGCCCCAGGTCCAAACATACCACAAATTGTATAATATATAATAAATGATCACATACAATGCACCCCATTTGCGAGCCATCTGAGCCATGCAAAAGGTGCAACCAGCACTGAAGATCACCAGGCGTGGAAGTCAGACCAGTCCACTTATCATCAGGCCACACCCTCAACACCAGTAGATGGCCAATGATCTGAACCAACCCACCATCACAGCCCACTTGGTGAGTGGACCAGCCCGATTTTCACGGAAGGTGATCTGCACCTTTTTTGTGGCTCAAATGTCCTACAAATGTTACATGACATTGGCTGGACAATCCTATCCAGATGGTTAAGAACAGAAGTGTAGGTCCAATGGTCCATATTCAATGGTGAAATCATGTGGCTAGTACCATCCCATCTGCATGATTTTGTGATTTCATCCATTTATGGTAGGGCCCATCAGATGAATAAGTATAGATCATCAAGCTAGGCTGAAATCTGGACACATCGTGGAAGCTGCATGTGCGAAGGGCTCCCTGAGTGTCGGTGAGCTCATATCTCCCATTCATCTCTAAATGGTAGATGGCAATATTAACATGCATTTCAGAATCCAATTCCAAAATGCTGCTATATTCCTTCCAACCACCTTTAAATGGTGAGAGATACTGGGCACAACGACTCTTGTTGAGCTCTGTGTGCACCAAAGCCATACCTGATATCTAAAAATGCTTGGATGCAATTACCAGTGAAAATTTTGGTAGCCAAACAGTAGATTCACCTGGTACCCGTCTACCAGACAACGCTGCAAGTGCTACATAGAGATTTTCAGGATCCTGAGGCTGAAAATCGAAAACCACTGCCTGCAAAAAAATAAAGAAGGGTAAAAAGAAGAGAAAATAAGATTTGGGTGCGGGAGCGGGGAAAACATCTATTTGAAAATGGAAGTAAAAACAGCTAAGAAGTGCAAGAAAGAAGATTTGAAGCGGGAGAGGCGAATGTTGGTGCAACCAAGGACTTCCACAAGAGATAATAAAGAAGAGGTTATCTATATCGTGCACCATGTGTCATGCTATGTGATGTAAGACTCCTATTAGGTGGGCCACACATTCTCATCGGTTTTGATCTAACTATTGGATTATTCAGATTGAGTGATCCAGTGGACCCCGCAATAGTTGTGATCATTACAGACAGGTTTGGGGTGAGACGCTTGAACCGTGGTCCCTATATACGGTTATTAAGATGGATATGGAAACCTACGGTGTGGATACTTCAGAGGGGAGAAGCGTGATAGGTAAGCTTCTTCGGCCCTCTTCTCTATAAATACATGTCTTGGTCTCCTGACCTACATAGACGAAAAACCCTAGTCCCATTGAGAGGTTTTCATAAGAATGTAAGGTGTGGAAGATCAAGCATCCCTCTCGGCGACATCGCTGCATCGGGAATGTCTTCCGAGTAAGGTATGCGTTTAAAATTCAAGTTTGCAATCTCTGTTATTGATGCATAGACGATCCGTTTTTCCGCTATTCAGATTACATATGACTCGCATAAAAAACCCAGCATTTGGGTGCATCAGTCTGGTGATCTGGCCTGTTCATCTTGTTCACTCATCATAGATGGGCCAAAGCCCAAAATGTCATAGCCAAGGCAGTGTTTGGATGCACAGATGCATGAGTGAATTGAATTGATAATGTTTTTCCTCATATTTATAACGAAGTAGTCCTCGAATTGAAAGTAACCTAATTGCAAGTTGCAGCCCGGAACCAACACAAATGTTAATGAAGGAAATTGCAATTTAGTTGTTGTCTTTTTATTACACTGAGAACTGTAATCAAATTCAAAGGAGCATCCAAACACTCCCTAAGTACATAGCATAGACTAGTCAGAAACAAAGAAGCAGAGAACATGTACAAGGAAAGGAGAGATTGAGGCCGCGATTTGCAGCATACGCACCAATATGTCACACACATCTCATTAGATAGGGCCCGTTACAAATGCGCCTTGACATGGAAGTCTATTCGGTCGATTCATCAGGTAGGCTACATGTTGATGTTATATATATAAGCCGTCGTTCATCTTTTATCAAATTGTCCATTTTTCTACCACATGTTTGCCCATCTGATGAGTAGACCAGACTGTTTCTAGGCCCAGTGCATAATCTCGGCAGTCCCCATCTGATGAATAGACAGGATCCTACACACGTGCTGTGAATCACCTTAGCACTTTAGTAGAAACAATAGACAATGAATTTGTGATATCTAACATTTCATAAATGAATTACTCTACCCTTCAAGGCTAGTCCTCATGCTTGGTGACCCTCTGATGAATGGCTCACAAAGCATTTTCATTCAATGTTTTACGGTGGTCAGTGTTGGAATAGGGCTGTCAATGGGCTCCACGTCAACAAATCCATCATCAACATAGCCTTGTTCTAGTTGTTAGGAAATGGGCCTAAAAGATGAGTAGGGCTGATCCAACAGGCCATGCCGGATCACTTTAAAATCTGGGACAAAACCAATCTTGGCCCTGCCTGTTGGCAGCCCTAGGTTTGAGGGAGGTAACTGGCATTCTTACACACCTCCAACCCTTCTCCATTTCAACTAGATTTGATTATATCTCTTAGGTGCTTTCATTTCTAGCTTTCCAGTGATAATTTTGATAGTGGATCAAAGTAAAATTCATTTCCTCCCTTCCTTTTAATATTCAGTTATATGTTAGCTAGCTTTGAAGTGTTGTATTTTGAAGGGTTTTTCAAAATGAGTTTTCAGAATATTCTATAAATTATACTTTCATCATTATCATCATCTAAGCCTTATGCCAATTAATTGGGGTCAACTACATGAATCATACTCCGTCATTCCACTCTATCAAGGGCCAGACCTTAAGTTAGACCATAGGTCAATTCTTTTCTTACTACCTGCATCAATGTCCTTTTGGGCCTTTCCTTTCCCTTTTAAAGCCTTTAACTTTTACCAACTCACTCCTAAGTCCTAATTAACATGGTTCTTGGTCTCCGTCACACATGACCAAACCATCCAAGTCTACTTTCTCTCATCTTATTACCCATTAGTGCTACTCCTAAGTTCCCTCGAATGCATTCATTTTTATTTCTGTCATTCCTCATCTTCCACTCATCCGTCTCAACATCCTCATCTTAGCTACACTCATCCTATGAATATGTCATTCCTTTACTGCCCAACATTATGTCCCATAAAGTATGGCTAGTTTTATAGCTATCCTATAAATTTTCCCTTTCAATTTTGTGTGGTACATAAGGATCACATAAAACTCCAGAGGCCCATCTCCATTTCTTCCACCCAGCCCATCTCCCTTCTCAATCTCTCCACTCTCATGAATTATTGACCCAAGGTATCAAAAGTGGTCATTTTGGAAAACTTCTTAGTTAGCAATCTTAACTAATTCACTGTTTTCACTCCTATTGTTACTAAAACTGCACTCCCATATACTCCGTTTTACTCTATTAAGTAAATTTTAACATCACTTCATATATTTTAAAAAAAAAAATTTGATTTTACAAATTTTATATCACTCTATATACGAAGTTATTATAAAACTAGACCACCTTACATTAAAGTGACTAACCCGCTTAAAAAATAAGGACCCCAATCAAATGAGAAATACTATTATAGTGCACGTCAAGGATTCTATGTAGTGACATCCTCTCAGTACATGCAGGAAACGTGACAAAAGGAGCTGGAGCGCTCTTATTAGATTGGAGCTCACAAGCGCACAAGGTGCTACATATTTAGAACTAAAATTGGCATGGGCAATGCATGGAGAGAGAGTGGTTTGCAAGTTGTGGGAGGCAGCAGGAGAAGTGATTGAAAAAAGCAGGTTTCTTTGTGGGAGGTTTGCTTACAATATGATCAATATATCATTATAGGATACATCAGTACTATAACCACTAGATTCGAATTTGCATTTGATATGAAAGGCTCAGATGGGTGGGCCCATAGGATCTGATGGTATCTGCAAAATCTTAGGGACCATCGCATAAAGTGGAAGATGGATGGCCTATGTTCAGTGAACTGTCTTTTTTTTTTTTACCCACCCACCCACACCACATGGGCACTCAATCCCTGGTCTCGGTGTTGAAACGGGAGTCTGTCTACCACTGAACTGTGGAGTCGGACCCATGCTCAGTGATTTTCCTAACTAATACGGGAGACGGAAGAATCTAATCACCCCTCCAATCATGATAATGATGGCCACTGGACATGATCAAAGATTTAGATAATCTAGAGGCAGCCTAATGGACAGTGGATACTCTACCTTTATTCTTCTAAATTTTTTCTCTAATGAATTTCTTGAATAGGATGTATTTACTGAGGTAATGAGAATATTGGGAGGAGTTTGGATGCAATAGGGCTTATCCCTATCACATCCAATCACTCTATCTTGTTTGAATTTGAATTTCGTGAGAAGGGGGTTGTAAAAGGGGACATCCAACCAGGAATGTTGCAAGAGTTAACTGTGTGGGATCCACCCACTAGTGCTTGCCCACAAGTGGGCCCTGTGGGCCCATATCCACATGATATATCCAAACTGTTTATATGTTGGGCTCATTGTCGAAGGAAGATGCCAAAAAAAAAGTTCTTGGGTTGGAATATTTCAACCCCTTGATCATTTAACTCTTGTCCTGAATCTGGACCATCTCCTAAGTTTTTTGTTTTTCTGGGTCATTTATCTGAAGTGTAGGATCTTCCAATCTTAAAATTTTCAAGGCAACCATCAAATCAACAATTTTGATTACCGAACATCACCCCAGATCCAACGGCTATAGTCCCAAAATATCCTGTAAAATACATTGGGACATTGTATTTGTACCAAACATCTTCTTTCCATGTGTTTTTAAAACAGGGGTTCACCTAATTACCTAATTGCTCTTTCGGTTTCTTAAAACCCTTCTCTTAACATTTTACATTGCATGGTTTTGGTAGGGATCCAAATATGAAAAACCTCTTCTTTCTCATCATATATAGTAGAGATGTATTGATTGATGTCCAGAAACACCCTGCATCGAACTAAGCCCACAACTAACATAAGCAAAACAATAAAACTAAAGAAAATGTTGAGTTCAAATGAGTTTAAATTCTCAATAATCTGGAGTGTTGACTTGGTGGATTAAATATCAGTGATTTCACAACTCAAACCTTTCAGGTGTGACTTTTGCATATTGAATATGGACAGTTACTCTATTTTGAGAGAACCTTCCTTTTCCAGGCCATTGTTCTGGCCTATCTGTGCAGGACCCTCCAAATTAGTGGTCCTGATTACTGCATGCAACTGCCATGCGTGCAGCAGAGATGCTTTGGCCTGTAAACAGACGGTTAGCCCGAAGGCCTAATGGTGCAGATTCTACAAGTAAAAGTGGGTGGCCCATCCACAGCATGGTCCACCAGATGAAGATTCTGGATGGAGGGTGGCCCAAGTATGGTGGAGTGTCAGTGAGCAATTTCAGGTGGTCCTGCAACTACCAAACTAGTCCTCACAAGGAAAATACATATAAAAGGAAAAACGGTGAGAAGAACAAGATCAAAAGGAATTGAAGAAAACCCATTTGAGAAGCATCATGATGATGCCATCAAAATTAGCGGATCAGAAGCATTCCAATTAAAAAAAAAAAATCACTAAGCTTACAAAAACCCATCAGAACAGAGCAATTCATCGAAAATGAATTGAGAGAGAGAGAGAGAGAGAGAGAGAGAGAGAGAGAGAGAGAGAGCAAAGACACCCAATTCATTAAAATGCACGAAACAGTGTAGAGAGAGAGAAGAAGAAGATGAAGATGAAGAAGAAAATAAAGAAAACCCAAATCATTAAAATTCATGAAATAGGAGAGAGACCTGAGCTTGGGAAGAAGTGGGCCTGATGAGGACCATGTAGTGCTGCAAATCCGACCACAGATTGAGAGAGTAAGCAGTTGACATGAGGAGCTGAGCAGGTCCCTTGGCTGCCCTGAGTGGCACTGCACCCACATACACAGCATCTCTTCTCCTTCCATTCATCATCCCACCACCCTCTCCCATAGCAGTAGCCATTTCCACTTCTTCCCTCTTCCAAACTTCCTTTCATCCTTCCATATAAAATCCCTTCAGGACCTCAAAAAACATCCAAACCTATCTGCACCATTCATTAGCTTCATCCCACCATTCAAACATCCATTAATGGACCTCTCTTCTTCAATTGTTCTCAACCATCCATTTCTAATTTTTCCAAGGCAACCAGTGAAAAATGAACTGGACCAAATGGACGGTCCAGATTGGTGATGTGGGTGTCAATTTGTCAAACAAGCAATCCAAATTGAACTGTCCAAAATCTCTGTCCCAGTTTTGATCTATCACTAGCAAAATACCATTCTTAATTGATTATCTGACCATCAGATTGGTGAACGTTTATTGGACGGTTAAAAAATTAAAAAAAATTAAAAATCCAATGGTCCTGCAATTAAGGCTGGCTCGTCAGGTCTCCTGGCCTGTTTGTTCTGGCCACCACACATATCAACTGGATTCACATGTGCTGAATCATCCCAACCGTCCATCAGATTTCTCGTCTTGTGAAGCCACTTGGGCCATTAAATCATCGACCATGGGATCATGGTGTGGGCCACATTGATTGGAGGTGCTGATGAGAGCACACAAATGTCCCACTAAGTGCTCTAACCGGCCCAGTTAAATCTACGGCTAAGGACTCATCTGGTCTTACATGCATAATAATCAGAACCAGACTGGCCCATTACATTCATATCCTTCGTTGAATGAGAACCGCTCCTTTATTTTATACTCCACTATTTCTAGACCACTAATTGAACGACTAGGATCTTCCACCCACAGTAAGTCATTCATCGAGTCTGAGTCAACTCAACTGAGTTTTGAGACATCTCGACGAGTTTTTGAACTCTGATTTGTATGTCAAGATAAAAGTAGAGCAGTCTCTCCACAGCACAGGTGGCAGGGTCGATTAACAATCAGGACCGTCCATCCAGTCCTCTGTACATACGTATCCATCATATTATCCTACCCGTCCGGCGAATTGATGGGTAGGATTGTATGACAGGACATCCATGATGGATATCACTAGACAGACGGCTCCTACTAATGCATGGCTCCACCAATTTCCGACTCTCCAAGCTCTACCGTACCATCTCGTTTTGAGTTTTTTTCCAGCCGGTAAAACGAAAAATTGGGTGTGTTTGGTTGCACCAAAGTCCATGAGATATCACGTAGTTCTGCACCAAATTGATCTGATTAATCATGAAATTTCGTGATATTGGAGCAAACAAACACACCCAAAAAATCATAAATGAAAGGAGAAACAATCAACGCAAAATTAGACTTTTGAAGCTGGTAATCAAACACAGGGCCCACCAAATCGCTGAGCCACGTGACAGATTATCAGGATGGGGCTTTTAGATGGACTCTAAAAGGTGCAACCATATGATCTCAATATGAGGGCGCTGATGTAATCATGCAACAGCCATATTATAACACTTGGATTCACAACCAGATCATACATTTTAAATAATTGATTTCGTCTCCAAACAGCAATGTCACTAACTACAATCGTATTTCAGTCAACACCGATCGTAAGTCATGAAACCACTATAGTGAATAATCCGCGAGATAGGAGTGTTTGGTTGCACCAAATTCTATGAAATATCAGAGTTCAGAGTTCTGCGCCCAATTAAACTGATTAATCATGAAATTTCATTATGTTTGGCGGGCGGCCAAAGCACCTAAAAACTGATAAATCAAAGATGACACTCGACGGAATTAGAATTTTGAAGCCGGTGATCAAACACGGGGCCAACCAAATAGCTGAGCCACGTGACAGATTATCAGGATGGAGCTTTTAGATGGACCCCAAACGGCACAATCTCGCAATCTCAACCCAACGGTGGTGATGCAATCATGCAACAGCCATATCATAACACTTTGTTTCACAACCCAAATAATACATTTTACTTATTCTGATTTGGTCTCCAAACAGAACCTATTCATGAATAGTACAAAAGAATCTATTCCGACGGGTGCATGTCCAAAATATTACAGGACTTCCATGTTTCTCAAAATGGGTGAAGGAGAAAATGATCAAATCCAAGCCATCAGGGGAGCAGTCGCGGATCAAGAGCAGTAACCGCCAACAGAAAATTCGCCGAACCACCACTCCAGGTTAAGATAGGAGCAAAAGAGTGCCGCAGGGGCCAATAAATGAATACAAAGATTAGAAATCATTTGATGGTTTCAGATGAGTAGGAGAGATGCGAGGAGCATTGCCATCGACAAGATGACACAGGCAGATGGACGTGACTGCCCGCTTGTAGGCACTGCAGATGGGGTTCCCTGTGTGCTGACTCCTCCCCCAGAGCTTGGGACTTTCCCTGAAATCGAAGGCAAAGGTGGCTCGTCTATGTCAGCGTCCGTCAGGACTGGGAGTGGAGCCTGGGTCGGCGGCCACGACACTGGATTCATAACGCTTAAGAGACCGCCAGGCGTGATGGTATTCATATAAGCTGGCGCTTTATCGCCCATCTTTAAACAAGGAGTCTCTGCATCAAATCCAAAGCAACCGCAATTAACTAACTGGAATGCAGTGTGAATTTGTGACATGTGAGTTTTCACTAACTGGTTCAAAAGATTGGTTTGACAATTGAGACCGTTGATCTGATGGGACATGCCATGGATGGGGAATGCTTTCCAAAAAAAATAAAAAATTCTTCCAAATTGGAAGATACAAACCATCCCCTCCTACTTGAACATTTGTGTTGAACTTCTCTTAACTGTCGGACTGTGAGCCACTGATCAAAGGGTTGGGATTTTCCGATCCAGCAAGTTTGGATAATGCCTCATGAGGGATATAATGCTTGGCGAAGAGTTTCTATAGTATGCTTGGGTTTTCAGTTTGGGCAAGTGGGGCCCATGATTCAGTGATCCAAGCTGTTTATGTCATTGACCGCACTCTAGATGTCCCATGCACCAATTTCCCAGCTGAGAAGATAGGTATCCTTCAATTGGTGGCCGGAAAATAGATGGTTGAGAGAGAAATCACAGTGATGGTCACATTCAACCAAAAAACGCCAAAGATTCAATTCCTAGGATCTACAAACCTAGTGATCAAGGTGCATGGGCCATCCACAGTGGGGTCTGTCATATTAACAGCATGTGCCCCACTTGTACAAACAGAAAAACCGAGCATCAATTCACGGGCCCAACATTGCTTAGTGCCTCCATACAACATCAATGGTGGGGTCCATCAGATCTAGTCTGGATAACCGGACAATGACCCCTAGTACAGACTGAGTGCATCAGGACCCATCAGTGACTAGAGAGTGACCGTCAGCATCCTGGAAATTTAAAAGGGATGCAGGTTGCCTATAATCCTAACGTGGCCCAATGAAAAAGCTCCATGTGCACCTGTTAGATGTCTTGCAATGACCGAAGTGAAAAGCAAAGACTCCTGTGTGAAATGACACTTTCGACATTTTCATTGCAGGCCCAGCATTGGACAGGCACATGGGGCGCTTTTTCATTGGGCCATGACAAGGGTTATAGGAATCCCCTCCTGTAAAACCGGGGGATAGAGGCAATCTGCATCATGGAATTCATTTCATGCACTCGGACATAAAAATGCACGTAAAAATTAAACAATAATAACAATAAATAAAAATAAGCATCGTTCATGGAGGACACTTACTTCTGTATCTGCTAGCAGTCTCTGGGAAATCAGTGATAATTCCATCTAAACTAGTAGATTGGACAAATGTGTTGATCTCCACCGTTGCATCCGAGAAGAAGTCCCACGCTTGGGATACAAACTCATTTCGAAACAGATACACGTACACAGTGAGGCCAAGTGCCTTCAGCTTTGGTACAATGTCGGTAGCAGTAGTTAAGAAGGCATCGTTTACGGTATACACGGAGTCCTTGTTGATCGAGACATGATCTGCAAATCTCTTGATATCCTCGATTGATGAGTTGAGGGCATCCCGGATGCGTTCGTCGACTTTGTACACGCGCTTGTAGTTGGTTTGCTGCTTGATAATTTCAAGAACAGAGCTGTTGGTAGACTGGATCATGACATCCAGAGCCGTCTGATTGTCGTAACTTGCATTGCTCAAGGCTTTGAGGACGGCATCGATTACATCAAGACCCTGCTTCTCTGCAAGGTAGGCCGCATTCTGCAGGGATAGAAAGGCAAGGAAAACTCAATTGCTACAACAGAAAGAAGCTCGTAGACCTCAGATTTGAACAGACTTTGTTGTCTCAAAAGCAAGATGTAGGTTTGTCTAGGTGTTCCAGCTTTCCAAGGCAGATGGGATCTCCGTGTAGGGGTGGCAATTGGTTGGGTTCGGGCTCGGCTGGGGTCAGACCAAGCAACCCATTTACTAAACGGGTCAAGAATTATAGCCCAAACCCGATCCATTGCCCGTCATGCTCAAACCGAATCCAACCCACCTAAAATTCATCAAGCCCAACCCATCCGATCCATTTAAATGCAAACGGACCCAACCCAACCCAACCTGCTATGACCCAACTGAGGTCTAAGGATGGAATGAGTCAAAGGCCTTGCACAACCACGTCAAGTCAGTTGATACAGACATAAAAATCATCTATACATCTTTATTTTGTTTTGGGTTTTGGATCAGGTTGGGTTGGGTTGGGTTGGGTTATCTGGTCCAACACATTGATAATTGATATAGGTAGGTCAGGTAGAGTTCGACGATATAGGAGGGTCAGGTAGGGTTCAACCCATGCCTGACCCATTTACTTAAATCGGTCACATTTCTAGCCCAACCAGCTACACATTTAGCTTGGCCCGAACCTGCCTCAAAAGCGGGTCGGGACAGTTGCCCTGCAGGCTGACCCGACCCATTGCCACCCCTGGCTCCATCCAAATCATATCATGTTCTCATCTCACTTGGGATTTGTAATAGAAAAAAAACGGGAGAATAGATTGGGACTTGCATCGAGCATTTGCTTGGCTATCTACACTGTACATGTGGGCTCACCCATTGGCAATTGATATCGTTCTTATTGCAGGCCTCATTGCAGATAAGAGTCAGGGGATGCATCCAAAAATCAAGAAAGAAAATCTTACGACCCAAATGTTGGATTGGGTCCCTGTTAAATGCAAGCCATTGGTTGTAATTGCCCATCTTCATTGTATGGCTAGGATCATTGTATATGAGGTATATTAGCTCAAGGCCTATTCAATGATTGGACCAACCAGAAAAATGGCTTAGGTCACTGAAAGGTGGGATCCGCCTGTAAGGTTTGTTGATCAAACAAAAAGAGACCGTCTCTCCATCTAGCCTCATATAATACCTCATCTCTCATATGCTAATAGAACTAGAATGTACAGTGGACATGCAGTCACCTCTATGCTGATCAAGATTCCAGCAACTGTTTGATTCCCTGCAAAGGTCAAAAAATCAGAAAATTTCATGAACTTTCCTGCATCTGCATAAGCTGGGTTCCGCTTCAGATTAAAGTCCAAGAATGTATTTGATATTGCCGCTGCAATGAGAAGAAAGAAGGGGAAAGAGTTAGGAAATATACAAGATTTAATCAAGCATTTGGTAAACCCAATATACTGTCGATGGAGGTAAATCTTTTGGGATCCAAGTTGTTCGTATGGTGGGCCTCATGGTGTATGGGAGATACCTCAGTCTCCTCCACTGAATAACCTAACTGTTGGACGGGGGGCCTTTTAAATGTTTATCATTTGCTGGAGTAACCATTTCTGTTGGATGGCTAAGATCATCTGAGGTTGCCAAAGAAGAGATATTAAGGCATGCCTCATCACATGATGAGGTGCCCATTAACTACAGGTCTACAGCAATATCAGCACATGGGGCAATGGAAATCAATTACAAAGCGAATGAAGATTGGGAGAAAACACAAGGTACAATCTTTTAAAGCCTGGACCCAACTCGGCTCATTTTCAGGGTGGTTGGGTCCAACTGCTGTCCAAATATCAGACAGCTTCTGGCCCATTCAGGCTGGAAATCTGCTTCATCAAAAAAATCAGATAGAATTAACAAGGTCGCTATTAAGTGGTGAGATCCTTCGCTTTTGAAATGGCAGTCGTAGATCCAAGCTTCAACTGATATAGTTGCATCTTTTTTAACATAAATGCAGTGTTCAACGTATCAATAGCATTGATTATGTTGGCCTATACTATTGGTATTGCTGGTCAACTATACGAAACCTAGGGGAAGTTCAAAAAAAAAATTCTCATTGATATTAGTCCATCATATGTCACGATATTGACATTATCAAAATATATCTGTGCAAGTTTAGTTGTATAAATAGAGTGTCAAGATACTAGCGATATTTTGCAAGTATCGACCAACATCAGCAATAGTTGCAACATTAGACTGCAAATAAAAATTGAGAAAAGTTGAAGAAAGAGTTTTTGCCCTTTTCTTGGGTTGTGTTTCTCGAGTTGTTATGCATCAAGAGGCAAATTTGGTGGAGAAATCGTGATCCAATAGCAAAGTCAGGCTGGAACTTGTAACGCCCCGTAAATTCGCCTTTTCTAAGATATGAACACACTTGGGCCCGACCTTCACCACTAGTTCATTCCGTCAACCCTAAAGGTGAGTTAGGAGTAAATCCTTCAACCCCCATCAGCCTCTCTTAAGTTCCATCCTCAACTCTCTAACATGTAGCCCTCATTTTGCAGGATTTCTTGAAAGTAACCAAGAGATTTAAGGTGCGGACCATTTACCTCTAGGTTGCCTAGCACCAAATGCCTTCAAATGTAGTTAATGTCCAAATTTTTTATTAATTTTGCTGTCATTGTCGTTGAGATGTTAGAAGTATGCCTATATGATGACTATGTGTTGAAATTTGCTTGCGTAGAATTCTTTAAGGCTATCACGTATGCTAGAATCACTTTTACGTTCATATTTATGTCTCATGTTCTTAAATTATGCTTGATGTATACAACAATTTGCTGTGATGAAGTGTTTTCCTATGATTTGTCTAACTCGGCAAATGGATGAGAATTAGGGGCGGCTGCATGAGGCCGATTGCCCCTTTGGGACTGAAACCGTCGACGGAGGTAGAATGCGGGTGATCGGCTGTGGTGTGAAGACCACGCGGGCCACGGGCGCCTAAGGCCGACCCCCCCGTCTTCGTCTCAGTCGAAGGTGTCAGCCCGACTCCGGGTTGGGCGTATTGTGTGTAACCTATCGCTTCTATTCGAACCTAAGTACCATTGTCACCACTGGATGGGCCCACTTAAAATTGTACGGCGATCGATCCCCAAGTCTCATGAGCCGGGGATGGTGGTATGGGACCTATGCCCGAGCTGTCGGCCTACGCTGGGGTGGTGCCTCCCCGTAGTGACCATTGAGCACAGGGTTGTTCGAGCAGCCCTGTCAAATACCCGGCCGATTGTTTCGTGCCAGAGCCCTGCTTGAACAACCCGGGCATTATTGTTAATTTGAATAACAAGCCCACACTTCTAAGTTAATTATTTATATTAGTGGTTGGGTGACGACCCTTCTGCTTTGGCTTGGGCATGGCTGACGGGCCACTGCCTAACCATACTTGGATCGAGGGGTTACTGGCGATGAGATGCATTCGCCACGCAGGGAGCCAGATGGTCCCAGTTTGGCCTGGTGATAGAATAATGGTACAGTGGTTTCGCCAACCGGCTGGATGTTAAACCGGAATAACTAATAACTCGGCTAATCATACATAGTTCGGCATGGCATGCATTGTCTGTGCGGGTGAGGTGGTGGTGCCACTCACTGGCGGCTGTGACTAAAAACCGGTGTCCGGGCATGCATTTGCACTTCATGCATTCATGCATTAAGATTATAAGATGTGATTATGCGACTGGTGGGGTGGTGCCCCATTCATTGGTGACTTGAGTCTGTGCGGGTGAGTGGTGGTGCCACTCACTATCGGTTGTGACTAGAAAGGTTCTATGTTTATGCTTTTGACTGCTATGTATGAATGTTCGTTTTATTACATACTACGCTTATGACTACTGTATACGTATGTTGTTTCATTACCTACGTTTGATTACATTTGTGCTTTGAGTAACTTAGGGAAATGGAACCACTGAGTTGATGACTCACTCCCACTTTGGGACGGTGTTCTAAAACACCATCCAGGCATTTTCATTGGTGCAGGTCCCTCATGAGCTAGCAAGCTAGAAGAGGCCCAATCAGACAGGTTGAGTGGATCCCTTCGTACATTGCTGTTTAACTTACTTATTTGCTGGTACGTCCCTATTTCATTTCCTAGCTTGACCTATCACTATGATTTGATGCCATATTGGCCAAACACTTGAATGACACGCATTGCATACGCATTAGTAACTCCCGGGATACCGGGGATCGAGTTTGTACTCGACCCTTGGGGTTTCGGGGCGTTACAAAGATGGTATCAGAGCAGGTGATAGATTGAGTCGGGCCGTGGAGTATGGACCTATCACAATGAACCCGCTAACCGAGATAGCACTCTGAGATTAGAGACATTATACCTTAGGATCACGCCCCTACTTGACTAGCATGATCCACTCGAGCATAGAAACTAAGACCCTAGGGTTGCTTAGTATCAAACATCGTTATGTGGTCAATGCCTTGATTGAGCATTCGGGAATGTCTAGATTTGATGATAGGTTGTTGTGATCTCTCTATTTCATGAATGAACTATTGTCATTGTTTGCTTTGATTTTGGATGCTATGAAATGCCTCTATTTTCAGCCTGTATGTTGATAATTATGTGCACATGATGCGAATTAGTGTCGATGGAGTAGTTTGATACGATGCTAACAAAGTTTTCCAGACCTATAGGGTGCCATCGCACACTGTAGGGTGCCATGCCACCGGACCTCCTTGACCTTAAAACTGATTTTTTTCTTTTTCCTCTCATTTTCACTTCTCTCTCCCATTTTTCACCCCATTTTTTCCTACCCTTGCTAAACCCTCTCATCTTTGCCCCAACACTCTCTTAAAGAGAGCCCCAACCCTCTTTCATTTCCCACCAAGAGGCCCAAACCTTCCTTCAACCCCCTCCGAACGCCTAGGGTGACCAAACAACGGATTTACGAAACCATGCTTAAGCGAGGTATTCGCGGTCTGATCCAATTCCTGATCCTGGGCGATTACCAAAGGACTCACTGCTGTGGTTGAGCAGAAGACCGGGATCCACCAGGATTGGAAGGGATACAACGAACTTTCTACCCTAGCCAGGCAGAGGATCGACGTACCAGAATCAGGCCTATCACCACCGTTTCTCCGTACTAACCCGATCGTTCAAGATTTTTTTTTAAGGGGGGTAGACCGCATAAGTCAGGCCAGTGTAGTTAGCATACGTCCTTGCATGCATATAAACTCAGGCATTATGACATGAGCCCATCAGAGTGGCGCAGCGGAAGCGTGTGGGCCCATAGCCCCCAGTCCCAGGATCGAAACATAGGGTAAATCACTAAGTAGGACCCGACTTGTCCTCTCGAGACGTTAGTAGCCAGACTTGTATAAGGAGAACAGTTAGCATTCAGAAAATAGGCTCAGTCGTATAAGTAGATCAGAATACTGGGGATAAACCCAACAATGAGCACGAGCTAAACCATCGGATCTAGCACCGGTGTATCGTCAGATAAGATCGTTAAATGTGAACCTAAACAATTTCGGGGGCGAAATTGGTTTTTAAGGGGGGTAGATTGTAACGCCCCGTAAATTCGCCTTTTCTAAGATATGAACACACTTGGGCCCGACCTTCACCACTAGTTCATTCCGTCAACCCTAAAGGTGAGTTAGGAGTAAATCCTTCAACCCCCATCAGCCTCTCTTAAGTTCCATCCTCAACTCTCTAACATGTAGCCCTCATTTTGCAGGATTTCTTGAAAGTAACCAAGAGATTTAAGGTGCGGACCATTTACCTCTAGGTTGCCTAGCACCAAATGCCTTCAAATGTAGTTAATGTCCAAATTTTTTATTAATTTTGCTGTCATTGTCGTTGAGATGTTAGAAGTATGCCTATATGATGACTATGTGTTGAAATTTGCTTGCGTAGAATTCTTTAAGGCTATCACGTATGCTAGAATCACTTTTACGTTCATATTTATGTCTCATGTTCTTAAATTATGCTTGATGTATACAACAATTTGCTGTGATGAAGTGTTTTCCTATGATTTGTCTAACTCGGCAAATGGATGAGAATTAGGGGCGGCTGCATGAGGCCGATTGCCCCTTTGGGACTGAAACCGTCGACGGAGGTAGAATGCGGGTGATCGGCTGTGGTGTGAGGACCACGCGGGCCACGGGCGCCTAAGGCCGACCCCCCCGTCTTCGTCTCAGTCGAAGGTGTCAGCCCGACTCCGGGTTGGGCGTATTGTGTGTAACCTATCGCTTCTATTCGAACCTAAGTACCATTGTCACCACTGGATGGGCCCACTTAAAATTGTACGGCGATCGATCCCCAAGTCTCATGAGCCGGGGATGGTGGTATGGGACCTATGCCCGAGCTGTCGGCCTACGCTGGGGTGGTGCCTCCCCGTAGTGACCATTGAGCACAGGGTTGTTCGAGCAGCCCTGTCAAATACCCGGCCGATTGTTTCGTGCCAGAGCCCTGCTTGAACAACCCGGGCATTATTGTTAATTTGAATAACAAGCCCACACTTCTAAGTTAATTATTTATATTAGTGGTTGGGTGACGACCCTTCTGCTTTGGCTTGGGCATGGCTGACGGGCCACTGCCTAACCATACTTGGATCGAGGGGTTACTGGCGATGAGATGCATTCGCCACGCAGGGAGCCAGATGGTCCCAGTTTGGCCTGGTGATAGAATAATGGTACAGTGGTTTCGCCAACCGGCTGGATGTTAAACCGGAATAACTAATAACTCGGCTAATCATACATAGTTCGGCATGGCATGCATTGTCTGTGCGGGTGAGGTGGTGGTGCCACTCACTGGCGGCTGTGACTAAAAACCGGTGTCCGGGCATGCATTTGCACTTCATGCATTCATGCATTAAGATTATAAGATGTGATTATGCGACTGGTGGGGTGGTGCCCCATTCATTGGTGACTTGAGTCTGTGCGGGTGAGTGGTGGTGCCACTCACTATCGGTTGTGACTAGAAAGGTTCTATGTTTATGCTTTTGACTGCTATGTATGAATGTTCGTTTTATTACATACTACGCTTATGACTACTGTATACGTATGTTGTTTCATTACCTACGTTTGATTACATTTGTGCTTTGAGTAACTTAGGGAAATGGAACCACTGAGTTGATGACTCACTCCCACTTTGGGACGGTGTTCTAAAACACCATCCAGGCACTTTCATTGGTGCAGGTCCCTCATGAGCTAGCAAGCTAGAAGAGGCCCAATCAGACAGGTTGAGTGGATCCCTTCGTACATTGCTGTTTAACTTACTTATTTGCTGGTACGTCCCTATTTCATTTCCTAGCTTGACCTATCACTATGATTTGATGCCATATTGGCCAAACACTTGAATGACACGCATTGCATACGCATTAGTAACTCCCGGGATACCGGGGATCGAGTTTGTACTCGACCCTTGGGGTTTCGGGGCGTTACAGAACTTCAAAGGTGATAAAAGTTAAACTCATCTTTTTCAACATATTAGCAAGACAACCAAGTAGGAATTTCAATTTTAAAGGCGAGAAGAAATTGGGGAAATAAGAATTTCATCTGTTTTCACAATTTAAAATCGCAATCTGTAGGATGATCTAATGTTTTGAATTCTAAGTGTGTAATCATGTATGTTTTAACACCTCCTGAAGTTTCACTAAAAAAATTTCACAGTTTTCTTGTAAGTGTTGCCAATGTTTACTTTAGACTGATACATTACGTGATCCATATGATTTTTCCCGATGTTTTGCACAATATTGATACTTCAAACACTGAATAAATGCTAGTCCCCCCTTAACTGACCAGTTCATAACAACCGACCTATTTTGGCGACTGGTTAGGTTCCCAACTAGTCTGATCATCCAGTCCAGACCTGTTTTAAAACACTGGGCCTAAGTGTTCATGAACACCAGAGACAAGCCCATGTTGTGAACACTGGCAATGACAAGAGCAGAAAGATGACAATCATAGAAACATTTAATAATGAGTTCTGCAAAAACAAACATTAATGCCCACCCGACTCATAAGTTAACCCTAAAATTTACAACTCAGCAAACCTGTTCCCATAAGAGAATACCTTCATACGCTTCCCTAGAGCGAAATCTACAAAAAGTAAATGCTTGAGGGAAAATAAGTGGTCTTAAAAATCTCCTTTTTAAAGCCGACCCGAACTGCTGGGACAAGACTATAATGAAGATGATGATTATGCGTGAACATGCATTATCTCTCAAAAAATGAATTATCTCTCAAAAAATGCATTATCTTCTTCAATACTATATGCTTTTCTCTATCATATCTGCCATTCCAATAGTCATCCCATATAATTCTCTTTTGCAATGAGTGGTACAAACTTTAATTAATTTCAACAAAAACAAAACAGGAAAAGAATTTAAGAAACCCAACTACACAATGTTGTATTGATGCCTTTCCCAAAGATGAATCTCCATGTGTAGGGCAGGATAAAGAGGAAGTGCAGCGAAGTGCAGCAAGCAACAGTAAGAATGTCACTTGACCTATAGAAACAAGTCACAAGCTCAGTTTAGGAGGTTTCGTGCAAATATGAGGAGACAAGGTTCGACTTACGTTTCAGTGTTTGAATCTCGTCCCATGTGAGATTGAACGTAAATATCCCGGAAGCTCCTGGAATCGTAATCACGCGAGAATTAAAGGGCGACTGAACAACATTTGTGCCATCAATAAGATTCATGCTGTTTAAGCAGACAAGAACCTCATCTTTTGTCATTTGAACAGAACAATCGATGTAATCTGCACCATCATCGACGGCTTTCTGATAAGCCAGATTAGTAGAACCAGGATAGAATCCACTAGCTCCATTGTGTGATATAATTACTGGTTTCACTCCTGATGCACACATGAGAGAGAGAGAGGGGGGGGGGGGTCAGAACTCAACTGCTGATGGAAACAATGAAGTACTGATATTGGATAGCGACATACCAGATTTAGAAGCAGTCTTGTTAAGATGAGAAAAGCAATCTGCAGTAACAGTGAGAAGTCAATATCTAGAAGAATTTTCTTTCAAGTGAGAACACAAGCTTATCAACCATGCAAACAGCAGCTTTCATAATTTAGGCATTTATTCTCAAATTGATAGACCAACAGCTGAATATGAGAAAAGCCAGAAAGATTACAGAGTAACAGTGAAGCAAAAGGAAAAGGTATAGTTGAAGAGGTTCTTAGTAAAGCTTCAAACAAGATTACAGAGTAACAGTGAAGATCTCTCTGGATGTTTAGTTTGACTCACATTCAATATCTCTCATGAGTAGCTTTACTAACAAGGGTACGAATCTTCCAAAGGGATAGAGCAGTCTATGCCAACTGCTGAATTCTATCTACACTAAAGGCCTGTTTACATGTTCCCTGATTTTCAGCTGACGTGATGCTTTCCAACCAAAGCATGAGTGAGATAACCATTCTCAACCTACTCATAATTTGAAGTGGACAAGGTGGGGAAACGATATACTCAAAAGTCTGTTTCCCATTTCCTGATCTGCGCAAACCCAAGGTGGATCCTATTTGGGGGCACTTCCAGCGGGCTCTAAGAAAAGAATCATGCCATGAATTCTAACCACAAAAAGGAAAAGATGAACAGAATAATGGCAATCACCTAGTCGTATGCACACTTTTCCAGACAATGGCTTCTTCTTCTTCTTCTTCTTCTTCTTTTTTATTTTTTTATTTTATTTTTATTTATTTATTTATTTTTCGAGAGAGAGAGAGAGATAAGACAATGGCAACTATTAAGCATAGCCAGTTATCAGCAATACTCAGGAAAGAATTAACAAACATTACTTAACTAATCAATCAAAATTATTAATGAGGAGAGATGCTCCAGTGCTTTCAAAGCACTATAAGTTACAATGCCTCTAGTTGCATCAGTTCATTTGGACAGTCCAATTGATTGATCTGAACTGCCCATTAACTCCAAAACACATTTCATGGACTACCATTCGAAAATCTTACGGATTGGATGATCCGATTCATCCTTGATTTGGCCTTATTTTCTGCAGTCATCCGTTTTCCAGGCCATGAACGGTACGGTTATGATTGCCTAACAAAAGTAATTCTTTAGAATCATATGCAATCCATTATGGGACTTAACAAAAAGGTGGATCAATTAGTAATTGAACATATTTTTTTCTAAACAATCTTGACCATCCATCTTATTGGCCATTGATCAGATGGTTAATATTTTTCAGATAAGTTCAACATTTGCATGGTCGCTGTAGCCCATAAAATGTGCATTGGACCTGAACAGTTTAGAACAATGGATTGAACTCTCACTGTCCCAATGCAAATATGCAACTAGCAGCACTATAGGTTACAGGGTTTTGAGAGCATTGGAACATGTCTCATTGAGTAGCAAGCGCCAAGGAGCAATTGCTATATTTCACAAACTGATATTAGTATCTTCAAACAAGTTACAAGCACAAGACCAATTGCTATATCTCACAAACTGACTTTAGCATCTTCAAACAAGTTCCAAGCACAAGGAAAGATCATAAAGGCCAATGGAAATGAAAGCTAAAAAAGAAAGTCTACGAATTCAAACATGTCAGGTACAGAATCGAACTCTAGATGCATTCCACAGGCACAGTGATTGCCTCTATGGCCAAAATAAATTCCTCAATGCATTTAATAGGAGAAAATTATGGCGGATGAGAGGCATGGTGCTTGCCTTTATTTTAAATATTATAATAATAATAATAATAGAGCAGCCATACAGTGTATCATAGTAATATCACTGGTCTTCAAAGATTTGGGTGCTCCAAATTTTATCAAGTTTGTAAATGATGCAGGACCATGCATAGCCAGCTCCAAATAGGTGGGACAAGTGTGCAGTGTCTGATGATGATGATGGAGCCAACAATAATGATGATGATGCACGGCTATGCATTTTTATGCGAGGAAAAAAGCTTACCAACAGCCCCTGATGGAGTAATAGGAAAGTCCGACAGTATGCCATCAACGGAGAACTCATCATTGTCAATGAAAGATAAAGACTCAGCCAGTGGATCATAACTGAAATTGTAGCTAAAGGCAGCATCATTTGCAAAACCTGAAGCAAAAACCTCCAGCCCTTCTCTATGAGCATCCGCGACAACAGAGGTGTGTGGCAATAGATATAGGCGATTATCTACAGGCCATATGTAAGTCTTGGGAACAAGAATTCCAGATGCAAATGTCTTGATGAACGTAAGATTATTCAAGAGTGAACCATAGGTTTGCTTGGTCAATGGCTCCATCACGTCTGCCCCTAGAAAGCGGAAAACCAATTTTATTGGGCTTCCTTTGAATCTTGCAACAATACTCTGTAGGAAACCCACTTCTGGGGATGAGATATAGTTTACTAGAAAGCGTCTTGACTTTGACACAGAAATCACAAAGCTTCTCATGCTCAAATTAAATTGCGTGAAGAACATATCATGCTGCAGCACATACGAGAACAGAAGATTGGATCAGTTCAATGCAGAGAGAGAGAGAGAGAGAGAGAGAGAGCACTGTATGCACATTAGATGAATTATTGGGTCCTGATACATCAAGATATGAGCATTCGTCAAAAGAAACACCTGTGACTTGGTGATCAGACCATTATACTGAGTCAAATGTTGATCGGGGATACCCGAATGATCTCCCAGATTCGAAGATTCTAACCCTTTGATCAGTGGAATAGAAATAGATAGCCGACAAAAAATCACAACATTCTGGGAGGAAAGGACCATTGGCTGGTGGGAACTTCCTATTTGAAAGATCTTTAGGCATGGCTCATCCATGGTGGGTCCCATCATATCAGTGGTCCTGATCACCATACCATGAGCCCCTCATGAATGGCGGGCATATCAGGGCATTATTCACATCCTGGCATACATCAGGATCCACTAAATCTTAATTATTTCATGTGGTGAAAATTTCTAATTTGTCCCTCTCGTTTGGACCTTTGAAGCTAAGGTGCTTGGAGATTCTCACAGAGGCAGAGAAAGAAACATATCAGATTAAGCATTGAAGATATCACGATAACAATCTAGACTGACAAGGATGCCACTGCAACAAAAGATGCAACTTATGATTCACACAACTTTACCTGAATATTCAACCAGTAGCCCGTTTTTTTTGGCTGTAGTTGTCCAAATTCTTCAACTGTACTGATAGTGTTAACACCACTGTCAAATTTTGGAGTTCGAGAATAGATTCCTTGAATCACTGTCCAGGTACCAAGCAGCTGTCAGTACAATATTCAAAAGTGTTCTTTATATCTTTAAAGTTTAGAAAGTAAAACTTCATCAATGATCAACAAGGTTTCCTCTATCCAGTATATTATAGTTCCGTATATAAGCTCCTGAGACACAGAAGTCTGCAAGACATAATCTAAGAAACAATGACCTAGTAAATACACCATCATAGCTGCAGTTAGCTGTGCATTAAAAGTCCAAATCAATATCAGTCAAGAAAATGAAAAATAGATATGGTTGAAGAAGTGTAAATAGAGAATTTCAAAATCTGCAACAGCTACAGAAACCAACTTAAACTTTGAATTTCCGGATTCCTTTACCAATGAGCATTTTCCCTGGATCTTAAAATATCTCAATGGTCTTTCCACAGAAATCCAACTATAGGACTAGGAAAAACTACATCAGTAGAAATCCAACTTACAGAATACATTCTGCTGCAAGTCGTTCAAGTTATAGTCCACAGAAAACCACCCCTCCACAGGCACTCCGTTGACAGAGTAGGTCTTTTTATTATCTTTATAGGGTCCTAAAGAAATGTCGGTACAATTATCCAGCTTTAAATCCGGTGCACAGATTCCAAATCCATCTCTCGTTAATTGTACATCGCACCACAAAATGATATCGGGACTAGTTATCAATGCCACTCGGTAAGCATATTGACTGGAATCAGGAAAAATCCCAGAAAAGCCACCCTTAGCTATTACTACAGGAGCACCACCTGCAAAATGCACAATGATGTATCAGTCTGCTGGTACCAAGAATAGTGAAAGGAATAAGATAAAACCTGCAAGGAAATTCTTCCTTATCTTGAGACACTTAGCTTTTTTGGATCCATGACGACAGGGGAAAATCCCATAACCATATATCTCAATCACAACATATAATCAAGAAAACTGAATTAGACAAATGGAAAAGATATGGAAACAGATGAGCCCAGTTGAATAGTTTTGAGAGTTGTGAAAATCATTGCTCAGCTCTCCATATCCTTCTTGCATGTTACAAACTTCTAATGCTTAAGGCCTAACTCAAACTCGAAAATTTATCATATTAGATATAGGAATTCGAAATTCTAATATACAAATTTGAAGTTCTAAACTATGAATCGAACACATAAAGATACTACGCCATCTTTGTTCTATAAAGACAAACTCAAGATATGTGATTTTCCAAGATTCCTCTAAGAAATGGACCGAGTGGCATGCCTCTTTCAATCTTTCAAACCCACAAGGCCAGTTGCTTGTAACAAGGTTTCCAGAAGGCCCTCCTGGTAAATACTACTATGACCAAATCACCCCAGAAAGAGAAGTGGGGTGCCAATTTTAGAGGGTTCTATATCAGTGGAGAAAATGCACCAAACAAACTTTACAAGCAGGGCTCTTCATCTGGTGACCTGAGCAGTTAAACTAGTAGGCCCCATTGTGGAAAAGAGATGCCCAAAAAACCTCCCCCAACTGATGACCATAACTATCCAGTTCGACCCAACTTATTCCTTACCCTTCATTGTTCTAACTATCGTCCTAAACCAAGACAACTCAACCGAGTTGAAACCGAGTCAACTTGGTCGCTCATTTGAGTTGTCTCAGTTTCGGTGGCCAGCGAAACGAGTCACCGGACCAAAATAGGGCTGATGGGTCTGTCGGATGAACTGTCTAGATTGCAATTAGGTAGGCCACATGTACTGTAGTTGGGTTGAACTAGAAAAGCAGCATGCGGTACCTCTATAAAATATGCAAGTTGTTAGTTCAGACACTGTAGAATGGCTAGCTCCACCTCCAGTAGGGTAATTTGGTCACTAGAAAGGCCATTCAAAGCATTTAAAAGAAGAAGTTATTATGACTTAGGGGTGGAGAGGAGATATCAACTTTAATGGGTGGAAATATCACAAGAAAGAAAGAATCTAGTGATAAACTCTAATATCTAGGTTAGTTTGTGGCACACAATCTCTATACACATGTGACATAGATGTTCGAGATCAGAACCGTTAAACCGCTGGACCCCACCATGGATAGGCAATACCCCAAAAATAGCATGTGATTAGGTTAGCCTAGACGCCAATTGGACGGCTCCATGGATTCAAATTGAGCAGTTTAGAGAGAGAGTCCACCATACAATCAGCATTCAATTGGCAGAACTACTCCGATTGGTGGCCAGGACGATCTGACTGATGGATGCTTCAGCAAGCAGGCCATCCGAAGTAGGGGCCAAAGCAATGGATGATCCAGATCAATTCCCACTTAAGAAATTTCATCTAAAAATTATAAGATTATCTGAAAGAACTAGTGTCTGTAAATAGCTAATCCAACTTTACTGGGTGGAAATATCACAAGAAAGAAAGAATCTAGTGATAAACTCTAATATCTAGGTTAGTTTGTGGGACACAATCTCTATACACATGTGACATAGATGTTCGAGATCAGAACCGTTAAGCCGCTGGACCCCACCATGGATAGGCAATTACCCAAAAATAGCACGTGATTAGGTTAGCCTAGACGCCAATTGGATGGCTCCATGGATTCAAATTGAGAGAGAGAGAGAGAGAGAGAGAGAGAGAGAGAGAGAGAGAGTCCACCATATAATCAGCATTCAATTGGCAGAACTACTTCGATTGGTGGCCAGGACGATCTGACTGATGGATGCTTCAGCAAAAAGGCCATCCCAAGTAGGGGCCAAAGCAATGGATGATCCAGATCAATTCCCACTTAAGAAATTTCATCTAAAAATTATAAGATTATCTGAAAGAACTAGTGTCCATAAATAGCTAATGTGGAAATAACCTCAGAACAAAGATCTCCAAAATCCCTGGCAGAAAAGAAAAAAAAAAAAAAAAAAAAAATCTATTGGGACGAAATTACCCACATTCCAGTGACATAAAAATAACAACACCCAAGCTAAAATTTCTCATCATTTTCAAAAATTAATGCCCTGGATACATATATAAATGAGAAATTATCCTTTATTATTATTATTATTACTTTTATTTTTATCTTGCTCCGAGGGCATTTTGGTCATAACAGAGATTCTAAAAAAAGCAAAAGCACCAGATAGAAAATCCAATCACAACAAAGAGAGGAGTAAAAAAAACCCCAGATTTTCAGGAGCCGACCCCCTAAAATTGATACTGCCACGCTATCCAAAAGGGGCAATTCCGTCATTCTGAGCTCTTTCGAACGACTACCACAACGGCTAATTGATCGACACAAAGATCCACAAAGTCCTTCTCAGAAAAAAAAAAAAAAAAAAATACACCGTGACCAAATTACCCCTCCTCAGTGGCACAATTAAAATCAACCAACTCAAAATTTATCATCATTTTCCAAAATGAAAAATAATTCCTTTTTTCACAAGGGCATTTTGGTCATAACAGAGATTCTATCAAAGCAAAAGCCCCAGTTAGAAGCCCCAAAAAAAAACCAATCATAACCCAAAAACCCCAGAATTTTTAGGAGCTGAAGCCCTGATCCTCCCACACCATGTAAAAGGGGTAATTCCGTCATTCTGAGCTCCGTCTAGCAACTGCCCGCAACGGACACTGACCACATTACACTGAAGAGGGGCTGGAAATTTCAACAGCATTTTCCAATAGTAAAACGGATTTAGAGAGAGAGAGAGAGAGTACCTTTTAATGTGCCCCAGGTGGAGTTGGAGGATATCTGGCAGGAGACGAGAGATGAGTGGAGGAGAGAGAGGAAGAGGAGAAAGCGGAAGATCGGCATTCTCTCCGAAGAGCCCTCGGAGGTGTGGGGAAAATTACGGTTTTGCCCCTCGGAGTCGGATCAGATAATGAGATTTCTAGGGTTTTTTTTTCTCTCAGAGAGAGAGAGAGAGAGAGAGAGGGAGTGCGTAGGATAAGAGATGGTGCGTAGGATATGAGAGAGGGAGAGAGAGAGGTTTTACAGCTTTTGAAGAGTGTTGTGATATATGATGGAAGAAGCGAAGGAGTCTGGAAAATGGTGGAAGACTGAGGGAGACAGAGAGGGGGTTTGGATGGAATGGAATATTCGCGCGAGTGAGACAGAGATAAGATTCGCGGTACACGTGCCAAATTAGAACTTGATAGGCAAGATGGTATTGGATAACTACGAGGGGGATCTGGGATATGCTCAGCTCCATCATCAGGTGGGTTTCACACGTGCGTGGAAAATCTAACACTGGTTGTTGGTATTCAAGGTAAATGCTATGTCATCCACCTGATACTTGGACTGATAGGTTTGAATTTTGGCATTAGATGTTTTCAAGGTGGGCCACAGATGATGGACGGTTTGGATCTAGTATTCATATGGTTGGTTGTGATCTCCTCTTCAATTGGGTTGGGCGCGAATCGCCTTTTGCATTTCTAGCAGCAGGAGAGTAGTGGCCTAGTGGGAAGCCGGTTTCTCTTCCCGGGCGTGTCTTCACGTTCAGATGCGGTGGTCGGCTCGACTCGGCTCAGCTGGGCTAAAGCGATCTGAGTTGGGACAGTTTTTGACTCCTTGCGGGAGCTTTGTCTGAAGCTATTGGCGGTTTGTGGACCCGCATTTTGGGCCTTGAAATGGTAACATCCAGACCGTTGATCTGTTGTGTCCTGCCGTGAGTGGAATATACGTATAAACAGGCTCTGTCCAGAACCATATTTAGATTTGTAATTGGGTATTAAGGATGGACGGCTAAGAAGAAAAGTACGACAACGGTTCTCATTCAACGGTTGAAAAAGTTCTGATATTGATCTCTTTGATCTTTCACCGGTTGGATGCATTTCATCGGGTTGATCCAAAGGTTGAGAATTGGTGTTTTTATCATCGATATCCAGGCCGTTGATCAAGAAGTTTGGCCCACCAATTAGATTTTTGCCCAATGCGGTAAGTAGATCCATCTGAATATAGGACGCGTGGCAGGGTGATTCGTCAATCGGGACTGTCCATCTAGTATGGATGGAAAATGTTTCAAAATGCAAATAGAACGGACAATCTCAGCCATCTGAAAAGTGGCCTTCAAAACAACGGTAGGAAAAGGACAACTTTTAGCCGTCAAAACTAAGTGCTAGAGAAGGTAGAGAACAGATGGCAACAGTCGTCTCCCAAGTGTGATTTTCGGAATATAGGCCGTCCACGATGAGGACCACTGAATGAACAGTCCTGATTGACGCATCACCCTTCCACGTGTACTGTTTCCAGATGGCTCCGCCGCATTCCAGTTCTTCTGGCTCTACCGTAGATAATACATTTTGCGCCGCGGCCAAACCACGCGCGCCAAACACAAGTGCCTGATACTTGCTAATGAGGCCTATTAATGTAAGATCCTTACCGTTCATCATGTGGGCCCCTCACTTATTGTTCATAACATAAAAATTAAATTTATTTAAAATATAAAATGACAGTAATCATATGTTGTAAATGGATCATCTGCCATGCTTGAATCAGAAGTCAAATTTTCTTCAATTACGTAATCCAAATAATAAATGGTCTAGATATATTTATAAAAATGTACATTTATATTGGGTCCATAATGATGAACGGTCCAGATCTTCTGCACGTACTCCATATAGCACACAATCTGCGGTTCTATTCAAAGATGCAAATGCGCAGCTGAAAATATCATTCACCTCATCTGGTCCTAATCATTTCAGGTGGACCCATGTGCCACAGGATACTTCAGCTAAATTACACAGTCCAGCTCATAGTTTGCTGGCACACGGGATTCCACACACATGAGACCATTGTTCTCTAATCAGGACCGTTCATCCAAGAATCCCTGCATAGACCATTTCTTAGGTTGTACTGCAAGCTTTTGGTCAAAGGTTATTAACCTTCCAATCTTGAATAATTTTCAGGTTGCCCCATCAAGGTGGGACCATTAGATCAACGGTTTAGATTACCAAACCATGTGTCCAGATGAGCAGGACCGTATATTTACGGTAAGATCAACGGTTTGGATCACCAGACCGGATGTGGATTGCATAGCGAACTCAATACCACGCGTAGTGAAAGATTCTGTGGGCCCATCGTGATGTATGTATTCTATCTAAGCTGTCCATCCATTTTTCCAGATCATTTTACAATATGAGCTCAAAAGTGAAGCATATCCAAAGCTCAAGTGGACCACACCAGAGGAAATAGTGGAGATTGAATGTCTACCGTTGAAAACTTTCTTTCGTGTGGTCCACTTGAGCTTTGGATGTGCTTCAATTTTGGGTTCATGCTTTAAACTGAGCTGGGGAAATGGATGGACCGCATAGACAAAATGCATACATCATGATGGGCCCCATAGATTCCTTACACTGACTAGCTCCGTGGTGTTGGGTTCACCACGCAACCCGCATCCTACAAAACCATGGCCCCTGCATGAACATCCCATCGATTGATCTGAACCATCCATTAAGTTCAGATCTGATATGGCCTTTTTTCTATATAAATGACATGAACCGTCCATGTTTAAGGTCATTGATCCAATGATTAATATTAGTTGGATCAATGTGATGTTTACATGTGCATTGGACTTATCAAACAGGTTGGGTGTTCAATGACCACTGTTTGATGTGGTGTGGTCCACTTGAGATTTGTATCTGCTTCATTTTTTGGGAACATGCCCTCAAATAAACTGCCAAAACGAATGGAGGGCATGGATGTGCAACACATTGGACGCCCACAATTAGCTGCACATGAGAAAACAGTGCAACTAGATGCGTGTGGGGCCCACTGTAATGTATATTGCATAACGTGTTCGGGCTAATTGTGATCCAACCATCAGGTGGGCCACTAAATTAATTTAGAGGTTTTGGGTGTCATCAGGTGGGCCATTATGTTGATTTAGAGGCATTGAGTGCCATCCGGTGGGCCACCACATTTATTATATATGTAGACACCCCACCTTCGGCTACAATGTTGATAGAGATAGTTGAATGAATTGAGGACCATACCCCAAAATCCCATGTCCAAACCCAGCCAAACTCACCCTTGTAAGCCCCAATCTATAGCCCCAGCTCAAACCTGAACCCAGTTAACTCACTCCTAAACATCAGCCCGAAAAACCCCCTATAAGAAAAACCAGTCAAAATATTAAAAAAAAAAAATCAAACTTGGTGAGTTAACCCACCAAGTCAAATCACCGAGTCGACTCATCGAGTCAGTCCAGCCCTTGCGCCCAGTCAACTCACGTGTCAACTCATCTTTCAAACCCAGTTAACTCACCTGGTTCCGAGCCACAGCCTCGGAGTAGGTCCGAACCTTGAACTTCGAGCTTTTCTGCTTCAGGTTCGGAAGCCGTACACTTCAAAGCTGGAGCAGAGAGGCTATAAAATACCCCTGCTCCTTCTCATTCACAGCGTCCACCTCCCCTCTCTTCAGTCCGAGAGTTTCGAGTCTATCTCCATCCCTCTAGCCCATTCCTCCACCAAGGAGAGCCCGAGTGAGAAGAGCCTAGTTCCGGTCCAACCCAGCCTGACCCTGGTCCAAGTCTCCCAAGTTACCCAAGTCCTGATTTAGCCACTCGAAGCAAACCCTTGCGACACCTCCGTCCATCCAACTACTCTTTTATCAGCATCATCTCATTCGCATCTAGTATAAGTGCAACATTTACTTTTCTTCCAACCCCCCTGCTTATCATATCACTGCCAACACTTTGATTATTCAAATATATAACATGCATCCCGCATAAAGCACCTGTCAATTCGAGCGTATGCTCTGAGCTTGCCTGTTAATGGAAACCTGCTCATCAGAAACTCTTGTTGTTCAGACTTGCGTTCATGCATCATATCATTTATGAGAATGTACCAGGGTTAAATCTGACTTCCAAGTATTAGTTCGATTCTGTGAAGTAAAGACCGTACTTCGGTACGAGCAGTGTGGGGTGCTTAACATTTTCCCACCCTGTAACCGTGATCCCCTATCTCGAATCTCTGGCCGCAGATCAAAATGAGTCATTTTAGAGGAAGGAATCTTTAGATTCCCTTCTCTAACGTTTCTATGAGGTCTAGCTGACTGTAGATTCGAAGTAACTGGTTAGTGGCGACTCTAGTCTTATACAAACTCATCCAAACATATCCAATTTAACACGACAACCGAGAAAAAGCTCTTGAGAACGAGGCTAGCCAGTGACATAAACGGCAATTCGCGCGCACCACATCCCCTTTTCCGAAAGGGAGAATTTGGAAGCGAGGAGAGGCGAGCGTCCACAATATGTTGACGCTAAAGTACGTCACCAGATATTTATGAGGACCTAACTCGAATCTACGCCACCTAAACTATGATTAAGAATGAACGGGCCAGACTGCTGGATTTGCAATCACCACAAAGGTTAGGACAAGCGCCGAGGCTTAGGGGTGCCAGCTAATGACCATTCGAAGCTTAAGTCAGTGATTGAAGAGAAAGCTTAAGGCAACTAAGTGTGGTTGCGTATTGTGTATTGGTCTGTAGCACGGAGGGCTTTTTATAGCATAAAGCCTTACCGTATCAGGTTAGGATTCTAATTGCATAAAGATATGATTTTCTACGAAGATAGGCTATGATTACGGTCAGATACATTGATTGCTTTCGAGGAGGTCATGAAATTCTCCGTACACAGCGAATATCTTGCTTGGTAGCTTTCAGAAGGCGTATCCCGTATCTTGTGGAAGACGTCTCCCGAATTATGTGCATTCGGAAAGTAGCACTCGATCAAGCTGAGCGTGTCAATAAGATATCTAGCTTAGCTAGTTTTAATATATCCATGATGCCTATTGACAACACAACCCCTTTGGTGCAGTCGCTAAGTAAGTCGTGGTCAATTTTAGGAGTGGTCCGCTGTTTGTTATAGGCGTTCGATTGAGGATATAAGAGTGCTCCAGTTCAATTCAACTTCAAGCCAAGGTGAATGCCTATCAGTGGTCAACACCCTGCTACTTGTGGGTGTTGAGCGCTCAGCCTGGAGCTCGTGTTCGGCTTTGACATGAGAATTGTATACCACTAAAGGTGAGAGTTTTTCGATGCTTTGACCGTTACATGCTGAGTAATTAGCTGTAGCTTAAATGCTGACTGTTGTAATAATAATACTAGGGCTGTAAATGGTCGAGTTCGGCGTGAGTTTAGCCAAAACTAGACTCGCACATTTACTAAATGGGTCTAGGTCCAAAATTTGGACCCAGACCCTTTTACTAAATGGGCGGATTTGGATCGAGTCGAGTTAACCCATCAAACCCATATATAAATGGGTCTAGGTATGGTAGAGGGAGATCCACCCAGACCCATTTATAAATGGGTCTGGGTCTAGGCTGGATGGGTCCCTTGACACATAGACCAAACCCGCAAACTTACTAAATAGGTTCGGGTCGGGTCAGGTTGGGCTTAATATAAAGGAAACCAGACCCAGACCCATTTAGCAAATGGGTCTGTTCTTGGACCTAGACCTGTATCATTTAACAAATGGGTCAGGTGTGTGGGTGGGGCCTAAATGAGTCGAGTCTGGGTACCCCATCAGCTCCGCGGACCCATTTACAACCCCAAATAATACCGTTTGTAGCTGGAGTCCTAACTGTCGGAGTGTATCAGCCCTCAGGATTAGCTATCGGTTCGCCTGATCATGGCCCGAATGATGGGCCATATAATCGATGATCATTAATCCCCTGGCGGAAATCCCCGTAACATTACATTCTTTGCTGTGGCCCCACCCGATATTCGATCGGCCTGATTTTGGGGTCGTTTTCACTTTCACGATGGGAAAAGGCCCAACGTAGGGACGTATTCCACGCAAAAGCGGGTTGGCCCCACACGCTGCTATTTACACGGTTTTCGCAGCATGGACAGCTAGTTGCGGGTGAGACGAGACCATCCATTTGGTGGAAAAAGGACGCGGTTTGGCTAGTGACGCTGCCACTAGCCAGGTCGGTGCTCTGTGGGCTCCATCATGATGTATGTGTTTTATCCATGCTGTCCATCCATTTTTTCAGATCATTTTAGGGCTTGATCTAAAAATGAGGCAGATATAAATCTCAGATGGACCACACCACAGGAAACCAGTAGTGATTGGACGTCCATCATTAAAAACCTCCTAGGGTCCACTGTGATGTTTATTTGACATCTAAACTCTTTATTAGGTCATAAAGACCTTGGTGCAGGGAAAAAAAACAAATACCAGCTTGATGCAAAACTTTCGTGACCCCACCCCCCCCCCCAAAAAAAAGCTTTTAATAGCAGGTGTTCAATCATCACTGTTTCCTGTGATGTGGTCCACCTGAGATTTGGATATATCTCATTTTTGGGATTATATCATAAAATGATTTGGGAAAATGGATAGATGGAATGGATGAATCAAATACATCATATTGGGGCCCACAGAGCACCGACCACTAGCCATTGGCCAGTGGCAGGGTCATCAGCCAATCCATGTCCGTGGAAAAAAGCTACACCTGACGTCGTTCCTGTGGACCAAACGGCTGTCGTCACTTGTGCGGGAAAGGAAAAAAGATCGAACGGTTGTTGCATGTGGGGACCACTCCATCTGGCATGATCACGTGGCAGCTGTCAGTATGAATGGAGCGAATTAGGTGTTACCCCGGGAACAACTTTGTGGGTGTTATCTTAACCGTGTGGGGCCCATATTGATGTATTTTATATGTATCTAAGCCGTCTATCTGTTTTTTCATATCATTTTAGATGTGATCCAAAACGCTAAGAAGATCAAAATCTCAGGTGGACCACACCACTAGAAACAGTAATGAATAACGATTAAAAACGTTTTGTGGGCCACAAAAGTTTTGTATCAAACTGATATTTATATTCTCCCTTCATCAAGACCTTATTCACATTATAAAGAGCTTGGATTGTAAATAAAAACTACCAAAACCTTACGATGGGCTATTTGAAAATTTTAATGGTGGGGCACTCATCCCAAATTTTTTCTAGGGTGTGGCCTATCAGAATTGTGGGTGGTCATGATTTTTGGACGCAACGGATATAATGAGGCAGCATGCCAGATGGACGGTCATGATTTTTGTTTTCAATGGATATAATGAGGCAGCGTACCAAATGGACACGGGGATTATATTGTGCGCACCAACTCTCAGTGCTCCAGGGCGTATTGAATTCGTTCATCATACTAGCTGAAGTACGGATCTGGTCAGCGACAAGAGACGGTAATAAATCGACTCCAACGGCGTCAGATGGAAACAATAATGAGAAAAGTAATTGCATGGTCCTGATTCATCGTAACAATACGTGTGTCCTGTGGCCACTGTCCATTGATCCTGACCGTTAATTACATAGATCCTATTGCACATATGAATTGACCCAAAAATATTTCAGACCAGAAGATCTTAGCCTTCCAATCTTTAAACTTTTCTCCGGACCGTTGTTGTTGGAAGCCATTGAACGAAAAGGTTACAGTCCTTCATTTATGGGAAAATCCCCCATCCATTGCAGGCCCGATCAGATCAACGGCCCAGATCTCCAAATCATGGGCCATGTTGGTATAAATAGTGCATCAGGACAGGATCCTATGATTCCACTCCTAAGAATGATACAATGCATAGTCAGGAGTAGGGTGTCAATGGGCCGGTCTCGGGCCTGAAAATCAGAATTTAGAATAGGGCCGGCCCGAAACAATTAAAAATCCTGGCCGAGACCTACCCCAGGCCCGGCCCGTTGACAGCCGCATTGTGCGGTTGTGGATGCAGATCTGTACCGTCCATCCGGCGGGCCCACCGTTATCGACTAGAGAATGGTACACACTCACATCCGTTGAATGATCCTAGCCCTCTGATCTATCCACTAGTCCTTTGACCAGACATTTAGAGCAGTGGGGCCCTGATGATAGACATCAGGCACTGAATCTGCAGCCACGTGTTCGGTGGGATGGCCCTCTAACTTTGAGCCGGCTCCATCCTCCCAGCCGAATCTCAGCCCCCCTGACAATTGACCGGATTACCCGGTTAAGATTCGCACGGAAGGGTGGGTCTTATCCAGTCACCCGGTTGGTGTGTGGAGCCGCTGACCTCACAGCTTTCCACGTGGTGAATATTTATTGGCTGGATGAGATCCGTCAGCACGCGGTTTTTGGGAGTTATATGATACTCAGTGGTTTATGACACTTAATACAGGCACTTAGAGATTATCCACGTGGCATAAAATAAATTATATCAAAACCGACTAAATTGTGTAATACATTGTGATAAAGTTACGGTCCCAAAATCATATTGTTTTGAGGCTAGAAACATCTGATCGTGGACACTTATTCGTTGAAATAGGACCATTGGATGCTTTTCATTTTTAACCGTCCAATAAATATCCACCAATCTGATAGTCGTATAATCAAATATTCTTAAATTTTTGGTTCATGATACGTATAAATTAGTAAAAATAATTTTGAAAGGTTAATTTGACTTATTCGTATGCCATATATGCAATTCCTAAGTGCATGCGTATCATCTACACTCTATGGCAGAGTATCAAATTTTTTATCTTACATATGGTTCGCCGAAAGTCCCGCGCCAGTTAGCAACGACCTGATCAACACGTTTCGGTAACCCGCGGGTGCACAGTAAGTTATGGTACGCAACCAGTCTCAATTTTGAATTGTGGCCACCATGCATTATCAGAGCCGTTTATCTTATGGGGCTCACTTTGGATGAACCATGGTGGAAAGATATTTGATACTTCTAATGATCCAATCAAGGGTCCTCTTTTGATTGTTACATTGCACAATTGGCTTTTTTTTTTTTTTTAATAACTGTCTGTTTGTGGGCCACAGATTGAGCGGATAGATCATCTGATTGGTGATCTTAACACCATGGACTATGATGGTGGGCCTTCTTGGATGGACGGTTCTTATCATTGAGAGAGGCCCATTTTCTTAGGGTTTTAGAATCACACTAAAATTCCTATGTCAATTCATAAAGCTAAGGGATTTTTACACAATAGTGACTCATTAATATAGTATTTATATTTGGGTACCTTTTTAAATTAAGTTTTCATTAGGTTGCCTCGTTATTTAAGTTATTGTCAAAGAGGTACTTTCTATTGGTTTTTCATCATTTCCGCTGTATTTCTTTCCAAAAGGACAAAAATAGCCAAGGTTACGTAAGAAAGTAAAAAAGATAGTTAAAGCGTGATTGCATGACCTAGGCAGAGCTCTATGGGGCCACATTGATCTGTGGGTTTTATCCCTATCTGTTTTGCATATTATTTCAGGGCATGACACGAAAAATGAGGCATGTCCAAGACTCAAGTGGACCACATAATGAGGATTGAACACCCACCATTAAAAACCTCTTAGGAGCTGCAGAAATTTTGGATCAAGATGATATTTATGTTTTCCTTTGGTCGAAGTCTCTGCAATCTTATGAACAGGTTAGATGTAAATAAACGTTACAGTGGTCCCTAATAAGGTTTCAACAGTGGGAATCATTACCGTCGTTGTTTCTTGTATTGTGGTCCACATGAGCCTTGGATCTATCACATTTTTTGGATCATTCCCTAAAATTACCTTCCAAAATGGATTAAATAGCAGGGATAAAACCCAAAAATCATAGTGGGCGGTTGGCCCCACAAAGCCCTTGCCTGGGCGGGGCATTGTGCAATCTTTTCCTAAAGATATCCAGATGTAATTATTATTAATGAGGTGTAATTATAAAAAATTCTTCAAAAAAAAAAAAAAAACCTAGAGTTTTTAAGTATGCAGAGGTGGCTATTGGTCAATGCTATGTGGGTGCATTATGATTTATGTGTTTTTTCTACATTGTCCATCCATTTATATATATATATATATATATATATATATATATATATATATTATTTTAGGGCATGAGACAAAAAATGAGGAAGATCCAAATCTCAGGTGGACCAGACCATAGGATGTAGTGGAGATTGAATGCCCACCATTAAAAAACTTCACAGGGCCCATCGTAATGTTTATTAACCATCCAACCTGTTGATTAGGTTGTGCAAACCTGAATGAAGGGTAAACATGGGGACAACTTCATCTAAAACTTTTGTGGCCCCTAGGAAATTTTTAATGATTGCCGTTGAATCACCCCTGTTTCTTATAATGTGATCCACTTGAGATTTGGATCTGCATCATTTTAGGCTCATGCCATGAGATGATTTGGCAAAATGGATGGACAACGTAGATAAAACACATAAATCATTCATGATGGGCCCACACAGCCCGTATACAAAAAGGAAGTCCAGTTAAAGACCATGTTGTGGCATTGGACGTGTAACGGGTACTACCCGCCGAGACCTAGCTAAAGAGCTCTATGGGGCCCACAGTAATGTATATGTTTTATCCACGCCATTCATCTATTTTGCCAAATCATTTCATGGCATGATCCCAAAATGGAGGAAGATCAAAGACTCAAGTGGATCACACCATAGGAATTGGGGATTGAACTTCTATCGTCGAAAACTTCCTAGGGTCCACCATGATGTATTTTTGCAATCCGGCATGTTCATAAGGTCAACTAAACCTATGTGAAGGGAAAACATAAATAGCAGCTTGATCCAAACCTTCCATTGCCCCAAAGAAGTTTTCAACAGTAGATTTTCAATCCCCATTGCTTCCCATGGTGTGGTCCACTTAAGCCATCAATCTGCCTCCATTTTTTGTGTGGCTCATGCCCTAAAATGTTTTGTAAAAAATAATGGATGACATGAATAAAACATATACATCACGGTGGACCACATAGAGCCCCTGGCAAGACCTAGCTAAGTCCTAATGGGAGTAGTAGGCAAACCGCATCTTGCCATAAGGACTTCCTAATTACGCACTAATCCAGCCTCAACTAACATGGTGCGACCCTAACCGCGGGGCCCAGCTTGATGTATATATCACATATCCATGCCGTCCATCTATTTTGCCAGCTACTATGAAGGTATGAATCAACAAATTAAGCGAATCCAAATAGCAGGTGGACCATACCATAGGAACCAGTGTTGATTGAATCCAGCTTTAAAAACTTCACTGGGCCTAAATGCCCACCATAATGTTTATTTGCCATCCAACCTATTAGTAAGGGCACATAGACTTGTATGAAGGGAAAAAAAATATCATCTTAATCCAAAGCTTTTATAACCCACAAGAAGTTTTTAATGGTGGACATTCAATCACTTCCTTTGTTGTTGTTCACCAGAGATTTCGGTCTACCTCGTTTTTGGGCACATGCCTAAAGTAATCTGAAAAAATAGATGGATGGCCTGGATTTGATACATGTATCATGGTGGGCTTATATAGCACCAACATGTATTGACTTTTCAATGCAATCTGCGTACAATGAAAACTTTAGAATTTTTTCTTTTTTTACAACTACACCTCATTAATGATAATTGCATAATTTGCATCTACTTACCTTTTTAATTTTCTTAGGCAACTTCCTTAATTGTGGGCATTTTTGTCGTTTTAGAAAAAATTTATAGCAAAAATTAAAACAAACTAATAGAAGATACCCCTTTGACGGTAACTTGATTAATGGGGTATCTTAGGGCGTGTTTGATTTATTGAAGTCCTGGTAAATAAAGGCAAATGTGTAATTATTATTTCTTCAAGGATTTATTGCATTATTCCCAACGCTTTGATTTGACCGCCTCTTTTATTGTTAAAATGGAGGATGCCAACAGGTCATATTTGTTGGTCCACCGTATGTTATGTCATGAATCCACACCGTCCATTCATTATGTCACTTAAATTTATAGTATGATGTAAAAAGTAAGGCATATCTAAAGCTCAATTGGACCACACGGAGTGAAAAAGGAAAATAAACACATATCGTTAAAATCTTCTTGGAACTACTCTTTTATTTGGTGTGGACCACTTGAGTGTTGGGCCTGCCTCATTTTTCAGCTAAAGCTTAAAAAAGTTATGGTAAAACTTTTGGACAAAGTGGATATATCATATAGATCACGGTGGGGTCCACAAATTTCAACTCCCATTTTGGACCGGTTTTCAAGGCTAGAAATGAGATGGATTTTCAAACAAGGTAAAAGAGTGATGATTACTCTTTTGCCTGTATTTACCTAGACTTCAACAAATCAAACACGCCCTTAATGAAAATGTAATTTAAAAAGGCATTGGGATGTAAATACCATAATAAAGAGGTACTATTTTGTAAAAATCCCTAAAGTTAAAGATGATATTGCAGAGGTTGTTGGGTAAGACCCTGGAACAATGATGTGGGTGAGACCCTTACAGTTACAGTGGGGGCCCACCTGATTGCATTGTATATCCATGCTATTCGTCTGTTTTTTTAGCTTATTGTAAGCCATTCGTCCCAAAAAAAAATGAAGCAGATACAAATTTATGGTGTACCATACCACAGGAAAATAGTGGTTAATGACCAATGAAAACCTTTTGTGGGCCACAAAAGTTTTGGATCAAGCTGATATGTGTATTTTCATTTCACCTTTATGACGTTATCAACAGGTTGGATGTTCAACCAACATTACGGTCAAGGCTTGGAAGCTTTTAATGGTGGGAGTTTAATGACCATTGTTTCTTGTGGCGGAGTCTACCTGAAACTCATATCTGCTTCATTTTTTGGACCATGACTTAAAATAATCTTGAAATATAGATGGACAGCATGGATATATAACGAACACATCCAGGTGAGCCCTATAGTCAAGGTCTCACCCACGTCGCTGGTTCCAGGGTCTCACCTAAGTTGTGCTCTTTACCCTTATTGTGTGGGGCCCACCTTGATGAATGTGTTGTATATCCATTTTGCCCATCCTTTTTTCAGATCATTTAGGATGTTATGTAAAAACTTACGCATATCAAAATCTCTAATGGACCACACAACTGAAAAAAGTGGTGAATGACCATTAAAAAACTCTTTATAAGACAAAAGTTTTGGATCAAGCTGATCTTTGTTTTCAGCTTCATCTATGTCTAGTTGACTTTGTCAACATGTTGGATGGAAAATAAACATTACAGATCTCCTACCAATAGGTCTTAAAATTTTTTTAACAGTGGGCATTAAATCAAAATTATTGCCCGTGGTGTGGTTCGCCTAAGATTTGAATCTACTTAATTTTTTGGACCATGTCCTAAAATGAGCTGAAAAAATAGATAGACGATATGGATATAAACACATCATCAAGGTGGGCCCCACAGTTAGGGTAACACCCACTGTTGTCTAATCTACTTCCGCTTGAGTAAGGGTAACACCCACTAGAGTAATTAGGGGCAATGGCACGTCGAAGTTTAAGCACATGGAGAGCTAGGAAAGAGAAGAAAATGAGATAGATAACTGGGGAAAGTAAGTAGCAAGAGATTAAGAGAAAAGATGGAGCTACCTAGAGAGAGAACATAGAGAAGATATCTGGAATGGTTTAAACAATGAGTCGAATACATATATCACTTTTTCCAATGATATGGCCCAGTCTGGCTTTAGATCCATCTTTTTCATTTTTTAATGACATTTTTATATGAGATGATACAATAGATGTATGAGGTGTTTGTCCAAAAGTCATCACGTGGACTCCATAAAACCTTTGTTCGTGCAAGCCTCCTAAAAGGATGGCGTGTAAGCAAACTACACCTAAAGAGGAAGAATATAAAAGCAGACTACAATTGTATGAATGGATTGAAATAATAAAAATGCCTCCACATCTGAGAAGTTATTCATTCACCCCCTCTACATGCAGACCCAATTTAAAGGGAAAGCTCAACCCATCGATCAAGATTGAGCTTTAGCATTCAACCCATTATTTCTAGCTCAAATGCATTCAAGATTAGGGCTGTAAATGGTCGGGTTCAGAGCGGGTTTAGCCAAAACAAGACCCGCCTATTTACTAAACGGGTCTGGGTCCAAATTTTAGACCCAGACCCTTTTACTAAATGGGCGGGTCCAGGTCGGGTCCGAGTCAACCCGTCAGACCCATTTATAAATGGGTTCGGGTTTGGTAGAGGGAGATCCACCCAGACCCATTTATAAATGGGTCAGGTCTAATGGGTCCAGGTCTGGATCAAGTATGCAAGCATTTTACAAGGCTTAAAACTGGGTCTAGACGGGTCCCTTGCAACATAAACCAAACCCGCCCACTTACTAAATGGGTTTGGGTCGGGTCGGGTCGGGTCGGGCCTAATATAAAGGGAACCTGACCCAGACCCGTTTAACAAATGGGTTTGTTCTTGGACCCAGACCCATACCATTTAACAAATGGGTTGAGTTTGGGTCAGGTCTAAATGGGTTGGGTCCGAGTACCCCATCAGGTCCACTGACCCATTTACAACCCTATTCAAGATGCATAGCTTTGGGACCATATTGCATGTATGGCTAGAAAGAGGAAACAATTTGAATTAAGTATATCTTGAAAAAGTGTTTTTTGCATGGCTTAAAAACTTAATTGTATCTTGTATTAAAAAGATGTAACATGCATTGGGAGCCTATAGTTATCATCAATGTATTTATGAGAGGTGGTTATAATTGGTTTATATAATGATTTATTTATAATTAGAATGATCAATATTTTGAGTTATGAAAATAAAAAATTATTTTCTACAAATCTCTAGTAGAAAAAAGAGTTGAGTGATTTGTCTTTGGTTGTGAGTGATTCTAACCATGCCAGTTGAGTGATTTCTGATTCATTGACAACTTATTCAGCTCATCAATAATTTGTAGTTGTAGAAAATTTCAATTTTGGCATAATATGTATATTTTTTAAGTCAATGGATTTAAGTTGCCCATTAATGTCCATTGCGATTACATTGGGCTGCATCACCCTCTCCCATAACTAGTCGTAGGTTTAGAATTAACTACAGGCTTCTCATGTTGCTTTTGAATAGATCTGGAATTAAAAAAGGCTCCTTCCATAAACTTAGTGTAAATGTTATTCTACTGTTTGAGTGAGGCCAAGGTGATGTTGGCATATGCCATCCAACTTGCTCATCAAGTAAGACCCACTATGACAATGGAATGCCCTAAAGACCGAGTCTATACCGCCATTTGGTGAGTCACATCATAGAAAATAATAGACATCCACCCAAATTTTGAATAAAAATGTAGATATATAATTTTAATTAGTGCAGCTATATCACAACAAAGAGTACTTCACGATCTGTCCAAATCAACATGAAAACAATGGTCACGATCGCCCAGATTGGCTGTATGTCCCATGGGTCACGATCATGTAGTATTTAAATGCATCTTCCTTTGATAACAACCCATTTAGAATCATAAGAAATGCTTTGCAATGACTTTGGAGTCAATGCAAGAGCAATGATCCACGGCTTATATAGCACCATGAGTTATAGTTCTCCTAGTTGCATTGGTTTGCTCTGGTGGGTCATTGATTTCATTGATCTGAACCGTCCATTGTGTCGAGCACACGCTTTGGTGATCTACCGCATAAAAATTCACAGCGATTGAAAGATTGTAGCCACCCGATTGGTAGTCTATAAAGTAGATGGTCACTATCTTTAGCGAAAAAAGTGGGTCCAATGATAAATTCGAACCATCTATTTTTTGGGTCTTATCATGGATGGCTTATGGTTTTAAAGAACCCTTTACAGTAGACCATCGTAGCCATCTGATTTGTCTCTTGGAAAAGAAGGTCAAATTAACGGATGGTTTGGATCATCCGATCCGGTTATTTTGCATGATAGCCCTTGGAAGTTGGGTTAAACCTGATGAACAGTTCAGATTGATTGATTGGATTATCCAAGTGTCCCGATGCAACTAGAAGCATGATTAGTGCACTGATAAATGGGCGCTAGTCTGAGATAAGTTAGTCCAATCAATCTCATTTTAAGCTTATGGCCCACATAAACTAGGCAGATGATTTTGGACGGCCTGGATTGATGTAATTATTTGCCACGTGTACAGTGGGTGTACCAGAGTATCATTGTGCTCCTCAATTCTCCCGAACGATCCGGTGCACCACATCACGACCAAGACCAAGTCGTCAGTGGACGTTAGCTGATAAAAGACGAAGCGGATTGCCTGTTACCCCGGGCACAGAGATATTCACGCGGACAATGTGGGAACCACAGAGATGTCCGTGACAAATCCACTCCGTCCATATGTTTTGCAAGACGACTAGGACAGGAGTATAAAAATCAGGCCGATCCAAAACTTATGTGGGCCATACCACACTAAACAGTGGGGATTGAACGCCCGGAGTGATCAGGATGATAATTGTTCCTACCGTTTATCTGAGTGTTAATAACCCTATGAACGGTTTGGATGGCATATAAACATCATGCTTAGCTCAGGAAGGTTTCAATGGTGGACTGTTTTGTTGGTGTGCCCCACCTGGTTGGAAAGCTGATTGGGTGGTGACTTTGGGCGCTGTGGGGCCCACCATAATGTATATGTTTTATCCACGCCGTCCATCTGTTTCTTACAGCTCATTTTAGGGTATGAATCAAAAAAATGAAGCACATCAAAAGCTCAAGTGAACCACACACCTTAGATAACTGGTTATTAAATTCCCTCCATTAAAAACTTCCTGTGGGCCACAAGTGTTGTGGATCAAGCTGATATTTATTTTTTTCCTTCATCCATGTCTTCGTGACCTTATCAACAGATTCGATGGAAATAAACGTTACGATGGGCCATAGGAAGTTTTTGATGGTGGGAGTTAAATCACAACCGTTTCCTGTGGTGTGGTCTACCTGAGATTTATATCTGCTTCATTTTTTGTGACCATGTCCTAAAACGAGCTGAAAAAACCGATGGACAGTGTGGATATAGAACAGATACATTACAGTGGGCCCCACAGAAACCCAACACCATGTCGCTGGGTGGTCTTGGAGTTCACCCTCAATCGGCTTCATGTTTGTTTACAACCCCAATGTGTTAGGCCCATTGCGACATGTGATTGATGAGATCCAATCCGTCCATCATGTGCATGCCATCATGTTCTCACTGGCTTCAAAATTCAGGCAGATCTCATAACTCATATGGCCCACACCATGTAAAATCATGACCAAAACTTCTAAAAAAATCAACTAGAGGCCCACCTGAGTTTCTTGGTGGCCTTACTTTTGGCACTTCCAGCCTATCTTCTGAATGGATTGGACGGCAAGTAGAAAACACGCTGACCAACATACAATCTGGACCCTTTTTTAATGGTGGGCATCCCCATCCCAACGTTTCCGTGTGGTGTGTCCCATCTGAGACTTGGGTCAACCAAAATTTTTGGGCACCAACGAGTACTAGTGGTTACTACACTATGGATGGATTGGATACCATGAAAACATCATGTTGGGCCCCACACATATCATTGTAGGTTAAGCTTGACCTGCAGAGCTTTGCACCGGATTCAGCCTCTTGATAAAATCCACCAATCTCAATCAATCAAATGGTCCTGATGGGACCATCCACCACTAGAAACCAATCATGTGGAGTCAAGCTTGCTTGGCTTAGTCTCCACAAATCATGATCTCTCGATCAAGATTGATGGAACGGTCAGTGAGGTGGGCCATCCCAAATGGACTGTCTTTGTAAAAAGGGGACATTTACGAATCTTGACTTTTCAAACAGTGTTGTTTTGCAAATGGCTGTGAAGATTTTGAGAATGAAAGGCACCCTTCTTTCCCTCAAATTCACAAAAAAGATTTGCAAAAAATGGCCTCATTTTCAGCCGTTCATGACTTTTCTACTCTTTGGACTTACATGATACATGGCTCACTTCTTTCAATGGTGTGCATCAATTTTCAATTCTAACAAGTGGGTGGTCCATGGTTCGGTGATTCTACGCCTGTTGCGTCCCATCATCCTAACTGAAATCAGGCAAGGGATCTTTTCTCAGTTGAATTAGGTCATTGTTTTTTTTGTTAGCAATGCAATGCACCCCACACAGTTAGTCACATGATAAACCCACCCATGGCGGGGTTAGTGTGTCTCCTTAGCACTCAGATATGAGCCCTACTGTTGAAACACCGAGACATCTTCCAGCTGGGCAGCTGGGCTAGCGGTCATTGTTGTATTTATCTTTTTAGCTGTGACGATGTTTGGTTTGCAGTAAACTTGTGGTTATATTTGCTTTTCTAAGGAAAAAAAATTCACCCTGATAATTTTTCTTGTGGTATTTTGTTTATGGAACTTGTTGTATGCGCGCTAGGTGTTGAAACCAGAGTACTATAGAGGCTGTCAGGTCTAAGTTCAAATTAAGTGTTGGAAATTGAATTTGGAGCATGACATCAGCCATCTATCCATAGGTGATAAATCAAAACGCTAAGATTACTTAATCAAGGATATTTTTGGGTTGTAGTCCATCCCAGGTGGGATGCAACAGATTAGTGGTCTAGATTATTGAATAATGGGCCTATCTTGAGTGAATTGAAAACCTCTTTTGATACCTGGGTTGTGTATGATATGAATCCTTTTTTCTACATCTTTTTAAAAAAGCAGGTCATGGTCACGAATTTCACATGATCCATTAACATTATTATAAAAGAGGCCGGTAACTTTACGACGGTTGTAAGAATAATCTTATTCTACAGCAAGGTGATGACCCTTTTTTTTTCTTTTTTCTTTTCTACAACAACCGTATGTGGAGCCCATCATGGTGACATTTGCATGACATCCAATCCGTCCATCGTATACATCCCCTCGTATTCTCCTTGGATCCCAAAAGTAAGGTTGATACAAAGTACAGGTGGGCCACACCATGTAATATCATGCCTAAAACTTTAAATTTTGACCCCAAAAAAACTCTAAAATCAGATGATGTGGCCCACCTGAGTTATTGAATGGCCTGATTTTTAGCACCCCACACTTGAGTTGCAGGGTTTTAATGGTGGGTGAACCCACCCGTGTGTTGTATCTGTTTCATGGACGTGGTTTGGCCGGTAACCCCAACACCAGCCAGCTAGCTGATGTCAAAGCTCTGTGGACCCCACCATGATGTACGTACTTTATCCACACTGTCCATACATTTCCTCAGCTTATTTTAGTGCATGATCTTAAAAATGAGGCACACCCAAATCACAAGTGGACCACACCACAGGAAAACAGTGTTGAATGAACGTTCACCATTAAAGACTTCCTAAGGCCCACTTTAATGTTTATTTGCCATCCAACCTGTTGATAAGGTCACATAGACCTTGATGAAGGGAAACACAAATATCAGCTTTATCCAAAACTTCTGTGGCCCCCTAAAGTTTTCAACGGTAAGCATTCAATCCCCACAGTTTCCTGTGGTGTGGTCCACTTGATATTTGGATCTTCTTCACTTTTTGGACCATCCCATAAACTGATCTGGAAAAACTGATGGACGGACCGGATATACAATCATACATCAAGGTGGCCCAACGGTCAGGGACTCACCCACTAATTACCCTGGGCCCACCTAATCCGCCTACTGTTAGACATTTATGATATGGCTTACGTTCCTTTCGCAGTCGTTTTCCCATAAAAGAATGTCAGTCTCACGCGTGTGGAAGGAAAAGAGAAGTCCACACGTTCACATCAGCAGTGGGACCCACACGTTCAAGCACGTCACGTGTTTTCCAAGTGGGTTTGGTTGGCTGACCACTATTCGTGCACACGTGCGAGGTTCGCTGGGCCGCAATTGGGCCCACTAATGATCACTGGACAAGGGGGGTCCACCTCAGATCCCACGTGTCGGTATGGACGGTGAGATAGTTTATATCCCACCATAGGTTCTCTATGATCCAATCCAGCCGTTCTCCTCCCCCCCAGCTGTCTTTGCTGATCGTAGGTGGGCCCCACTTCGGGCTACATAGGTATTTATGCTGGATCACAGCTATTCAATTGCATTGCTCCCATCTCAACATTTCCTTGATAAATGCAAATTATATTGCACAGGAACTCGTGCCAGGAACTCCGCTCAATCTTGGCCGTCCATTTTTCAATCCACACTATTTTGCAGCATTGTGTTCCGAGCAGTGGTGTAAATCAATGGACAATTTCGATCGATGATTGGCTGTCCCAAGTTTCATTTAAAAGCTTTGGAGACGTTGCTGGCCTCTCCACGAGGGCGCGGGCCCATTAACATTCCCTGTGCATTTGTGCATATACATATATCATAGTCTTCAATCTGCACCGTCCATTAGGTCCAACACATGTTTCATGGCCCACCATGTAAAAATCACACCGATGGAATGCTTCTGACCATCTGATCGATATCCTATAAATGGTCGGTCAAGATCATTTCTAAAGAAATACGTTCAACCAAAAATTTGATCCATCAATTTGTTAGGGGCCGTCATGGATTGTTTTTATTCCAAAGAATGACATTTTTCAGATAATTGTAACCATCCGATTGAAGGGTTGGAAAATAGATGGCTAGAGAAAATAAGGTCAAATTGTGGACGGATTAAATATCCAATCAGTACAATTTCAAAGGTTTTAGCCTATGAAATGTGTGCAGAACCTAATGGACGGTCCAGATCAATCGAATAGATTGTCCAAATTTTCCTCATGAAAATGGGATCACAGTTACTTATAGTGCTTAAGAGCACTAGATTATTTCTAGTGTATGAAAATGCAAGAAATGCGCCGGCCCAAGTCAAACAATGAGACAATTTCAAGGATTTTGTCTCATGATTCTCCTTAAAATATGGTAAACCCTTTCGTTTTACCAAATCCAAGACACGATCTTCTCATTTTTTTTATATCAGGCCAGGCCACAGTTCTAGATTCACCACAACTGGCTCAAATGATGTGATCTGAACCGTCCAGATGATGGGGCTGATTGTGGATTGAGAATAGCCTGAAAATCACATTTATTTGATGATGCTGACCATTCAAATCATGGACATCAAATGGACGGTTCAGAAACAAAATGGTCGGAGGTCCGAATAAATTAGACAGCTAGGATTGTCTTATTCGTGTGGATTTTGTGTATGCTTCTTCCGTTATGGTGAGTCGGTGACCATGATGTAGACGGCCTAGATCAGGACAAGGATGCATGTAGATCACATGATGTATGGTGGATGAGTTGCTGGCTTGGCATATGATCCTTTCCATTTTTATATTTCCGTCTTGAAGTATGATATTCGGGCCGGACGACGCGGCTTGGCTAGTGACCCCCACATCAGCCAGCTAGCCAGTGTCAAAGCTCTGTGGGACCCACCATGATGTAACTGTTTTATCCACGCCGTCCATCCATTTTGGAAGCTCATTTTTAGAGAATGCTCCCAAAAATGAGAGAGATCAAAATCTCAGGTGGACCACACCAAAGGAAAAGGTGGGGATTGAATGCTTACCGTTGAAAATTTTTTAAGGGCCACATAAATTTTGGATCAAGATAATATTTGTGTTTTCCCTTCATCCAGGTTGGATGACAAATAAACATTACAGTGGGCAGTAGGAAGTTTTTAATGTTGGACATTTAGTCAACATTGTTTTTCCTGTTGTGGTGTGGTCCGCCTGAGATTTGGATCTGCCTTATTTTTTTTGGCTAATGCCATACAATGATCTGGAAAAATGAATGGACGGTATGGATAAAACAGATACATCATGGTGGGCCAGGATCAATGTTCCATTGTCCACAGCTCACTAAAGTGTGGTGACTCATCCACCTTACACATGGTACATACGCACCCAGATCGAACCGTCCAAAACTGGGTCCCCCAACAACCCAAAATCCATCAACAATCACAACCGCCTAAAATTGATGGCCATGAAGTGGACGGTAAAAGAAAAAGGTGATCATCCTAAATTCATCTGGCGAAATCAGACGGTCATGATCTGCCAAGTGGTCATGATTTGGACGGTCTAGATGCAGATGTACCACATACAGGTGCTGGATGAATGAGTCACCACAGCATTACGCCTGTTCCGCCGGACGCACGTTGTACGATGACGTGGACGTCTTCCAGCAAATGCCAAGATGGCAACGGATAGGCATGTTGGGAGGGTGCGCGTGGACTTGGTCACGCATCTGCAGCGCACGTTGTCGCCCCACTAAAATACGCGTTTTTCTGGGCCGTTGAAAGGGATCTGAGGATGTTTGTATTCGGACGACTCTCATAGTCGACCATTGATTTTTCCAAACAACAATTATAACATACAACCGTTGCATGCTAAGCCTAACATGCTACACCTTTTTTCCCGCCGACCTATCACATATCTACAAAATCCGAGACGTAGATAAGGTGGGGCTCACCATGAAGATCTCACGGCGTGAAAATCAGGCCGACCAACTAATCGGGGTGAGTTGGGTCAGATCGTCGTCCATCCGTTGATCTCAATGCACTGAATCATCTGATCAAGGGCGTATCAGATTTTTACTCCAGGCGATCGTCATGGTGGGGCTCACCTTTTCAACGGTTCAGATGTCATGCAAGTGCGACACATGGCGGAAAAAAGGGTGTGGCATGGTAAGATTTGCATACAATGGTTGCATGTGACCATTCCTTACACACCATATTAGTCGCCGACTCAGGAATCTAATCAAATAAATTATTAGATTCCTGACATTTTCTTCTGCACACAAAGAGATCCTGTACACGTCACACATGTGCCAACATGGTACGTACGTGTGAGATCTAAGCCATCCATCAGGTTGGTCCGACTTTTTACACGTTTCACCAAAAGTAACATAGGGTCCAATGTTGGAAAAATGTGAACGGGTCAGGAAACTTTAGCCAATTTTTTCAGAGCCGTACATTTATTTTACGAATTGTGGCCCACACTATCATCAGATAAATCTGATTCTTTGGGTTCGAGTATGAATATAATGATTTTATTTTGATGGATGGATTGGATCTTGTAAATATCTTTCCTGATCGTTCATCACAGGATGCATGTGCCCTTGCCCAAAAATCAGGTGTGGTCACGTGTATGAGGTGAAAGGGCCGTTAAAAGGATGGATGGATGGATGTCCACATCCAACCCACAAGCGTGCCCACTGGTGATAGGTAGGGCCCACCTTATGAATAGCTGTGATGGAACAGGAGTGGGCCCCACAATGTTGGAAGTCCATAGAATATTTTTGATATGCTCCTTGTATTAGAGAATCGAAACTTATATATTTCTACATTATAATAGTTTTATTTTCTCCACCCAAGTGGGGCCCATGGTTCATGTTGGCATGTATGGTTAAGAAAGAAAGGTAAATTATCGTCTAGTGACAAAAAAATCAATGGCTAGGATGGCCCAATGTTATGGAATTTTTGTGAGGTGGCCCATCATATCAATGGTATAGATCATCAAACTATGGCTTCACTTGTACAAACTATGTGAGGTGGCCCATCATATCAATGGATGCCCTCATGCTAAACATTCGTAATACCTCACCATCTCTCTCACTCTGCACTCTGGAAAGTGACATTGGCAGGTTGGGTTAGGTGGAGGGTCAAACTTGAGTCCAACCCAACAACAAACTGGGTCAAATGGTTAACTTGTGACCCAACTAGAGCCTAACATCGATTGGCTCAAACCATGGCCCAAGCCAACCAGGACTCAACCTGAGCCCAACCCGACTTACCATATCCTCAACCGTAACCCGTTTCGGGTTGGGTCCAGTCGGGTCAGGTGGGGTCAATCTACAGGTTTTTAATTACTTAAAAGTAGGAAATTTCTATGTAATTTTTTTGGTAGGCTCATATATTAGTAACCATATATGTGGCATACAGCTGGGTTTGAGTTGGGTCGAGTTTACCCTGGTCCTCAACCCAGGTTTGTATATGGCGCCGACCATGGTGTTGATATTCCATCCAATCCGTTCATCAGGTCATTGAACGAGCCTAGCTCGAACAGGGGGAAAGCTCGGCTCGAGCACCGGGCCTGAAAAATCAGAATTTTACAAAGGCCCGGACTGAAGGCACGGACCGAAACAGTTCAAAATCCGGGCCGAGACCTACCCCAGGCCCGGCCCATTGACAGCCTGGGAAGTTATTTGGTACTGTGGCAGAGTATGACACTTGATATGCAGGAACACAGAATTATAGATTTGGGATAAGTTGACTGGAATTAAACCGACTAGATTGTGTGTCGAACTGTGACTAATTCAGATTTCCAAAATCAGATACTTTGAGTAATCTTAACCTCTGATTCCTGGAAACTTGTTTTTGGAAATAGGAGGACGGCTGGATATTTTCATTTTTTAAATCCAATGAATGTCCGCCAATCCGACGGTTAGATAACCAAATAAGCTTAGTTTTTGGTTGATGGTACGACCTATAATTTGGAATAATTTGAATGACTTGAATTCCACGTGTGCAATTTCTAAGTGCCTGAGTATCATCCATTACACTCTGCCAGAGTATCGAATTTTTAAAATACAATAAACTCCACTGCATTGATTTCTCAAAGAAGTTCGTATGATGCATACAAGTACATCTGAGTTTATATACAACGTATGGTACATACATGTACATCTGAGTTTATATACAACGTAGGTGAGAATGACATCCGACCGTTGTATCAGGTGAGTCCCACTAGCAGATCATGTGGTCAAGAAACTGAGGCCGTATAACAATGCTAGTTTCTTTCAGTCTTCTTTTTCTTGAATCTTTGTGGATTACCTGATGGTCTACAGACTCACAGATCCTGCTCAGATGATCTTGAAGCTTCACTCCACATGATAGACGGCTCGGATTCTTTTATGGGATCTTGTGAATCAAAAGAGAGAGTACTTGACTGCCATGAATAAGGTAGTCATGAACCCTACCGTGAGAAACCAATACACGAATGCTTTCCTGCCTTTGCTTGTGGTTGACGAAATTTTATGTAAGATGGGCCCCAGGAATCCTAACATTTTCTGCCAAACAGCAACCGCATTAGAACATCAACGACAGAGAGAAGCATGTGGGGCCCATGATCCAGTGATCTAAACCGTCTATTTGTTGGGACCGCTTTGGATTTGTGATCCACAGAGAGAAACACGTGGTGCCCATGATCTAGTGTTCTAAACCGTCTATCTTTTGGGACCCACCATGGATTGTGATCTGCAGAGAGAAACATGTGGGGCCCATGATCTAGTGATCTAAACTGTCTATTTGTCGGGACCCACCGAGGATTTGTGATCCACAGATAGAAACATGTGGGGCCCATGATCTACTGATCTAAACCATCTATCTGTTGGGACCCACACTGGATTTGTGATCCAAAAATGCTGTGGTTGTTAACTGCTTGATATGGTGGTCTGGAAGTAGACGTTTACAAGAAGAAATACAGCAGCGGTCCACATTAGTCAAGGGTTAGGATCTTCCAATTTGAAGTGAGGGACACAAAATGAACGGTTGGGATCACCAAACCATGCGGCCTTACGTGTACAAAATCATACGGTCTTGCTCAGTAGCAGAGGTGTAGTATGCTGATGACACTGATTTAATGCATGTGGGTCCTATCTCTTAATAATCCAGACCGCTGATACGACTGGCCCAACCATGGATGGGGGATAGTGAATAAATTTGCCTGATTGGAAGATCACAGCCGTTTGATAATTGGCCTTTTTTGGGGTTGAGTATGGGCGGTCAATACAATTTTTCCTTCATTGTATTTGTGGGCCGCAATACTAAAGAGCTATGATGGGCATCCTCATCCATCGTAAGGCCATCATATCATCTTCTTGGATCATGTAGACATGGGCCTTTTGTAAAGCCATCAGATCATCTTCCACAAGAATCACGTGGAGATGATCCTAACCCTTTAAATGGGGCCAATTTGTTAGTTATTTACCAGCCATGACATGGGGAATAGAAATTGAAAATCACAACCATTAGTTATTTCTTAGTATTGGATTCAATGTCTTGGAAAATCATTTGTGCCCTAATCTAATAGTCATGTGGGTGTTATTCGGCCGGATATATGGTATAACTTAGATAGATTTAGTATTACTCTTATCTTATTACTATTGAGTTTGTTGAGAGTGATTCTTTTGATAGCCTTACGAACTTGAGAATATGCATGATGGTCACTGACTTGAAAAAGTTGTGGTATATGGATTTTAGTATACTATTAGACTATGAATGTTATAGGTGCATGCGACATAACATCAATTTATGAGATATACGGTCATTTATAAGAGGATTGAGTTGAGTCAATATGGATAGTCTCCACCTTCGGGAGCCAACTTGGTAACGGTTTATGCTTTGACTTTACCTTACACAAGAGTATAAGTGTGCAATGAATAAGGGATCCGGGTTCAGACCTTTGATCACTCATATTTGTGGATTGAGATCGAGTCAATAGTCCGAGGGCCCATTAGCTTGGACTGTAATTGTGAGATCAGGACTTGATGATGCATGAAAAGTAATTTGATTCTTAAACATGAGGACGTTTAAGGGTCACGATTTTGACTAATCGACTTTGAATCTTATTATGAAGTCCATGCAAATTAGTACTTTCATGAGGAGTCATTGATTCTCAATTTTCTCATGAATGGACTAAAAGAAGGTGGATCGTAAATCGACCATAACTTTTGATCCGGGACGACTCACGAGACGCGTAACATATGGATTTCTACTGAGATTTCGTTTCGAGGTAAACCGACACACTTAAATAAGGTCACTTTTGTCCGTTTCGCCAGAAAATACGCGGTTATAGCAAAAAAAAGAGATTTTAAGAAAACCTATTATTTTTAGTAATTCCGAATTTTAGTTTGTTTCTTCTTTTTAGATTTTTATTTATTTAGGAGTTTATATTTTTGTTAAGAAATGAGTTTTATAATGAGTCTACTTAGTAGTAGTGTTTAATTAAGATTTTACTATTTTTAGTGACTTTTTATTTTGAAAAACTTACTATTTTCAGTAAGTATAAATTATAGTTTGTTTAGAGATATATAAGGTAGCTAAATTCATTTTTAATGTTAACTTTCATATTATTATTTAATAAAATTCTGATTTTTACCAATTTTCTATCGTGGATTCGAGGTTTTCCCTCATGGATTTGAGGAAGTCCGATTGAGGAGTTCCGAAAGCCTTGTGGATTTAAGGTATCTATTAGGTAGTGAGATGGTGATCGCCCTACCACATTACTCCCTGCGTCAGTTCTTGCATAGACTAATAAGAGATCTATTGATTTTCTTAGATATGGGTTTATTGTTTTAATATGGATATATCAGGGATTTATCAAATGATTTTTTTCATTAGGCCCAACACTTTAAATGTTTTAATCATTTTTTTAAAAGATTTTTTAACCGTTAGAATTTTGTTTTAATCGTTAAAATTATTTTAATCGCACTTGATGATAACCAATTTGATGGTTCACTTTTGATTGGCATGGAATATATTCATTAGTGGATAGTCCACGTTAGTGGAGGGATTGAATCATTAATATATTCATAAATGAGGTGAATTGATGGACTTCCTTAACAGTATGGTGGCGGGACACCCTACTGAGTGCATCCCTGAAACTCTAACATTTCCTTATTTATATAATCATATTCTAGAGGAGAATAGAGTTGACCTTGGACTTCCCCACTTCTTAGGGCGTGTGGGTGTGAGGAAACAGAGAAAGTTTGAGAGAGAGAAATGAGATCCACTCCACTCTCTTCTATCATTCTCACATGTGGTTCATTTTTGTGGATAATATATGTTTTCTTCGGCATCTATTAGAGAATTAAATGTTGGCGTATTTTGATTTTTCGGTACTAGGATATACCAGGGAGAGACTCGTTGGTTTGGGAGATCCGCATTGACGAATCGGCATCGCAAACATCTCCATCATGTATATTGAATATAGGTATAATCTCCACTATTCATACTATTATATTGTAGAAATTTTATGTTTTTTTTTTTCGTTAGTCATGCAACACACCCACCTTGTTAGCTATGCAACACACCCACGCGGTTAGTCAGACGATGCACCCACCCACCGGTGGGGTTAGTATGTCTCCTTAGCATTTCGAACCTAAGACCTGCGGTTGAAAAGCCTAGGTGTCTTCTAGCTGGGCTAGCAGATGAGACAATTTTTATTTACAAATGAAAAATCTTAAAATGAATCCCATAATAAATTTGTATTCCTCCATGTTTGTACGCCAAGGCCCAACAACTGGGTTACACTATGTGCCATTTAAAAGGTTGAATGTGCATGCTTTTTGTACCACAACTGGGTTACACTATGTGCCATTTAAAAGGTTGAATGTGCATGCTTTTTGTACCATGACTTGCTCCTAATTATATGAATAAATGAATGAGCTTGGTTGAAAATAGGTCACCCTTTGTGTCATTCGGAAGCTTTTGGGATGTTAGGTTGCCCCATGTGTTGTTTAAAAGGTTCTGAGAGGTGGAGATGTTAGTAAAATCGCATGTATTTATATATATAATTGAAATTTATTTAATTATTTAAATAAATATTTAAAATATTTTATTTTAGCAATGGCATTGTAAGAAAATCCTCAAAATTTGAAAATAACCTGAGAAATTGATTTGTAACTATGGTTCGGTGACGAAAGCCATTTATTCAATGGGACCCATCATGGAAGGTCCATGCACCCAATATTCTTAATAGGAAGATCCCATAATATTTAGGTTTTTTGGTTGAATATGGTCCGTTCTTCTAACTTGTCTCTTAACTATCTGTTTTTATGGGCACATGCTGAAGAGTTAGGATCTTCCCATTTGGGAGATTCCTGATGTACGGGCTATCCAAAGTGGGTCCAACCATATCAATGGCTCGGATCATTAACCCATGGGCCCCACTTGCACAAACTAGAAACTAGAGAAAGAAAGCTTACCCACTGAGTAAATCCATGGATGAGTGGTCCTACACTTTCATTCAACAAATGCACCTCTCTGCACTTTCATACAACAATATTAAATTCCAGTTGAGAGTATTTTAATACTCTAAAAACTAAGAAAAAATATTGAACAGACTCAACTAAAGACTTGAAAAAAAATCTATTAATTTAAGACCCAATTGAAAAAATTGATTTCTTATTTAGGGTCCGATTTAAATAAGTTAAATCTTTAAATTTATTAGACAATAGTCACTTAATTTCGAAGTTTGCTCATACATCTTATACATCTTGATGTATTGTAATATAATACATCAAACTTTATCTATCAAAATTAATATTCTGTTCAACAACCCAAACTGTTTATGTGATAGGACTCCCCTTGGATGGGGGATTCCAATATATATATATATATATATATATATATATATATATATATATATATATTAGTGGATTAAATATTTTAACTTTTTAATTACAGTGACTCTCTAGTAGTAAAGGAAAAGTACTAAATTCTAAATAATAGAAATACTCCACTTTAAGAGATTTTATTTGTGGTTTGTCTTCCATCCAAGTTGAAACTCATCGTATAAACGGTTTCGATTACTTGAAGACAATCCAAATTCAAAGATTAAAAGTCTTGACATATAACATTATGTTGCAATTCGATCTAACCTTGTTAGAGTCTTTTTTATTCTTGTGCCAAAAAATTTAAACAATTAATAATTATAATAATTATTTTGTAAAACAGTTTTCAGTTTTATATGATTTTGTACATTCAAACAAACTCTTAATGGATTGAAATTTTACTTACCTTGCCATGAGCTTTCCATGGTAGACATGGTGCAGAAGAAAACTGAACTCCGTTCCAAACGGCGCATAAGGTTGTTTTTGTTCTATTAATGCAAGGTACAATTGGAAAGTTAATACCTTTGAAAGCATATCAACTGATGATGTATTGTACACATGTCATTTAAAAGCTTTGGGGACATTGCATGATAATTGCTCTAAGAGCGTTAAAATATGTCATTTAAAAGCAAAGTCCATATCCTCGGCTTATCACAAATAGTAATTTTCAGTTTATTGCAATGTAATTGGGCCACATAGTCACAGGCTGTATTTAATGCAGCAATGTTGACAATTTCAATGATGACATGGACTAATTATAATATAAGAAGTTTAAAAATCCCTATTTGTGGCAAGCAGGTTCTTAAAAGCTTAGCCGATGTCAGAATTTCTTAGAGACATCTGGACTGATGATTAGATGTTCGATGTGTCATTTAAAAGCTTTGGGGGATGTTGCTAATAAATGCTATGTCCCACCTCTCATTTGAAAGCTTTTAGGACACTGCTGACTAGAGGTGGGCAATGATCCGGGCCGAGCCGAGTTAGCCCTAGTTTGGTTTGGTTTGTTTCTGGACCACCGCAGTTTGTGGATCGGTTTGGTTTGGGTTTCGGGTCGACCCATGCGGCCCGAGTTTGGTTTGCTCCAACAAAATCTGGTTCGAGCCGGGATCGGCTTGGTTGAAAATTTCGAACCGAGCCGGGCCGAGTTTAAATAGATGGTGGCTCTTTTTTTCCTCATTCACTTCAATAGAAAAGAATTTAAAAAGTTAAAAAAAAAGTACAAACATATCTTACTATATGATGTTTAACATCCTCCAAAAGAGTGCACCTTAAAAATAGACATGTAAGAGTATTTTCCAAACAAAGTAACCAAGCATAATTTTACATGTGCAAGGAAACAGTGTGCATTCATGTATATGTATGACGTATTATCCATGTCATCATGTATATGTATTATGTATTATCCATGTCATCCATCTGTTTTACATATCATTTTAGGACATGATCCCAAAATAGAATCATATCCAAAGCTCAAGTGGATCACACCACAGGAAGGAAACAGTGTGCTTATAATCTACGAGCTGAATCAAACCGAGCTGAATCAAATCGAGCTTCGAGCCGAGCCGAGCCGGAACTACCCTAGTTTGAGTTTGGTTTGTTTTTTCAAACGAGCTTGACTCGGAGGCTTGGTTTGGTTTGAACTTCCATTCGAACCAATCCAAGCCGAGCTTTTTCAAACCAATCCGAGCCGAGCTTTCGAGCTAGTTTGGTTTGTGCCCACCTCTATTGCTGACCACCTGATGAAAGTGGGGCCACTTCTGCAAATAAAATGATGAAAATTTGATTTACAAACCTAGGTGCCAACTCAGGCCGATGTTCATTCCGCCCTTCGGTGTGGGATGAATAACAATGCTTATGCTGTTTGCCAATGCTCTCATCAGAGTAGAGAAGGAATTCAGGACTTGCTACAAGAAAACCACATCTCTTAGCGTTGGATACACGAACGGTCTTGCTCAGGCCATGTTGGCCCCACCATGTTTCTTGATCTAATGATGATCATTGTATTTTGGTGTTATATGATGCTCTATCTAGAGATTTTTTTTTTAGGCCTCCATGAAAGGATGGGCATCCTCTAATATCTCCTATATCAGGTGATCCTAGCCATCCAATGAAAGAGGACACTAACAATCAATGTTCATGATTAAATGGGGATCGAATCGGACGGTTAGGATTGTCTGATGGGGGAGACTTTGATGGATCCAGCATTGCATATTTCTACATTGTAATGAAAAATGTACCTTCTTCCCATTGAAGGTGGGCAGTATGGAGATGAAATTACAAATGTATCGGCATACCTCTCCAACGGCATCCGACAATTCGTTGAGATTTCTGTTCTTGATCGCCTTGTGGATCCGATGACCCGTCTCCGATGCCCGATGATCGCCCTCTCCCGAGCTCTGAGTGCACCGTGGCACGAGTGCAAAACCCATGTTCGTCGATCGGAAGCTCATCGGATTGGGCAGCCGGCCCGCCTCCAATGGGCCTACATGGAAGTGATCATGAGCTACCCGAATCGACTGTCGTCCGGCCCGCTTCGACGCTATAGATGGGGTTGCAAATGTTGCACCAGTGTTCCATAGGGTGCCAACTTGTGATATTTTGTGACATGGTCTGATGGGAAGAGAGTGGGCCAAGTCCATGGTGGGGTTTGGTTGGATGGATGAGAATTGAGCTTGGCAAAGGCACTCAAGACGTGTATATTTTAAAGAGAAAGAGAATTTAAAAGAGAGGAGAGGGAAGAGAGAAAAGAAAGCATACTTTCCATGCATCCTTCACAAGGTAGGAATCTTTGTTGTGGCGCACTTGTATTTGCAGGGGATCAGAGCAACCAAAAGCTTCTTTAGGATTCTCAATCCTGCCATTAGGTGGGCCCAACTGTATATGTTTGTCAAGTGGGCCACATGCAAACGAAAGAATGGGCGATATGGTCAACATTAAAAGGTTGTACTTGTGGTAGAACCATTTGATCCTAGGACCTGATTTTTGGGCGAATCTGGACCGTCCATCTGACGGAGAGATCATATGTTGGGCTAAGATGGGCCGAAAATGAAAGATCAGATGGTCCAATTTTGGACTGTTGATTTTCTCAAGGGTCTAAAATGCATGTTCAAGATGCCTTCCTTGTTATGGGGATGTCTTTGTGCTTCTTCGATTCTCTGTCCTTCATTCAACCAACTTAAAACATACCTCTCCAATTAAAAAAAAATCCGATTTTGGGATTTTTCTAAGCACAATCTGGACCGTTGTTCTCTCTCTCTCTCTCTCTCTCTCTCTCTCTCTCTCTCTCTCCTTAGCCGTCTATCAATAGGGAACGATTGAAAAATTAAAACTGCTGTATTGAGAAAAGTTCGCTTGGATAGACTAGATTCATAGTGGGCCCCATCAGACCAATGGGCTAGATTATCAATCCATGGTCCACACCTGTCAGAATTTAAAACGCGTGTGTACAGATCATGGACCAGTCTGATACCTTGTAAACCCCAAGCATTTTGAAAGCTAAATGCGTTCCCGGATCCGATCCGATTACCTGGACCCAGACCCGAGTAATTGGACTACAGATCCATGCCCGATAAGGATCAGGTCTGCAGGTTATCGGATCCACTAGACCTGTTGATGCACTAGAGGTGAGCTCAGAGTGTCATATGCCATCCAACACGTTCATCATGTGAGGCCCACCAGGATGAAGCAATATCCAAAGAAATCAGCTTGATCAAGAACTCAGGTGGGCCGCACCATGTGAATTCAGTGGCTACATGACTGATTTCATGTATTTCGTTTGGTTTGGCCCACATGAGTTGTGAATCGATCTGATTTTTGTTACGTGAGGTGAGCACGAGGTGACTCAACCGATGGACGGAGTGGATGTCACACAAACACCACGGAACTGTGCTTTCCACAACACAATAGGGGTGATATAGGATCATTTCCTAAAATGAGCTATCAAAATGGTTGGATGGTGTGGATGTAAGGCACATACATCGCAGTGGGCCCCACCGGAATCCACCCAAACCGCGCCCCCAGAAAAAGACAGTAAAAATGATCCTAACCATTAAGAAATGATCTTCAATGCGAGCGAACCACACAGGATGTTCCTGCGTGGGGCCCACCGAGATGTCAGTATGAAATCCACCCGTCGGTATCTTCTCCAGCTAATGTTAGGATACAATGCCAGAAATGAGCCACATTCAAAACTTCGACGGACGGTCATCTGATCCCCTCCAACAAAATATGAACTAAAAAGCCCACTTGCCGAAAATCAATCTGAATCAATGGACAAAATTGCAAGATACACTCTATTGCAGAAGTTGTTAGTGTCCAAAAACCACTCTTTAGGTGTATTAGATGTCACTCCAGCTCGACCCAAGTCCGCCTGAAGACAGGACCAGGCTGTGCTTTTATCAAGTGGGTCTGGTCCTTGTTTCATATATGGACTCATATGGGTTCATAAATTACAACACAAACATTGAATTTTCAGTAATATGTACAAATTACCTGAGAGACACGGCTGTGGTGGGCCATTCTCACTGATCTCATCGCAGGCGCATTGTGGATACTTACTCACTGGGCCCACCAAAAATGGGACGCATATACTCGTCGTCGAACTTCCTCCAGTAGGAGTGTATGGTGTGTACAGGCCTCTCTAGTAGCAGAGAGATACTGTTCTTTGCACAGATAATGTTGGTTGAGGTGGATGCGTCGAAGGAGAGCAATGGAAGGGGGAGATCATCTTTGGGGGAGTCGGGCCGGTGGTAGTGATGGTTCCCATGCACATGGTGAGGGAGCAAGACGTTTATAAGCGGCTTCGTTAGAATACCAAATACCTGAAAATATTAACCGTTCATTTAGGCACCGATCGACAAACAAACGTCATGTGTATCAAGTGATGCATGTATCCAACGAACAAATATTGGAAATGGCCCTCCAACGGACGGTCGACGCATCATGTGCATTTTCATACACGTCTGACCCACCGAGAAGAATTAATCAGAGTATCAGCCAAGAGTCTGATAAGGCCCTTGTGAACCGTGTAATGAGGCCATTTCCTATTAAGAGTATCACCAAGCACAAATAAGAGCCATGCATCAGGTGGAGAACCGTGTAGACGATGTGGTTCAAATATCATCATCACTCATGCGTCGGATGAGGCTTTCTAGTCATGGTTCTTAAATCAGTTTTTTCTGTATCATATCATCACCAACAATATAGGGCCACTCCAGTTCGGACCCTTGGGTGAAACGGACCAGTATCGTCTACGATCAAACCATGTTTCTAATTTCACACGCGGGTCATCCACGTGTGGTCATCTGGGTAAATATGAAATACATGTGCCAGATCTGAGCTTTCCATAAGGTCAGTAATGCTTAGATCTCCTACCTAAAAGATCAGAAGATTTCATTGTTCAGGTTGGCCACAGCATATAAGGTTAATTTGATGGCTGAAATTATTTTCTTGCCCTTCATTTATTTTGGCACGCGGTGGCCCACCTGAGGTGTGAAATGTATTGATTTTTATACGAGAAGATCTAACAAAAAGTTTATCTCACCTGATGAAAAGCCCAGATCTTACAACACATGATGGACGCCTGTGGAATTAGCAATCCTCTGTGTCACAGCCACCTGTGTATTGAGTGATTCATTTGCATGGAGCCTGATGAGTGAACCAGTTCGATCTTGATCGAACCAGTTCGATCTTGATCGAGCCAGTTCATCAACATGGGGCACCTGATGGATGTATCAGATTTCATAAATGTGGCAGGTTGGCACATGTTTGTGGTGTGATCAAGAAATAACAGGAGGAGAAAAGGTCAAGGAAATCAATGTTACCACTGTACTAGAGAGGACGATGATTACGGTAATGGTTACCATCGTTGCTTGGACCGGTGTCAATGTAGCTCCAGAATATGTGAACTGCATATATATAGAATGTAGTGAAATATCAGTAATTTGGAAATAACATCCTCAAGAGAACACAAGGCAGACAATGTACATGACCCAGATCGATCGGGCAATCCTAACCGCTTGATCAGAGCTGGGTGAAAAGAAGAAGATGGGCAGTGGTTGTTTTCTTCCATCAAGGGGTTAGCATTGTCGATTCAGAACTGTTTTTTGGGACAAGCCCATACATGGCGTGGCCCACTAGATGAGTGATAGCGATCTTGTACATGTCAGCCACGTCTCTGTCGGAAATCGAGTGGAAAGACATGGTATCAACTGGCATTCCTCAACAAGAAAAGTGGAAGGAACCACACACCTGATGGAAGGATAGAGCAATAGAAACAGCTCCTCTCATGAGCCCAGCCCACCAGATTATAACCTGCCGATGTATATAAAAAGGAGTTCAAAAACTTTTTAGAACAAATAAAAATCGACACCCATTTCATGATTTTGATACACCTGTAAAGTTCCTAGATCCTAAATATAATTGAAGAGAAAATATCTGGGGCCCAGTTTTTGGTGATCCAAATCATGCCATGAATGGGATATCCCCCAAATATGTCACCAAACAGGTTAACCACTTGAGCTGTCCAAATTATACATTGAACATTGGTTGCAATCATCCATGGTTATCTGATTTCTAGGACTATCTGATGATTTCCAGATCATCTAATGCTGAAAATTTTAGCGCATGGCATGCCTCATGATTGGTCTCACCATATAAATGGATTAGATTACCAAAAGGTGGGCCCACTTGTACCACTATGGATTTACAGGCACTTTGATTGGTCTGACAAAACACTTCAATTCATTCACAAAATCAATGTCGAAGATCTGGAACGGTATCTATGCAATCTTAGGGACCTTCGCATAAAGCTAAAGATGCACAGCCCATGTCCAGTGATTTGCTAGCTAATATGGGAATTAGAAAACATCTAATCACCCCTTTGATCCAATAGTTAGATAGCCACCGGACACAATCAATGGTTTAGATCGTGTAGAGTCAGCCTAATGGAGAATGGATTACCTCATTATTCCTCCCTATTTTCTCTCTGAGGAATCTTATGGATGGGATGCATTTTGCGAGGGAATGCTTCCAAGGGAGGATTCAAGAGGGAATTCTTCTTGTCTGAATATGAATTTCGACAGCAGAGGCTGAAAAATGGACATCCAACTGGGAATGTTCCGAGACTTAACTGTGTGAGACCCACCTACCAGTGGTTATCCACAAGTGAGCCCTATGGGCCTATATCCAACACATCAGACCCATGCATCTAGCTTGGGTGGATTGAGTAACGGCCAATTATGGTTATACGATGCGGGGAGTAAAGGTCATCCTCAGAATGATAAAAAATGAAAATATCACCTGGTGTTTGAATGTAATTGGTGTCCTTTCCGCACTTGAATTCATGTAATTAGATAGAGTAGAGAGAGGGAACACAAATGCCGCACGCCCAAGCAACACTAGCAAGAGAATTGTAGAATAGATGGCGCAAGATGTCCGAATGCTGCAAAGCAAGAATAAGATCATCCCAAGTTTAAAATGCAGAACATATAAAAGTTAAATGTACCCCTCTTCCAGGACGATCTAGGCTGATCGGATGATCCTAACCTCTTGATGGAAACAGGGGGCCAAAGATGGGCAGTGGTCACTTCTTTACACGGTTGGGATTTACTCCAAACCAAGATCACATGGGCCTCACCATTAGCCCTGGACAAAAGATCAGGTCGGTCCATGCACCTGGTTGCAAGCGAAGTTCTGTCTCGGAAAGTGTGTCTTGCGCAGACAGCATTTTCCTAGCTTATCATAAGGCTGCAACTTGGTTTTGGGTCAACCCGAAACCGACTAACCCAACCCGAGTTAACATCTGGTTGGTTTTGGTTGTCAAGGTCCTCGGGTTGGATTCCGATTGAAAAATGCCAACCCAATTTGAATTTGGGTTGGGAACGGGTTGAACAAATTCGGGTCGGGTTAGGTCGAGTTGAGAATAATCACATGTAATTGGGTTGGGTTGATTGTAGAGGATTTCGGGCTGGGCACCATGTGTTGAAATTTGGGTCAAGTCGGGTAGGGTTCCCTTGACATTGGGTTGGGCTGGGGTTGACTTTGAACCTGACCAAACCCACTGGGTTTGCACCCCTAGTTTGTCAACCCTGTTTTTGCACAGGACCCAAAGAAGAACTAGGACAAATATAGATTAGGTTATTCCCAACTGTCCACTTTCTTTTTTAAAGGATAGCTTGTCTGGGAAAAAAAAATGTAGAAGTTGTGTTCCTATCCGTTGGAACATGACATTCCATACACATGCACCACATATGCCACTGTACATCTGTAAATGCCCCACATGTACCACCCACTATCAACCATCAAACACCATACATGTGCCATTGCGTGTGCATGGTACATTTGATACATGTGCAATGTCCATCTTCAAGATCCCGGCAAGTGCCACATGAGCGATTGTCCATTTTGTGTTCCTTCACAAACAAGTCCAGGACAGACCATCCAGGACAACAATTTACTTTCTACCAAACAGGCCCTAAGTGCATAACATAACTGAAGATGGAGCTTTCACAAAGAAGAATATCTCACCTCGTCTTGGTCATTTTCCATTTTTCAATGTCGAGAGCATCCATTCCCACATAAAGAAAGATGAACATTTCTGCAATGAATGACATCGTTGCAAATGCATGCCTGCAAAAACATTAGGCAGAAGAAATATCATTGACCACCCGTAAAAAACTGCCTACACCCAACAAAACATATGCTAATAAATACATCCACCCTTTTTAGTTTTGGTTATACAGAAGTGCAATGTCATACTAAAACTCAATGAGTCGACTCGAAACACGGCTGAGTCAACTTGACTCGGCAAGAAATCAAGCATAATCACTATGAAACCCGCTGATGAGCTCGACTAGGTTCAGACTTGCAACATTCATCGAGTTTTCTTGCCTACTTGCTGATGAGCTCGACTAGCATCACTCATCGACTCTGTTATGGGATGTAACATTTTTACTCTGACATTGAATTATATAGTTTCTAAGATTCATCTCTCTCTCTCTCTCTCTCTCTCTCTCTCACACACACACACACACACACACACACACACACACACACAAACACACACACACACACACACTCTAAAAATCTATGGTTAGCTATTATCTGATGCTAGTGTAAGAAGGAGAATTTCAAATTACCGAATTCGATAACAAAATATACGCAACACCCATCCTAGAAAGTTTCTAGAAATCATTGCGGATTTCTAGAGTCCCTGAAATGTCCTTCACTAGAAGTGGATCTCCAAACTTCTCTCCTCAAATTCCAAAGAGGAATGAGCATGTGGACAAAGGCTGTTCTCCTCAAATTCCAAAGAGGAATGAACATGTGGACAAAGGCTGTTCATTAGGTGGGCAGTGGGCTGGACTGTGCATGTGGCATGGCCTAAAAGCCAGGCCAATTTGAACATCTACTAGGTCACACATACACCTCAACCACCCATTTTCGCACACATGTGGCTGGTATAGGACAGGTCATTGACGTCTTAATAAAGGTTCTGGATCAAAAGAAATCATGCCGAGAATGGGCCAACAAGTACTATATCTTCTGATGGCCATAACTTTGCAACTAGATGTCAAGATCATGCATGTGAGGTATCACTGGAAAGCTACGGACAATATCTACAACCTAGCCAATGAAGATCCAATGGCCCCCCAAACAGTTACACAAAATTCAATCGTTTTAGGGGTTAATTTTGAGTTTTAAGTCAAAATTTACTATTTTTATTGAGTTACAATTTACTATTTTTTTTAAGAGTTTGGAGGATCTTGCAGTAAGCCCTTGTTCGAGTCATGTGAAAGAGTTTGAGTTACTTTAGACATCTTTTACTATTTTTTTTTTAATTTACTATTTTTACAAAGATACGAACACCTAGGCTTATGTAAGTCATATCAGTGCATTGTAAAAATATTTTATTCATATTCTCTTTTAGATTATTTTTTTCGCTTGTGGATTCAAAGAAGAAGAAGATGGTGATATCTTTCTCTCCTACATTAGTGGCCCACCTGATTGGACCAGCCAGATGTCTTTAGCTGATCTTGCCCATGTGTCTCCGTGACAAGCATGTGGAGAAAAGGAATCCAAATATTTCTCCCAATCTATGGTAGTTCCGCAAACAAATGTCTTGGGAATCCATTTTAACATGATGGCACAACCTCAAAAATAAACTTCTTGGGAATCCATATTTTACCATAATGGCACAACCTCAAAAATCACATAACTAGTACAAAAGTAACCCTTTCTGCTCGAATGCATTGTCATATGAAATTCTTGAACCAACCAAAAAACTCACATTGAACACGAACTAAATAATCTTGGTTGGTTGTATTAGAAATCTTTACTTACTTGGTGGTGACTCTGGAGTTCTCACTCACATTATACCAAGCGTAATGCGACATGACAATTCCACAGAAGAAAACCGTGAGAATCCCGCTAAATTTTAACAGCTGCACAAAGAAATTACGAATAAGATTCAAAACTTATATGCATTTAGTTCTGCGTGATGAAATGGGAATGATGACTCCTTTATGTGTGACTTCTCCAATGCAAAATGAAATAAACCCTCTGTATTAAACAGCAGTGGGTGCAAACCATTTTCCTAAAAGTGAATAAAGGCATGGTTTTAAGACTTGATACCACGAGTCAAGCTGGACTCAAAACTGAATGAGTCGGTCCAAGTCATCGAGTCTTTAACCATGATTGTGGGTCCATTTGGGTGGTGGGATTTCAAAGGGATTCCCAGGAGCTGTAAAAATTACAAACTTGTTCACCCAATTTTTCCGATGCTCAAATTTTTATTCCTTGTAGAATTTTCACGAAATATGAAAACGGGCACCTAAAGGATCATTTCTAGATTCCTGCCCAAAATATTCAGCACCAATGCAAATGCCGATATTTGTTTTTTTTTTTTTTTTCTTTTTTTTTCTGAAAAGAGTAGTTGAAGAAAGAGATCATGATTTCAGTGTTGGCCACATGGGTCATGAGCTCCACATTTACACATGCATTTTCAACTATATATAGGGAAGAGTAAAGATTTGCCACCCTCACCTCTGCCAACACATAGGAGAAATATGCCATTAATACCATTAGAGCAATTTCACGATCAGTCGAGTGCCTGCCAACAAGTATTGGATTCAATGCAATTCGTATCTCATTAATAAATAATGGAACTTCATGTCTTCACAAATAAAAAGGACTGAAACTATTAAAAAAATCGCAATTTCTCTTAGCCATGTCTCCATCAGGTCAAGCACTCCATATAGGTGGGCCATGTTTCAGTGATCCATATCTGATCAGGGAACATTTTGTTGTTGTATACGGACATTGGGTACATTCTCTTTTCAAGTGTCCACTTGCAGGTCAATTACCAGATGGTTAGGATAACTGGTGGGGGAGTTTTCACTAGATGAACGGTATGGTTCACTTAAAAGTTGGAATCCACATGAGCGTAGAGCCAGCCAAGAGAGAGATGGTGATTAGGGCTGAAAATCATATACTTCTGCTTACAAAAGAATCACTTACCTGCTAAAATACAGAGCTTTAATAGCATATGCAGTCAAAAGGCCGACCTGAAAGAAGAAGAATAATCAATGAAGATGCAGAAAATGCATTAGCAAAGTATGAAACCACTACCTCCTCAAGTTAAAGACATCTGCTAACAAAATCAAAGTAGATATTCATGATGGATGGCAATAATAAAACCAGCACTGGATCCCAACAAATAGAAATCACAGTGATCTAGACCGTTGGTCTGATAAGATCCACTATGGATGGACCATGCCCCCAAAATCTTCCATATTAGAAGATCCTACCCATCCAATCTTTTGGCTTCTTTCAACTGAATGTGGACCATTGTACACTTTCATCAAACCGTCCACTTTGCATGCCAGAGATCAGAAGGGTTGGGATCTATAGCTTAAGAGTTTCTGGGCATGCCAATCCATCATGGGGCATATCAGATCAACCATGTAGATCACCGAACTATGGGCCCCACTTGTATAGATAGACCCAAAACATAAACCTTGGATCGATTTCTTATAATTCGTAACAAACATGATGTCCCTTTGACACTTAAATTGCTCTGATACCATATTTAAAAGCATTTTTGTTGAGAAAATGACTGAAGAATCCGAACTTACACTAATTCCAAGAGCAGTGCTCATTGTAAATAAGTAGAGAAAATCTTCGATGATTTGAACCACGACCCAGCCATCAATTTTAGAGATATCAAGCTTTTGGATAGCATTGAAGAAAACTACTGATGTTGCATCATTTACCACCCCTTCCCCAAACACTAAACTGTATAGTAAAGGAGTCTCATCTTGATGCAGAACCTGCATTTAAGATAAAAATTTCAGCAACAAAAAAAAAAAGTCTTCTCTTGGACCATTGTGGGGCCCATAAACTTCCAAGATTAAAAGATTCTAGCCGTCCAATCATTCCTTCTCTTGGACCATTGATGCATTTTTTCCCCCTAACCATCTCTTTGTAGGCCATTGATAGTGCAAGGATCTCCTAATTAATGCATTTTTTTTCTTAACCGTCTCTTTATAAACCATTGATCTTAGTGCAAGGATCTCCTAATTAGGGAGACTTTCCGGACACCCACCTTTGACAGCAGGGCCCATCAGATCAACAGTTTGGATAATCACACCTAGAGCCCTAGCTACACAAATCATGGTTTAAATAGCGGGTTTGGAGTGCGATGTTCCTAGAGAATAAAACTGGCATGCCTTTCCCATACCCATTCCATTTTAGTCCGTTTCAGTCATTCGGGTCTCATTTCTCATGACTCGTCTTGGTTCTGATATTGGACACTACTTGGAGCAATGATATGCAAACGGGTGTATGCAGAGACTGCTCTTCCTGAGCACACTCTAGTGGTACCGGTACCACCACAGATTTACTGTGGTACAGGCCAGATGTGGGACCCACATGATGTATTAACACCATGCAATCCATCCATCAGTTGCGTCACCTCAAGAAAATCCAAGGCCCAACACTTATTTGGATCCAAAACTGAAGTGGGCTACAACGAAGGAAGCACTTGTGAAGAGATGCTCACCCTTGAGTTTAAGGGGGCACACCTGAGATGTAAAACAGCCTGACTTTTGGCCTGACCCTTCATCTGGCTTGGATTTGAACAGACAGGAATCTATATATACAAGATAGAATTCCCCCACTCTACTTAATGATGGGCATTCCCTCTCAACATGTTCCATATGCTATGGCCCACCAGAGTTTTGGAGCAGGCTGATTTTTGGGTTTTTGCTTTTTCTTTTTACGTGAAGCATATGACGATGGATTGTATTCCATGATCACATCACTGGCCCCACATTTGACTGGTACCACCTTAAGCTTACAGTGGTAGAGTGTGTCCCTCCTTTTTCTGATGCAATAGGAATAATGAAACTTAATGCTAAAGAGACTAAAAAAGATTTAGTCCACCTGTAGGGTGCAAACGGTATCGGTTGATGAAAAGATTGCTCCAAGCGCTGGACAGAAATAATAAAAATTTCAATCAAACTTCTAAAATCACTCGTTCAATTATCAAGGAAACAATCTAATGCGATATGACATACTCCTATTGGAGAATAAGGACGAGAGTCACACCAAGATAGTCCCCCATCGTGAGCCCAGTGAACCCGATCTTTGGGAATGCCCACCAACTGCCTAGATCAACATAAACAAGTCAGGGTTACAAAAGGAATTTCAAGGAAGGTGGGCCATAAAAGAAGGTCCACATGGATCCTTAATGTTTAAGAACAAGATGCGACCCCCCTACAATTGGTTGCATGTAGGCGTCAAACGCAACTTCACTAAAATTTCAACCTGGGATGCATGGAGGATATCCATGCAGTGCACTTGCCAACTGTCTGATTCAACCTACGTGTGTGGTCTGCTTGACCTTCTTGGTGGGGCACCTTATGCACTGCTCTGGTGTCTTACACACATCAAGTATCACAAATAAATGCTTGGGGATTATTAAAATGTAGAAGAAGATGAAACAGATGGGAGATGGCCCTCTGTCCACCTAGCACAACATGATACATTGATACAGCCAAATACTTTTTATACATACCTTATTACTTGTGCTTTGATGGCCCACATGCATGTTTGGAAAACATGTTGAAGATCTGACCACTCTGATAGGCAGGATGCAGAGTAGATTTACTGGCCCAAAATCAGGTCAGTCCACTGATAATCAGGCGGGTAACAGTTTATTTATTAGTTTCACACACTGAGGCCCACCTGATAAATATACCTGCCAGGTATAGGTCTTACTGCCTGATGGACTGCTAGGATATTGTGTGTAGATGAACAAGGTTGTACCCGCATGTGAGCTTAGTAAAATGACTGAGCAGCCGCATTTGTATCGCGCTTCCAACAATGCCGACATGCACTGTTTGAAGTATTGGTATCGCCTCAAGTTTTGTCTGGCTGGGGTTACGAAAACACTATTGATATCACCAATAACCAGAAATGTGGGGAAACATGGGGAAATTGTAGAATTTTTTAGTGAAACTTCAAGAGATGCTAAAATACAAATATTTGCATATTTAGGAATAAAAAATGGCAAAAAGAATGCATACATAATGAGTTTCCATTTAATGGGGGCCTAAAAGCAAGTGTCGTTGAAAGAAATCGGTCCAACCATCCCATATATCCATTCAACCATCCAACCTTCCATCCTAGCATCCATTGATATTTCAGAATATCGACACACACGATCTTTTGTTGAGAACACACGATCTTTTGTTGATATTATTGTCAACAATTTGGACACTACATACAACCATGCGCTCATAAAAAAAATTGAAATGGAATTTTTTTAATAAATAGATTTTTGGTGATATCAATACATTGGAATATTATCGAAATATCGGCAATACGCTGGTGGTACAAACGACAACTGGAATTTACACGGTTGAAAATATTGGCGATATCAATACATTGGCAATACAAGCGACACTTGGAATTTACACAATTGAAAATATTGGTGATATCGATACATTGGTGATACTTAGGGATACATTGCTGATGCCTGAAATTTCTGATAATACAAATGTTATTGGTATCGCGCTACTAGTGTTATCGGTATTGTCAAGCTGGAGAAACAGATAATATCGGGGATATTTTGATAATATCGGAGATACTCCAAACAATGCCAACACATAAGTAATCAGTATTTGCAGCAACATCTTAGGACATGCATTTGCCTTTGGGCATCATAAGCTAAAGGTTACATTATAGTTTTAGAATCCGGATCCTCTGTTGAAGCCGAGCAGAGAACCTCTGCTTCTGCTGCTCTGATTGGTCCAGCTCATCCTGACTGTGTCACAGCAGCTCAGCTCTGACACAGTCAGGCTGAGCTGGACCAATCAGAGAAGTGACGAGCAGGGTTTCTCTGCTTGGTTTCAACAGAGGATCCGGACTCATAGTTTTAAGACTCTGACGAGTCTAATTTACTCCCCACTTGGCGAGCTGGGCTGATTCTGGTTGACTCGAGAAAGTACCAACTCAACTACGGATGCCATGTTGCTGATTCTTTTAACCATGTTCTTGGTAGTCTGCATCCAAACGATGAAATCCAGTGTTTCGATGCATCAAGGCGCGTTCGGTGTGCTGATGCATCGAGTCTTACAAGTGCCGCTCATAGTTCTGAATCCAGAAGTTGATTTAATAGGCCCCATCATGTCTAAGGGATGCCCCAAAAATCTTCCAGATACGAATGCCCCACTCACCCATTCAACCACTGGCCTTTTAATGGATCATTTGGTTTTTGTCCTCAACCATCTACTCATAGACCACTAATCAAAGGGTTAGGATCTTCCAATGAGGGGAACTTTGGGCATACCCCATCAATGGCAGGGTCCATCAGATCAATAGTCTGAATGACCAGACCACATTCCCTACTAGTCTTAGGACCAGCACTGCTTATACCTAAAATTTAAGTGACAGAGATTGATACAACACCCATTTCGGAGCGTTAGGCTGGCATGACTCACTTACAGACCTTGTACATCATGAAACTCTTTACATATCTAGATGCATCAATGCCCTACAATCGTCCAACCAAATGCATGATCTAAATGTTGTGACACTTCTATCCTACTCTTGGCACATAGTACTTTTCCAGCATGCAAAATCCTATCATACATGAATAAGCACTCCTCACAAAAAGATACACAAGAACAAGATGTAGTTTAGATGGGACTCGAATACTACCTGCTGCAATGATAGCGGATGAAATAAAGACGCCGACCACACCAAACATCATAATGGTAAGAAAATTTCGAAAGAACTGCTTCTTCTTAACTTGAAAGCTGAAAGTAGGAATGAAGATATAGCTTTAACATATGCATTCAAACAACAAAGGTGTGTTTGGATGTCCCCATAAGGTAAGAGTAGGTGGAATGCTTTTCTTCCAAATTAATATTTGGTCCTACATGAAATGTGAAGGAAATTTATTTGGGGCCGAAAAGGCGGGAAAACCATATCCCTGGAAAAGCATTTTGGTATTCTTTTTGCCACCCCACATGCATAGAAGTGTGGATAACTACCTGTGCTGCCAAATTACAATTTGGGGTACATCCAAACACAACTTAGATTATCCTGCGATTCCTAGACATGAACATAATCAGAAGTGAATTTACTTACCCGGCATTGAAGATTATGGGCGGAAGAAGGTATATGAAGAACAATTCTTCATCGAATCTTAGGATGTGTGATTTTGTGCCTTTGCTCAAAAGCAAGATTACAGTTCCGGCAATACATCCCTGAGATTAAAATAAAAAAAATATAAACATGATTTATGTCTTATGTTAGGGTCCATTTGGTTGAACCAAATATCATGAAATTTCTTGATATTTTGGACCAAATTAGGTTGACTAATAATGAAATTTCATGATATTTGGTTAAACCAAATGCACCATGAGTATCCAAGGTATAAAAAGAATAGTCTTCTATGGATCTTTACCGGTGCATTTGATATGAATCGGATTCTGGATACTATATAAGCTTTCATATATGTAAAAGACAAACACTCTAAATGGAGTGTGACACACTTGATCTGCGTTTCAATGTGCTGCCAGCATGTAACATGGTTGTTGGAAAAGGTGTTTGAGTCGTGTCACAGTTAAGGGTGACAAAACTTGACCCAACCCGGGCCCAACCCGGAAAGTCAGAGTTCGGGTTGACCCATTTCTTATATGGGTTCAGTTGGGGTTGTTTTTTTTTTTTTTTTGTCAACATGAAATTAAACAAGTTAGGTTTGGGTTTACTGGGTGCTGACCCATTTCTTATACGGGTTGGGTTAGGGTTGTTTTTTTTGTCAACATGAAATTAAACGAGTTAGGTTTGGGTTTACTAGGCCGGACCCAGTGGCTGATAAATATTGTCCACCCATTGCCTCCATACTAAATGTTGACTATATACATGTATTATAAATTAATAAGTAATAGTATTATGACGAAAATAAAAAAAAATAAAATCTTATACTTGGTTATGGTGGTTGTAATTTACTTATAGTAAGGGTTTGATTTATATTAATTAAGAGGTTCTAAATATGTTGTTGATATTTTATATTTTTCTACAAAATGGTAATATTTTTTTTATTTCTTATTTTTATTTATACTTTTTTAATTAAATGGGTCAATTAGGTTAGGTTTGGGTTGACCCATTTATAGACGGTTGGATTAGGGTTGAGATTTTCAACCTGTTTAATAAATGGGTTGGGTATAAGTTGGATCCATCCTCGTTATGACTCGACCCTAACTTGACCTAAGCCATTGTTGGAGGCGTCAGCAAACCCCCTGATATACATTGTTCCGTCGTTCGCTAAAAGCTCGAGCTTTTAGCGCAACCAGTCAGTAACATGGTATTAGAGTAGGACGTCCGGTGTTCAAGTCCTGAGGTTTGCAAAATTCGGTATTATAGGGCATCGGGTATTGTATCAACCCAAAGTATCACGTGCAGGGCCAATATACCACCTGCACGTGAGGGGAGGTGTTGAAAGCGTCAGCAAACCCCTTGATATACATTGTTCTGTCGTTCCCTAAAAGCTCGAGCTTTTAGTGCAACTGGCCAGTAACAGCCATTGCCACCACTAGACATCGTCATTGAGATATGTGTCGTGTGAGTAGTCTATCAAGTGGGCCAATGCACGATTTGAGCAGTCTATCAAGTGGGCCACAGTATAGGTGCCTTGCTCACAATTAAGGGCAGTTCAGTTATCAGGTAGGCCAGTGTACAAAACATACGGATGACTAGAAATTTCGTTTTAGGTGTCTATTTACTCCATTTGTTTCATATGGTATGGCCCACCTGCTATGTCAGCTTTATTTTTGGGCCAGAACACATACACCATGGACCGTTAGATCTTACACAGGTGTACCATAGCACGTGTGCCATTTGTAAGCAGGCAGGGCTAAATCTATATTTTATTCTTGTATTTGAGCAGGATTTAAATGGATTTCCTAAACCTCTTTGGTATAGTTCATTCCCACTTGGTGGGTTCTTCAAATTTGAACCATCTTAAATTGACTATAGGCTTGTGGGTCCTACTACCTTGCGTTGTCCACGTCGTGCATTTGGGTGCCGCTTTGAATCCAGCTAGAGGCCAACACAGGGCTTATAAAATGGAGGAATTGAAATATGAATTAGAAAGGATTTGAGAACATAAAGAAAATATCAAGCGAACGGAATAGTCTAAGGGCACATTTGGTTAAACCAAATATCATGAAATTTCATGATTTTTTTAGGCGTAGGTATCGAGTCACGTCAGCTATGGATATAGACAAGATGGACAGATTTCATATGCAACCAAATGCACCTTAAATGAAGATCTATCGAAGTGTACGAATGGAACATGGACCGTTTGGATGTCACAGTGGGCTATCATGATAACTAGTTGAGTTCAATTGTCGCCTTTCATATGAGATTGGAAAGGCCACCGATTGGGTCCCACAATTTTCCACTCCACATTGTCCATGATTTTATCTTTTCACATTTAAGATTGTTCGGATCTCTCATGTGGAGGATAAAGGAATTGAAGTGGGCTCAGGCAGAAAATGTTGACAGTCCATCAGGAGAATTAACTACAGAACGCTTTGCTTTTAAAAGGGTGGGAGCCCATGGTAAAGAGATCAAAATCATTGATATAATAGGCCTCACCGATGATACTCATGTAAGAAGTGTTGAGGTTGTCTTCAATCTTGGAATATCGACATGGGTTGTCGGGCGCTCGAGGTCACTCGGATCAGTTTCTGGAATTTGAAAGGGCAATTGTCAGGTGCCCGACGGGGTCTGGGTGAGCACCCGATATTCGACTGAATTTACGTTAGTGTTAGTGCACTTTTCTGTGGCATACTAGTGCACCTTGTTTGTCAATCACTTAGGTCAGTGAGTCTAGTGTCGGTTGAGCTTAATAAAGATGAAAACCGAAGACTCAAGTGGCTCTGCTGCATCAAGGAAAAAGAAACAGGTAAAAGTGATGCCTTGGTGAACCTTGAACCTTAACCAAAACCATCACCAAATCCCCTTAATGACCCTAAACCTTTAGGAAAACCTTTGGTCATCATTAGATTGGCCCTAGGTGTACCAAAAGTCCATCTAAACCTTGGCCATAGAGATTGGGCGGTGAAAGAGAGGGTCAGCAAAAGGATTGGCTGAATTCAGGCCTGATCGACCGATCGGCTAGATTGGACCGACCGGTCAAGACTGGTTGGACTGACCCAGTCCAGACAGCAATGCATGCTGTGTTCACAGGCTGTTAGGCCGACCGGTTCTGGTCCCACTAGTCTTGACCGATCGGACAGACCCCCCCTCCAGACAGCAAACCTTCTGTCTTACCTGGCCGTTGGTCGACCGATCGAGACAGGTCGGCAGTAGCCATTTTTTACCTGTTTTTAGTCCATTGCAAACTCTTTTATAAAGGGGCTTGGCTCAAATTGAGGGGTAAGGTGAGGGATTTTAAGAGGAGTGAGGCCACTATCGTTGGAGACCATTTGAGGCTCATTCCCAACCTATGCAAGGCATTATTCTTGTGCTTTAACACAAGATTGGAGCATTCCAAGCTCATGAAGAAGATGACCTTCATCCCCTCTTGATCTATAGAGTTTGGATTAGGGCTGAAAGTCGGGCGGGTTGGGGCGGGTTGGTGCTCAACCCTAACCCAACCCAAGGTTCCTATACCTCAATCCTAACCCAACCCAACCCAACCTCGGGTTGGAAACGCTCAACCCAAGCCCAACCCAAGCGGGCTCGGTCGGGTTGATCGGGTTGGTAGGGTTAATAAATGCTAATATCTTCGTTATTACATTAGCCTATTTTGTTTCAATACACGTCTTATTTTTCGTACATATGACTTTATTAATTATGTATGTAATTATTTATTATGATGAACTTCACTTTTTTCCAAACAAATTAGCTAGGATAGCTACTCCTTTAATACTAAAAGTATATCAAATTTCAAACATTATAAGTTTACTTACTAAAGTAATATAAACCAATAAGTTTACTTAAGTATAATAAAATTATAAGAAACTTGTATATAGATCGGGTTCGGGTTGGGTTGGGCGACCTAAGACCTCAACCCAAGCCCGACCCAAGCTTTATTGGGTTGGTGTTTGCATAGCCCAAGCTCAAGATCGGGTTCAATATTTCTTGCCCAAGCCCAACCCAATGTCGGGTCGGTCACGGGTCGGTCGGGTTGAACCCGCCCAACTTTCAGCCCTAGTTTGGATCTTCCTTGATACGCATATCCTTATCCAAATTTTTAAGATGAGATCGTTGTAGGTAAGCAACTCTAGGCAACTCATTCCTATTAGTTGTAGAGTTCTCAAACCTACCCTCCTATCACTTTGGGCATCTCAAAGGCATCACAAGTAAGGTGATTAATCAAGTGTAGCTGAGGTATTGACGACGCAACGACAACATGATCGGGGGAGCAAGGGAAGCTGATTGAAGCACGGGAGAACGGAGATCAAGCAACCTGAACCGACGCTGAACAATGGGCTCATCCGACAAGTAAGGTTGTCTTTCTTGAGAGTTCATCCACTCAATTCCCTGTGGGATTTGAGTGTAGAGTTTGTTTGTCAAACTCAAACTAGGGTCATTTTCCGATCCTTGGCTTGTTTATTGAGCTTAAAACTCTAGGGACGTTGGCCGTTCCTTGGCTTGTTTATTAGCCTAAAGACTAGGGGTTGTTTGACACTCCTTGGCTCGTTTGCCAGGCCTAAACAAAGTCTCTAAGGGGGAGCCTTCGACACGGGAGTGAACGTGCGTCGGGTTGAGAGTTAACCCTTTGTCCAAAACTCCAATTATGGTTGAGAGGTGAACTGGTAAAATTTCTGTGTAAAGGTTGAGAGGTGAACCTCATTTAAAACCTCCAATAGTGAATGTCGATGTACTCAATGGGGTTGAGTACTTGAACCGGGAGTAGAGTAGACCCAAAGTCGAACCACTATACATGCTTGTGTTTGTGATTGTTTGAGCACATTGTTATCTTAACATTGAATGTTTAATTGTTAATTATGTATGCTTGATAGGAATGTATGCTAGACACTAGATAGGCACATCCACACACAAGATGTACTTTCACTAGTTTTGTAGACTTGAGGTCATCGATCCATTCTCATAAGTCTACGTAGGTTGCATAGATTAGGAGCTTGATTAGTTAAATCATTTGATTATCTATGCATGCTTAGAATATGTAGTTTATTGCTTACCATATGCTAGTCTTGTGATTGGACCCACTTAGGCTTGGAAGCCGAAGTGTTCTTGCTTACTTAGTTTAATTTGTTAAATTGTGTAAGTATGTGAAAATAATTTCAGAAGATCCTAATCCCCCCTTATAGGACTTAGTCATAATTCTAGTTGCTCTTTAAGCTTTCGCACATACGAATGTGTCGTCTTAGACTACTGACGTAATTTCAGTTGGAACTCTCTGGACAGATTTTAGTTTTGTTGGGCGCCCAACGGTGGACGAACTGTAAAGTCGGTTACACAAGTTTTTGCGTGGGATTTGTTTCTAATTTCAGTTTTTTTCCTATTTAAAGGAGTGTAATGCATGATTAGGGTAACACAAGGAATCCCAGGCGTGCTCGTGTGGGTTGAGAGAGTTCTAAGGTGAGAGAATAAGCTTGAGGAAGAGTTACGTTGGTATTTCTATGAAAAAGGCTTGGGTTTCTTTCTGTGGGGCTTTGGGATCCGGGTAAGTTTTCTTTTGTAATCTCTTGTAACTTCTTATTCATAGTGTATTGTTCTCCGTGCCGTGGTTTTTTACTCGTGTGGGGTTTTTCCACTTTAAATTCGAATTGCCTTCTCTTGCATGTATCGATTTGCTTGATTGTTTCCATTGTGGTTTTCCTTGTACGATCCGTTTCCGCTGTTGGTTTACCCCAACAAGTGGTATCAGAGCGAAAGTTGGGAGGCAAGAAGAATTTGAGACGTGACATCAATGGGGTCTAACATGAGATTCGAAATAAAGAAGTATTCGGGGAAAAACAACTTTGAACTTTGAAAGGTCAAGATAAAGGGCATCTTGATTCAGTAAGGATTGGAAGAAGCACGCCTTGGAGAGCAACCGAAAGCCATGAAAGAAGAAGAGTGGAAGAAGATGGATCAGAAAGCCATTATCTCAATCCAGTTGTGCCTAACGGATGAGGTCCTGTATAACGTCATGAGAGAGAAGACTGCAGCTGATACATGGATGAAGTTAGAGAATATCTATGCGAGAAGTCTCTTGAAAATCATTTGTATTTGATGATGCATTTGTTCAATCTGAGGATGGTAGAGGGGACTGATGTTGAGAGCCACATTAGCAACTTTAATAGGTTCATTTGCAAATTGTTAGATGTAGATGAACAAATAAATTAGAACAAATATTAATCATGCATCATGTTGAATTCTCTTTTGGATTCATATAAGTCGTTCAAAGACTTATTGTGCATAGGTAGGGAGTCCATTAGCTTGGAGACCGTTATCGCAACCCTTCAGGCGAAGGCGATGAGAAGGAAAAACAGTGGCATGAGTTCTTCTACGTAGGAGGCACTAGTTATGAGGGGAAGAAATTCTGAGCGGGATGAGGGATCGCTGCGATCTAGATCTAAATTCAAAAGCAAATGGAAGAGCAAGGTGAGGTTCTGTAATTGTGGGGGAAAAGGGCACGTGAAGAGGGATTGTCCAAATCCCAGAAAAAGGCAAGAGAAATATGAAGATTCTTCTAAAGGGGCTAATACCACGAAATCCACAGAGGATAAGTGTGATGTCTGTAATGTATTGACTATGTCTAGTAAGGGGTCTCTCGGTGGAGAGTGGCTCTGAAGATTCGTTCGATTTTTTTCCTATTTAAAGGAGTGTAATGCAGGATTAGGGTAACATAAGGAGTCTTAAAAATGTTTGTGTGGGTTGAGAGAGTTCTAGGGTGAGAGAATAAGCTTGATGAAAAGCTATGTTGGTCTTTCTTTGAGAAAGATTGGGTTTCTCTTTGAGGGGGCTTTGGGATTCGGGAAAATTTTCTTCTGCAATCTCTTGTAATTTCTGATTCATAGTGGATTGTTCGCTTTGTGCTGTGGTTTTTCCACGTTAAATTCGGATTGCCTTCTCTTACTATGTTGATTTGCTTGATTGTTTTCATTGTGGTTTGCTTTGTGTTTTCTACTTCTGCTGCCAGTTTATCCCAACAGGAAGAACTGAGGCTAGTTATTTGCCCGTTGAACATGGACCGATACCTATTTTCTTCCATAACTTTAAATGTGACAGCCACCAATTGAAGGGTCAAGATTTTTCTATTTGGGAAGTTTCCAATGGGCGAGGCATGCAAAGTGGTGCCCACAAAAACAACGGTTAGCATCACTGAACCCCCATAGGCCCCACTTGCACAAACTGGAAGGCCTAGTCGACCAGTATTCCTGGTCCACCAAACTGAAAGCCCCCATGGGCCCACTTGCAAAAACTGGAAAATTGAGAGTGAATCGCATAACATGGTCAATCAGTGGGCCTCAAAATGGAAACTCCATGTTCAAAAACAATCTCCAAGATTGGAAGAACGGTGGCCATTTGTCAGTTAAACATGGATCAATGCTTTATTCTCTTCTGTAATGTTATATATACCAGGCGGCTGCCAATTGAAGGATTGAGATTTTTCTATCTGGGAAGTTTCCGAATGAGCAGGGCATGCAAAGTGGGGCCCAACAAATCAACGTTTTGCATCGCAGAACCCCATGGGTCCCACTTACACAAATTAGAAAAAGGAGTCCACCGAGATTCCCGGCCCTAAAAAATCAACAGTCTGCATCACCGAATCACCCATGGGCCCCGCTTGCATAAACTGGAAAACTGAGCGTGCATGGTATAACATGGATGATCCAAGAAATCTACATGCAGAAAAAGAAAAGAAAAGAAAGAGTTAGAGGATCGACAAATACTATCAGAATCGCGGTGATCGATTCGTTCACCCATCGGTTTTCCTCCAGCAAGTGGCCGGCGAGAATGCAGAGGCAGAGCACCGCAACAAACACCGATATCGAGATGACTCGGTCATGATCGGCGTTGCTTGAGAAGAGGAGGGCCACCGAAGCTGTCCTATTCAATGGCAGGATTCCACTGGTGATATTAGAAAACCCCATTAAGAGAACACATCTACATTCCCTTCCAATTCAAAGAATCCAATGAAATCTCTCTCTCTCTCTCTCTCTCTCTCTCTCTCTCTCAATTCAAAGAATCCCAATAAGTCTCTCTGCTGTATCTTCCCTTCATCAATTCAATGAGGGGATGAACTCTCCCTCTCCCTCACTCATGCAACGAAATCTCTCTCTCTCTCTCTCTCTCTCTCTCTCTCTCTCTCAATTCAAAGAATCCAAAGAAGACTCTTCGGTATCTTTCCTTCGTCAATTCAATGAAGGGATGATCTCTCTCTCTCTCTCTCCCTCTCCTCTCGTGCAATTCTCTCTCTCTCTCTCTCTCTCTCTCTCATGCAAAGGTGGTGGTGGATGCATGGAAGAGGACTTCTACACGTGTTAGATTTCCACGGTAGAATCTCCAGACGAGGACGGGTGGCCTTGTCTTTTTCAAATACAGAAATTCATCCGGAGCTTTCTGTGGCTACAATACATCCGGTTGTATTGTATTGCTTTTGTGCGCGCTCGAGTCGTTATGTGTAGTCCACATGACGTATGAAGACCATCTAACCCGTCCGTCAGATGATTCACTTCCTATTATTCCCATACGCTAGAAATTATCCTGACCCATCACTCAATCAGGCTACAGCACTGGGAACAACTTGAGAGGGAACTCTCACCCTTGATTTCACGGGGTCCAACGTGAACTTTAAAACAGTCTGATTTTCATCCTGACCCTTCATCCAGACCAGATGAAGGATCTGAATGGCCTGATTTCATATAAAAAAAAAAGACGGAGCAATCCATGAAAATTAAGGGCGGGCGTTTCCTCCCAATGGGTTTCCTGATCTACGGCTCAAATGATTCATAGATGAGTCTGATTTTAGGTTCCCCGGAGTAACATGCAATTACACATATTATGGACCGGTTGGATTTCATGAATGCATCAAGTGGGCCCACTTGAGCATGCCCCATTGTTTTTTAATGTGGGGGGCTTTAGACGCATGATCTTGGTAATGTTTCATAGATCCAAGCCGTCCACACGATGGCCAAGCCATTGATAGGGCCACCCAAAAAAATATTTGAGATCCAAAAGATCCTTCCAATGGCCAAAAATACAGTGATCAAAGGAGACGGTCCATATTCAAATTAAAAAACGATGCAGATGATAAGAAGGCCTTATGTCGGTTTCCCTGACAGGTCATTTTCTAAGGATACAGATCACGGATATCGTGCAACAGCGGTTGCATCATTCGGGCCATCCGTCGATCCAGCTCGAGGATTGGACCGTTGATCCAGCTGGAGGATTTCGAGAAAATGAGATGGATTCAGTACTCGAGGTTGGCCACATCAAAAAAAAAAAAACAGTTATGGCCCTGTGGGACGTTTACTTAGGGCTGGTCATGAGCCGAATCAGCTCGGAGAAGCTCGCCTCGGCTTGGCTCAACTCAGTGGAACAAGTCAAGCCAAGCTTCATTTAGGTGCTCGAGTTAGAGATCGAGTCAAGTTCGACCATTGGGTCACTCGACTCGACTCGACTTGAAACTTGACTCGATTCAAGCTCGACTCGGCTCGTTTCGTATAGATATTTGTTAAAAAAAAGAAAAAAAAACTAATCTTCTTATTTCTTAGTTCTTTCTCCCCCTCCCCCTCCCCCTCCGCCTCCCCCCCCTCACATGTTGGGGGTTTCTTAATCCTACTATTTTATCCGGGTAAGAACATTCCTTGTTGAGCATATCTGATGGATTGAGTAATTTCAAGTACAAAACATGGTGAGCACACAGTGGTTGTGTGTTTTACACGCTACACAAACACAAGTGTTATGGTGAGACCACACACCATTCATATCTACAAAGCAGGGGCTATGGTAAGACCAAACACCATATGAGGCTATTGATTGCAATTACGAGGGAGGTGGTGCATTTGATCCATGAATTAGCTAAGCCTCATCATGAAGATGGTCCACATAATAATCAGGGCAGTCCATTCATGTGGTGAGCTATGCATGTACTGTGTTAATTATTGTTCAAAAAATATTACTAGTGGTCTGCATTCAATGCATGTGTGACCTGGCCAAAGAAAAAACTGATCAGAGCTAGGTCATTTTAATGGTGGGGTCCCACCTGTAAAAATACTATTCTCCCGTAATATATGTATGACTTCTTGAACTTAATGTTGTTGACTTTTAATTTGTATTTTGTAGTAAAAAATATAATAAATTAAGGTGGGAACAAGCTCACCTCGACTCGATCCACTAGCTCGCCTCGAAAGTTTTAGCAAACTAGGCAAGCTCTAATGGTAAGCTCGAGGGTAAGCTCGAGCTCGAACTCGAGGAGAGCATAGACGAGTCAAGCCAAGCTTGGCCCACCTCGACTCGCCTTGGCTCGATGCACAGCCCTACGTTTACTTCACAAGGCTCAGGGATTTTTACTGTAATAGTCATGATGTGTGGCTATTTTTACTAACAGTCCAATTTCTCATGAGGCTCATCTTTTTTAACATTTTCACAAGAAATTACAAAACTTTCGGTCCAGAATGCCCTCTCACCACTTTCTCTTTCGTACGGCCATGAAGGGGTGGAAGCTCCCTTGGGGGTTACAAAGGGACCCCATTATGGGCCCATCATGATACACATGTTACATCCACGCTGTCCATCCTTTTTGCCATATCATTTTAGGCCATGGGCCCAACTCTATGACATCCAAATTGTAAGTGGGCCACACCATATGGAACAATTGGGACAATGACGTCTACTGTTGAAACCTTGCTAGGCCTAAACATTGTGGGAATCCACAATGCACGCAAGGTTTCAATAGGGGATGTCATTGTTACAACTGTTCCCTATGGTGTGGCCCACCTACAATCTGGATATGTGTTAGAGTTGGGCCCATGCATGGCCTAAAATGATTTGGCAAAAAGAATGGATAGCGTGGCCTCAATCATTGTCTCCATGGTGCAGTCCACTTGAGACTTGGGTCTACCTCACAGTAGGGCGTACAACCCTACAATGGTTAAAAAGACGAATGGACAATGTGGATATAACACAAATATCATGGTGGGCCTCACTGGGCATCCCCGCAGTTAGCTCCAATTCAATCGTTCCTTGTCGTGTGGTCCACTTGAGACTTGATTTGTCTCATATTTTGGGGGCCCACGGCCTAAAATGATATGAAAAAAATAGATGGGCAGCATGGATAAAACAGATACATCGTGGTGGGACCCACAGGGTGGGCCACTTGCTGGGTAGCGTGGCACCCAAATGGGGCCCACAGGGTGAGCTTAAGGAAGGCTTCAACAGTAGGCATCACTGCCCTCACTATTTTTTTATAGTGGGGCCCACAGGACCTTTGAATCAAGCTAATATTTTGTGGTCCCTTTATATAGGTCTATGTGACCATATCAACAAGATTTGATGACAAATAAACTTCAAGGTGGGCCTGAAAAAGTTTCAACAATGGACATCACTGTCCCAATTGTTTGCTGCGGTATGACCCACCTGAGATATAAATCTGGCCCAAAATGGGGCCTAAAGCCTAAAATGATATGGAAAAAAGGATGGATGTGATGGATGAAACATATACAATATGGTGGGTCCTGCGAGTGGACCACCTGTCCACGTCCACCAGGGCTTCCGCCCCCTTTATGGTCGTACACAGGAGCAAGTGGTCAGAGAGGCATTTTCGACCCAAAAGGTTTGCAATTTCTCGTCAAAAGGGAAAAAAAAGATGGGCCTCACGAGAAATTGGACTTTTAGTAAATATAGCCACACTTGGGACTATTGCAATAAAAATCCCTAGGGCTCGTTTGAGAGTGGATTAATTACGTGAGATCTTGGCCTCACCCAAGATGGTGCAGCCCTTACCGTGGGGCCCACCTTGACGTATATATTATGTATCCATGCTATCCATACGTTTTCCATATCATTTTAGGGCATTATCGAAACAAATGAAACAGATTCAATTATCAGGTGGACCATACCATAAGAAACAATGGTGATTGACCATGTCCTACCATTAAAAACTTCTTAGGGTGCACCTTAATGTTTACGTAGTGTTTATTTACCATCCAATCTGTTGATAAGGTCACATAAGCCTCTAAGAAGGGGAAAAAACAAATATCAGCTTGATCCAAAACTTTTGTGGCTCATTAATGGCCAATCAACGTTGTTTCCTATGGTATTGTCCACTTGATAATTGGATCTGTTTCATTTTTTAGGTGATGTCATAAAATGATCCGAAAAAATGGATGGACAGCGTGGATGCATAACACATACATCAAGGTGGGCCCCATGGCAACGCCACGGTAAGGGTCGCAATGTCTCGGGTGAGGGCTGGGTCTCACTCAATCCACTCTCCATAAGTTTTGGTTCAGGCTTATTAAACCATCTTCCATTCTTTCATACCATATGCATCTCATGCAAACACAAATTCATTATGTTGAATGATTATCTAGTTAATTGATTTCCAAAATTAAAAGATTTTATTTTCATCTTAAATCCACTCAACTGAGTAATTAAAAGTTTTTTTTTTTTGGAATTAAGAATTTTATTTCGAAAGAAAACAAGAAAAGAAAAATTACAGAATCCTCTCCCGAATGAAAGCAAAAACGCTATTAACTGTGAACCTAACAGTTTCTCCTCTGTCTTTGAAGCATCTTCTATTTCTCTTCAGCCAAATACTCCACAGAACAGCCAACATGGCTGTCCTCCAACCCCTTCTCTCTTTAGAAGAGGGCCCTCCTGCATGTCACCCTAGATAAAGCTCCTCCATGGAATTCGGCACAGCTCATGGCACTTTAAAGGCAGCTAGGACATGATCTCACACCCGCAAAGCATAAGGACAATTGAGGAAGATGTGATCCGGTGACTCCTCATTCCTTTTGCATAAGTTGCATATGTCAGGAATAATCATGCCTCTCTTGTGCAGGTTATCCACGGTAAGAATTCTATTCCTACCGGCTAGCCATGCGAACGTCGCTACCTTAGGAGGCGCTTGATATCTCCAGATGTACCCTGTATGATGGCAACCAGAAGAAGAATTGGACTCATTGATCATCATACGGAAGGAGTGAACAGAAAAACCTCCCGAGTTATCCTTTAGCTAGAATGGATCATCCGGAGTAGACATGATAGGATGGATTTGCTCCAAAACAACAAGCATGTTCGTCAACTCCTTGATCTCCGAATCACCAAGAGATCGGCGAAAAGGGGGAAGCCAAACTCCAGCGCCTTGGATGGAGGAGAAACAATCAACCACCAACCGAAATCGACTGATTTAGACATTGGCTTGCAAGAAGGGGGAATTGCTTCGCTGGCTTAGACTTCTATGCTACTTTACTATCATTTTTAAACAGTAGTATGGCACTCATGTGTAGATATCCAAAGTATTCAAATTCTTGGAAACATTGTGAATTGAACATAAGTCTAAAATTGCATTAATAAAAAAACTTCTATCCATTAATTTGATGGACATAAAATGAATGGTAAAAAAATGCAAGCAGTCCAAATTCAAAGCCAAAATCAATATTATTAGTACAATTTTCTCAATCTAATTTCTAGGTTATGATCCATTCGTAAATAGTTTATTTGTTTGTGGTTTAGATTTTTGCACAATGATGCCATGTGTATGTGCGGATGAAGAGTCATCGCCATTTTACTAACAGTTATGTGCTATGGAGATGATCCTATCGAAAAAATATAACAGAGGAAAATTTTACCGTAAAATTTAAATATGGGGCTACCGTGATGTATGTGGCTCACTTGTAATTACCTTGTAAATGGGAAATAATTATTTACCTAGGTAATTCCTGCTTCTTTCCTAATGTAGACAGTGACTGCTTACTTTTTTAACACTAAAATTGAGAAATTTGCGAAATAAATATGAGGCCCACCATGATGTATGTGGCTTAGCCACGCCGCCTATTTGTTATGTCAGCTGAATTTAAGGCGTGATCCAAAAAATGAGGCAGATCTAAAGCTCAAGTGGTCCACACTATAGGAAATAGTGGGAATCGAATGCCCATCGTTAACAACTTCTTGGGCCCTAAATGTTTTTGATTAAGCTGATATTTGTGTTTTTCCCTTATCCATGTCCGTGTGACCCTATGGATTGATTAGATGACGAATAAACCTCAATGTGAGTCCGGTGAAGGAAACAACTTTCAATGGCACTGATATATCATATACATTTCGGTGGGGCCTCACAAATTTAAGTCAACACTTTTGGATCAGTTTTTTAGAAGGAATTATTGAGCCATTTTCAAACAAGGTGAAAAAGTAATAATTACCCATTTACGGGGGTTTTACATGTACCATGGAAAATCAAACATACCCTAAGGGAAGAAGTTATGTAAATTCCCTTGTTTAATATTTCTTAATAATGGAGTAGAAAATTATGCTCTTGCGTGGTATGTGTTTGACATCTAAACCATCTAATACATGACCTCGCCAAGATTATTAGAGTGGAAAATATGGACAATCCAATTATAAGGTAGGCCAATGTAAAGCCTAGAAAATTAGCACCTGAGTACAGAGACTTCGATCCCAAGTTTCTGGGTGTGAAGTTAGTAGAATGCTTGTTTAGAAATGACGCATGTGCGAAATGCTTCCATGTGTGTCCTCAATAAGATTTACATTCATTCCATACATAAATAATCAAAATAACACATTTCAATTAACGGATTAAAAGCAAAGCGGAGATAACTAAATTAAAAAATATAGGGCTAACATCCAAGAGGTACAATTTAAAAGCAGTGTCAACTCATATGAGAATTATAGAAATCACAATAAATTCAATATGAAGGGAAAATATAACTACTAAAGGGATGAAGCTAGCTATAAGACTACTAGGGCGCCTCGAGCACACCACCATCTGGTCCTATTCTTAGGTCATCTGCATATGTCAGTGGAAGGCGTCCAAAGTCAACATAATGAAGAAATATCTCCAAAATTATACTCGAGATATTTTAGTTGTAAGCAAGTTCACATGAGTGTATTATTCTTAAGCATGTTATCTCTAACGTACAAATACTAAGCAAGTTATACGTTATGCACACAAGCAGACGCAAGTAATGAAAACATGTAAAACAATAATTTCTTAAACTAGTTTATAAATGTATCTGTGTTATGATGTGCACCCATATGATAATAATGAAGGTACATAAACAATATAATGAATAAGGAGGATGCCAACCGCACGCAAATTATGCACCTTAAACAGCCTATAACACTAGCTCGACCAATCCAAAGGACCCGGATGACATAGCATAAATGCACAGGGCAATACACAATGTATGGGAATGGATACATGCATGATTGACAAGCCTTTATTAGTCCATTTACATATGACAGTATTGGTAAAGCTTGAATACCGCCATTATATCACAAGTCTAGAACTGGACCAGCTAGCTCCTTGCAGTGCGTCGCTAATCATCACCAGTGATCCTTGATCCTATTTTAGGCATGTCACCCGATATATATCATAAATTCATAATTCCAAGGCATGGTATGATGCCTAATAGAATGTAAATCAACATGGTAAGGGTCGTCACCCAAATACCAAATATGAATAGTTAACTTAGAAGTGCGGGCTTGTCACGCAAACTAAATCAATACTGAAGCGCTTTTCACCAAAAACTAAACCAATTAATACACGCTCGGGTCGTTTGAACGGTACTCTGGCACATAACCATCGGCCGGGTATTTAATGGAGGCCGCTTGAACAACAATTTGTCACCTCTATTAATGCTCATTGGTCACTACGGGGAGGCTCGTCACCCCAGCGTAGGTTGACAACTCAGATACGGTGTCCCATACTACCATGCCCTACTCATGAGTCTTTGTAGGATCGTAATGTACTCACAGTTATGAATGATTCAACTCAATGGTAACGAATGTATTCCAGATTCTATAGAGTATGATTCAATCGTTAAACATAAGAATGATTAACTATGAATGAAACTTATTTGGTGGACCCAAGTGGACAACGAAAAACTGACAATGGCCACTATTGGTTGCCCGCGTCCCATCTTGGTCGATCGAATAAGTCTGTGACAGCCAACCAAAGGGTGGGCGGTGTATTTGTCAAACGATTGTCAAAGCTTAATCTAAAGCAACACTTGATCCATCACAACAACAATTCAAAATATCAAATGTATATCAAACACAAAGAAAATTAATTAATACCACACCAGGTTTTAACAAATGAACACATATGCAGATCAGTACAATCCAACATACATTAACACAATCCGACCAATATCAACACATAACAATTAATCACAGGTGCAGATTGGTATTTTAATTTACATCATTACAATCCAATTTATATCACCACATCCAATCTATATCAATATTTCTTAACATTCGGCATTGAAGGGTTCTAATATCAGGAACTTCATACCACTAAATATTTCATCGAGCAAGTTATTAACCAAATAGTAAATAGAGACATTTCATCGAACATGTTATCCACTCATCAATAATTAGCAAATAGATTATAATATTAAAGTGATCTCAACATTTTCAATATATGCAAATTCAACAAATTCAAGTAATTATTGACTAAAATTTGTCAAGAAAAACTTTAGTGTAGATCTTAACCTTAGGGTTGAAAGTCCTCAATTCGGTTGCAGTACTAGTGTTGAAAATTTGAGGAAAATTGATTCATTAATCAAATTGAAAGAGTTAATGTGAGATTTATGGAGCTTAACACTAAGGGCCTGTTTATTTTTCAAATTACGTGGTAAATGGAGTGTAAATAGTTAATTATTAATTTTTACACCTGTTTGAAAAAGAAGGATTTACACTGTGTGTTTGCGTCGAGAATCGAGCCAAAAAAAGGTTAAAATCGAACTGAAATTACTGTTGTGAGGGAGTCTAAATTGGAACGTGGGATTCATTTCTTACCTCCGATTCCAAATGAGGGCAGATCTGGTAAAAGAAATGGCGACCGGTAGAGTTTTGTAGAAGTATTTAAACACTTGAGACCAAGGATGAGAAATTCCAAGCTTCACCACTCCCTCACTCTAACTATTTCCCTTCTCTCTCTATTCCTCTTTCTTTCTCTCCCAAACCCTAGCAATTTCGGTTTTGGGAGAGAAATGCCCAAATGGGCCTTATTTATAGTGCTAAATGTGGTGAAAATGGCCCTTAAGGCTTGGGTCTTGGCTATATAACCCTATGAGATGTCATTTTTCATTTTTGGAGCCCACTACAAGGTGTAGGAGACAATCTAGGCTATGGAATTGGTGAACCTAGTGGTGATATACCTAAGGATATGATTATCCACATCTCCGATGCGGCGATCGATGGTTATGATGCAGTATTTATTTAACGGTCACCGATCATCGATCGGGGCCATGACTTTAGGAAAACTTGCGGGAAGTTTGAGACTAAGATCTTAAGTTTTATTAGAATCTAATGGCTCAAAAGACACAACTTCGTGTAAGTTTGAGTGGGTAAAATTCATTTAAGTTATGAAAAATTCAAGGCAGATTCATACATCACATGTACCAGCCTCTCATCTCCAAGTTGAGTGATTCGGCTCATAATCTTGGTTCAACATGCCGCGAGGGTCTTCAAGCCCAATAAGACGGATTATTCTCCTTAGTTTTGAGTTTAGTGGCCTACTAACGAGCGGTTGAAAGCTTGTTTGGTTAATCTGATCACTTCTAGAACAAATTGAATAGTAAGATTTTGTCGTATGTGATAGTTAAAGTTTCGATTAGTTAAGTTCACAGTGTGGTCTATTTGTAATTAGCAAAAATAGTGATTCGGTCCTAATCACTCTAATCGAGTCCTAATTCGACTACACCGTAAACTATCTAGAATAGTAAAATCTAGAAATAAATAAATAAAATAGAAATCTTATTTAATTACACAGGATAATTCTTAACATGATTATAAACAATTTCTAAGAAGACACCGAATACTAAAACTCTAAGATGAAATAGATACGTCCAGTCCAACGGCAGCTTGCCGTTGCAAAAAAAAATAGTTTCAACAGACCAGTTGCGTGTAATGTGTCACGCTCCAAATTCGGTTCTCGATGTCCATTCGCCGTAACCCGAGTTCAGAGGTGGCAGCCTCCGTAGTACCCCGATCTCGGATCCTAACCCCACACGCCAGGTTCCGATCCTGGGATACCATAAGAAGGATTTTAGGGTCTGATTTTTTTTTTTAAAATTACATAAGCATCACCATATGAGTACCATCAAAGACAAACACAAAATTTCCACTAAGTCATTTCGTTTACATACAGTACTGAAAAGTAAATACACAATGCGTAAATATAAAAAACTATGCACAATCCGGCACCTCCTGCTACTGCACTCCCAACTCCAACTCAACGTTGCTGATACACTCTGGTATAACCTGCAGCATAACAAACGCGCATAAGCTTCGAACGAAACTTTGTTAGTACGTGTGTGCGTGCGCAATGCGTATGGCAAGCATGATAAATATCAGAGTAAGCAGTAAAGCATGATGAGAAATCTAAACCAAAACTTAGCCTAATTAGGCTACACGATCATGTGATATGAATAACCAGCCTACCACGGCTATGCAAGCATGCAATACAGATAACTAGCATGCCATGGCTATGCAAGCATGTAATACAGGTAACTAGTCTGCCATGGCTATGCAAGCATGCAATACATATAACTAGCCTACCATGGCTATGCAAGCGTGCAATACAGGTAACCAGCCTACCAAGGCTATATACTCATACTATGCAATGGCCTACAGGGCCTAATGTCCCATGCAATGATCCAATGCATGTATGCAAATCACCACCTCTCGGTCCAAATACGAACAGTCATATCGCAATCGCCCAAGCAATGCAGGACTCAGAACTGGTAGCTCGCCCAGGCTTACAGCCCCGCCCACATCACACCTGGCCACGTCAGGACCGTTCCACACCATACAGAACATCAGTCACATCACTGATACCAATACCATCTCTGAAACGGAACATCACTGGTGTCTCACAGGCCTCACTACTCACCAGTAGAATGCCAAAGCCTATTTGGTGCAATAGCGGACCTACTCACAGCTGGTCAAACTCAACCCACTTTGCCAACACTCTTCCGGCAGGTTAGGTCAGACCTCCTTCCAAACTGACCGCGTGCAGTGAAAAACACCACCGTTTGGTATTCGGCATACTGGTGTATGATTAAACCACCCGATCCTTGAATGGAGCACCTACCTTGGTATCAACGGGATCGGGGACTTTCACCCAGGGACATCTTTGGCATCCAGTTTAAAGATCACATATTTTCGATGTTCTACAAACCACGATGGAGCTGTGGTTGCAACGTAGTAACCATGCTATATGCGGCACAAGCAGACGGTGTGAAATGAAACCATGCATACAAACGTGGGACGACATGCCCGTGCAAGTCTCCAAATAGCACCATAAAACTATAGGGTCTCAAATACAATGTCACTGTCAACTGGTAATGAACTGCACGACAATCGCGGCCGATATGGCTGGTTGATACAAGACAATCAGATGAGCCAAGCATTCATGATGCATGAGCCAAGCATACAGTATGAGTGCCAATAAGTAGTCAATCTACCACGATGGCAATAAAGCAATCTAGTCCAACCTATTTGAGATATGATTAAAATGAGGGGACACATATGAATGATCGAGTCATAGTGCGGGATGTCGCTAGCCAAGGAATCTCGCACCAAGGGCTACAAGGTATGCTAAGCTATTCCTACCATACAATGTAAGTCAGGATGATAGACTCCTGTCCTCGAATAGTCCCATACCTATTGGAGAGGTTTGCGATAGAGAGTATGTGAATTACATTTGCGCGACTACATCTCAAATGTTTTATGAATGCGTTTATGCCCTAGTGGTCCCCAATTAACAATGGTGATTCAGGATGCATACTTATTACACATGCATGGCAGTCGTTGAAGCATATAGTATATAGATCGCATAGGAGCATTCCAAACAACACTACGTGTGGCAACAGACATACTAAAAACATTATAAAAAGATAATTCACTTATAACACAAGCAAACACAAAGAGATAGGACCCTAAATGGATGGTATACAACAACACAGATGGTCCAACAATTGAACGGTGGATTAACCTTCAACATTCAGATAACCCAAATGGAAAAAAAATGATTGAATACACCACCGACACATCAAAGGTAGAACCTACTTGAGCGGCAAGAGTAGAATACCTAAAATCATGCCAAGACCCATAGTGCGGTAGTACAGTTGAGATAAACACAATAATGGTCCGTAAAAGGAATGTCATAGAACGGATTGCAAGATAGACAGGTCATGACCGAGAATCATACATGGTAGGGTAATCTGAGATAGATGGTCAATACGATGAGGTCCAAAAAGGGACGACAGGTCTAACCTCATACTACAAGATAGGCTCCATATAATGGATGGCCTAGATGACATACGAACGTCGAGGATGAGCCCCACACTCGTCCTAAAAGTAAACGGACGGTGTGGATGGGATATACACGATATGGTGGTCTTTAATAGTTGGGTACAAGGATGGGAGGGGTGAGTCATATGAGTATACAACAAGTTGAGTTACCAGGATCAATCAACATGGTGAGTCAACAAGGCAGGTTGACAAGGCGGGTTAACATGGTGAGTTAACAAGGTCAATTGAGAAGACGGTTTAACAGGGTGAGTTTAAGAAAGTAGCCCTGTGACTTGGATCAAGCGAACTTTAGGGATGACCTTTCAATAAGGGTTTACATAACTAATCATCAAGGTGGATCCACGGGATGGACAACGCGGTCATTCGAACACGCACACTAAGGTGGTCCCAAGGCCATCCTGTACATAACATGCTAGGGTCCATTCATTTGGATGGTTTGGATCAAGCACAAAATTAAGGCGATCCTAATGGATGGCCAATATACATATCGCACCATGGTGGCCAATGGCTGACGAGGATAGAACACATGCATAACAAGGTGGACCCGTGGTTGGGGATAACCGCACAAAGGAGTGGGGAAGCCACATACATCAATGGGCCCCAACAGTTTGGGATCAACCCGATATTTGTGCTTTCCCACTAATCAAGTGAGATGGCAACCAAACACCATGGTGGGGCCTGCACACTACATGTGTGGAACCTCACCCATGGCTGGGTGACTTATGAACAGGAGGAATGGCAAATAAACATAACAGATGGGTCCTGTAAATTTTCCAATGGTAGGCGTTCAACCACCCTTATTTTCTATGTGTGGCCCACCCAAAACTGGGCCCACACCCCTGCCAAGAAGAACGACAAGGTATGCCCAACATTCATCAAGGTGGGACCCAAAGTTGGGCCCCATCACCATTGGTTAGATAGATAAATAAACATTACAATGGCCCCAAGGAAGGTTTCAAAGGTGGGCATCAATGACCACTATTTCCTACAATGTGGTCCACCTGAGGTTTGGATTGCCTCATCTTTTCTTGGAGGGCCCATGGACTAAAATAATATGGAAAAACAGATGGGCGGCATAGATTAAATAGATACATCGTGGTGGGACCCATAGGGTAGGCCACCTGCTGGGCAGCGTGCCAAAGCACGCTGCTTGGAGCGTGGCACCCAAATGGGCCACCAGAGTTTTGAATCAAATTGGTATGTTTGTTTTCCCATTCATCCATATAGGTGTGATCTTATGAACAGGTTGAATGGCAAATAAACATCACTGTAGGGCTGGGAAGGTTTCAACGGTGGAGATCATTATTCCCACTGTTGTTGTCCCGTGGTATGGTCCACTTGTCATTTGGATATGCTTAAATTTTGGGCTCAGCCACTAAAATGAGCTGGAACAACATATGGACGGAATTGATAAAGCACATACATTCTAGGTGGGTCCCACTAGTGGGCCACTTGCTGGGCAGCCCAGCCAACCCACGGCCAGCGCTCCCTTCCTTCTCTCTCTTCTTACTTTCTTCTCTCTCTCTCTCAAATCTCTTTCTCTTTCTCTCTCTAACTCTAGAAATTTTGAAATGAGAAGCCCTCCTCTCCCCCTACGTATGGACTTGTATGGGGGGGAGAGAGAGGAGGAAATCATGGGGGGAAATGATGGTGGTGGTGGTTAGCATGGGAGAGGGGTATAGGAGGTATGGGTGAGAGTTGACTTTTGGGTGAGAGAGTGATGAGGTGGGTATGGGGTGAGTAGAGTAGGGGTATGGGTGAGAGTGATGGTGCTTGATTAGATTGATTTGACACATTCTTGGGATTTGTGCAAGTGGGGCCCACGCCACGCGCGTTGCGCGGCCCACCTCGGATTACACAAAAGTACGCATCTTTCACACCGGGTATCGCAATGGGGCGTGTCGCGTGGCGTTGGAATCGCAGCGCCTACGCGGTCGCCGGGGTATAGGTCTTAGGTCGTTGTGGTACTAAATTAGGGTCGCGATCAAGGCTCTCTAATCTGGTCCATCCGGGACGTACCGGTACCGGAAACTAAACTTACGGAGGGCAATTCAGGGTACGGGTCTTACATAATGTTTTTAACATTTTTAATCATTAAATTATTTTAATAATTTTTTTATCAATTCATCATTAAGTTTACTTTCTTCTCACAAAATTTCATCTTATTTTAAGTTCTAAAAAAATTATTAAGATTTTAGGAGTACACATTGCCTAAAACCAACAATTTTCTATATAGTTTTCAAAACATCTTATATTCGACCTTATTAGATTTAATTTTATTTTTTTATTTATTTTTAATAAAACTAAATCATTAAGCTTCAATCTGACTTTTGAATCACCTCAATCAGAGTTATAACGAAGGAGATATGAGTTTTCGAAATCAATATATTGAAACTGTCAAATCAGGGGCGAAACCGCTAGACTCAGCAATGGTGGGATCATCAGAATTTGTCTAGAAACTCTTTTTTTTTTTGTTGGCTGGTTTTGGTGGATCTAAATCACCCTCTTTTGTTGTCCAGTGACAACTAGTCAACGGGTTCTTGTCGGACTCCCAATCCTCAATCCTCCCAACTTAAAAGCTCTCATTCTACTACCTTCTTTTCTCTTACTTCGATCTACCTATTAAGATTGAACTTTCTACCTTAACTTTAAAAGAATCATAGCATTCATTGTAACGCCCAAGATTTTTGAGATTTATTTGAAAATTTTTAAAAATTCATTTTTAATTTATTTTTTTTATTAATTATCGTACATTTACCGTTGATTTGCGAATAGCGGGACATCCGTAGGAGATCTGATAGGGGATCATTTACAAAAGTTGCTTAGAATGATTCCATAAACATCGTAGAAAGATCGGATTTAAAAAATCATGCACTTTTCAAATAATTACGAAAATGCCATTAGTTAAACTTAAGTTAAGATGCCATTTTTAAGTGTTATAGTTTCTGATGATCACTTTCACGCAAAACTCTGGATTTAAGCTTTTGGGCACATATTAACCATACATGTTAATTTTCAGCTCTTAAATCATAGCAGAAGTGGTCCAATTGTCAAATTAGCACCTTAACCCTTGATTTTCATGTCCATCGAGTGAGAAAAGCAGATGGTTAGTCGTAGTCGAATATTTCTCTTCATATGAGTGACTTGGATCGTCTTTATCATGGACCAATAGTGTGATTTAAGTGCCCCACCTTGATAAGCCTCTTTCTTATGCGCGAAGTTATCCCGTTCTAGAAATTAACGAGTTACCAACTCTTTTTAAATCTGAACCTTTCAATTTATCCACTTCTCACCATCAATCGCTTCTCAAATTTGGACCACCCATTATACTCATATGACTACGAGTTTACACAAAATTTGGACCTCGATCTATAATCCTACACCGTTGAACCACAAAGCTAGCCCCTTCCTTTTCCGCCAAAAATTGAAATTTTAGATCTAGGCATTTCTCACCATCGATCAACCACTAAAGTTTGTACAATTGTTTGCCTATCATGACTACATATTTTTTCAAAATTTGGACCCAGATCATCAAGCGTAGACCATTAATTGAGATCAAGCCCATTTTAGCACCCGTGAGGCCATTTTTAAAGATCGACCAATTTAGAATATGGATCATCAAGAAACTTACGTATTCTGGCTCTACTCTTCGAGCTTGATAAGATGAACGGATTGGAATTGATCAAAGATCACCTGAATATTGAGATTTGAGAAACCCACCTCGAGAGGTTGTCACACAAAACCTCGCACACCCTTCTTTTCTCTCCCATGTGCGCACATCCCTCTCCATATTCCTACTACGCACCTCCAAGGCCTTCTCCTAACCCTAGTCTCCATGCCCTAGAGAAAGAGAGAAGAGAGAAGAGAGAGGGAAGAGAGAGAAGAGGAGGGAGTTCTTTCTCATATTTTTTTAGCGGTTACGATCTTCTACAACCATCTTCTAAGTCTATCCTAAGGTGAAGATTTTTCTTCAAGCCTTTCATTAATAATATTACGATTATCATAAGTTTCTTTTGTGGCATGTGAAGTTATTTTGTTTCGAATTGCTAATCCATATAACATGAAGTTTAACGTAGGATTTGCAATGAATATCATTACATAATGATGTGATTCCTTATTTAGATTTTTTACTAAGAAGCATGTGTATTTGTGTTATTTATCTTTGTGAAATCTATACCCTTATTTCCTTAATCTGTGTTTTACAAATAACATTGGTTTTCATATTGTGATATAAAATATGTGTAGAAGATCATCATATGGACTTCCCATTATTGTATACTCTTTGTCTATAAGTTGGTAAAATTATTCTATGTAGAGAGATGGAACCCGTGAGAGGTGTTCATGATGGAAGAATATATCTTTACTTAACTGAGAGAATGAAGTGCTTGTTTGTTAATGGATCTTACATGTACATGATGCTTGATTGGATCCATTTACATTACATGAGTATTTTAATGAATTTGGTCATGATGTACAATATTGGCTTTTTGGGACATGATGAAATCATAAAACGGGACAATGAGTGGACACTAACGGTATACAAATTCTCATGAGCCGGGTTTGGTGCTATGGACACTAATCCTGTGCTGTCGGCCTATGCTGGGTTGCTTGCGACCCTCCATAGTGACCACTGAGTTTTATTTAAATCGGTTGTATGTGAAAACACTTAAATAAAGGTGAAACTAAAGTCATGTATTCACTTGGCTCCATGTGGGTGTACGGAATTGAGAATAGGTTAGAGTGTCCTACTTCTCTCGTACACTGTCACGTGTAGATTTGGGCTATGAGTGTCCCGTTTCTTACGTGGTCAGGCAAAACTATGGGCTTGTGCGTCCCAGGAACCTCTGGTGACTAGTGGCTAGCATGAAGTCGTAACAGGGAGTCTCCCACTTCATGTATTGTGATTCTAGCCAGGGTGCCTTAGGCAAAGCATGCATTCCATGCATCGTACTAACAAAGATTTTTAGTTTGTTGTTTTGATTTGATTAAATGATAATATCCTGCTTCCGTTTACTCTGTACTGTTATTATTATTATTCTTGATTGTCTTAGAGGGAATATTCCCAACTATGATAGTGTTTAACGCCATCCCAATCGCAATTGATGCAGGTGAAGATCCAGGTATCGAAATCGACTTTCAAGGTGAAGAGTTCGATGGTTCGTACAATCACATGACGGATGAAGACGTTGAAGGAATTTAGTAGATATTTTCATTTATTAGACATTTCTTTTGATTAGTGGTTACATTTATAGAATTGTAATAAGTCTTCAGGAGAAGACATAGCTTTGTATTTTGATTAATCAGTATGGATATTGGTTGGTTCCCTTATTTAAACATTGATGATGAAGTAGTAAGTTTGATAGAATAAGATGAACATTTGTTTCCGCCATTGTGCTTGAATGCTATATTTCATTATTTAACAAATTAATTAGTCTATGATTTACTTGGGAATTCAGCCATCGTGTTATACACGAGAGTCGAAAATCTCGGGTCGTTACATTCATGGACTCAATCTTAGCCCTTTGTGGGCTAAAATGGTGCTTCGTTTTAGAGCTCATAACCAGCCAATCATGCATGATGGGGTACTTAAGGCCCGTTTGGATACCACTAAATAAGTTATTTTTTCTACTTACAACAATGGATAAGTAACTTACTTGAGATAATTAAGTTGGGTTTAATATCAATTATCAGTAACTTTTTTTACCTAAAGCTTAGTTAATCACTTAAGTTTAATAAGTAGAAGTCAAAATAAGTTACTTGAGGCATAAGTAACTTAAGTAACTTATGATCCAATGGTCCCTTTAATGATCATGCCAGATCTTTCGTCTTACTGGCTTGGACCATTCATAATCATCACAGCCAAATCAGGTTAATAAAATCCACAACCTGATTCACCCAAGTTAAAATAGGTGGCCAATGTTGTGCCACGTGCCCACACACACACACAGAATGTCTGGACGCACAGCTCCTTTTCTTCATTTGGAAACTGAACAACACAAGGAGTGGCCCACCTGTTATGTGGATAGATCCAGGACTGTAGTTCTTATTGGTATGTATGCTACTAAGATCCTCTTCAGTCCGCTAGCACAGTTCGATGAATAGCTCTGATCACCTTAGATCCTTCAACAACAAAAGAAAAAATAAAATTGCAATTGAATCTGTTCGTGCATCTGCAGACATACCCATTTCACAACATTTCATGTGTCCGCGTCTAAGACATGCCACTTGTGTGAGACATCAGCACCGTCAAAACATTAGGCCCCAATATGGAGATCACATATATCAGAAATCACACTGATCCTTTCAATAAGTCGGCCACACCTGTATGTTGACTCAGACCGTCGGTTGTCAACTGATTCCAATGGTGTGTCTGAATCAAATGTTCTGATATTTGTTTCAGATAATCTCCACAACGAGGCCCATTGTTTCAACGGTACCGATGTCCGGACATTTGAAAGATGGATGGGCCATTAACATAAAAAAAAAAAAAAAAAAAGCACACCCCACTTTCATGCAAAATGGTGCAAAATCCACCCTTTATTTTCTATGATCAGAAGATCACCTACGTTGAATACGTGACACAGCTACACTTGCATTCATCCATGCATTTCTTACACGTAGCTACGCGAGGCCCACCTTTGCACGAGTCACACTTCTTCATGCACTTGGCTTGGGACGATCCGTGCCATAGACAGCCGGCCATGCAACGAAAGACCGGTATGCAGTTTGGACACCCACATTTCAACCGTTTAAGAATGCAGTCTTTACATCCATCATCCTTTGTGGTGCACGCCAAAGAAGACGACGCCAGCAACGAAATCAACGTCACGGATGCAATCAAAATCCACATTTTCTTCTCCATCTTTCTTCACAAACTCATGGTTGTAGGTACATTCCTTTTTATATGCATCTATGGGGGATGCTATATTAATAGTTCACCACTGTTTTCGATGGCCCTTCTCTAGTAAATGTGATAAGAGTTTTACTAAAATCTAGCTCGTCCGAAATTTTGAACAAATTGTGGATGGAGGTTGACTCAGAAAATTAAAGTCGCCTAATGTTTTAGTATTTGGATCACTCACTACTTTAGTTTAACCGTTCATTTATAGAGAAAATTGGACGTTTGGGATTGCTTGATTAATGTAATTTTAGAGGTGTGCTCTCCATCCACAACCTGAACCATAATTTGAACGGCGTGGATAGTTGTACATGAGTGCCACGTGTGAGGAAGATGAGTCACCACCATTTTCAATATGATGGCCAATAGTTGTAGGTCCATTACCCTGCATTTCATGTCTACGAGTAACCATTTTGGATGAGTACGTGTAATTACGCTAAACCGTCCAAATAGTGGGACCCACGTTTAGATGGGCCATAAACTTAAGGTCAGGTTGATTGGAGAATTCCCCTCTAGGCCATGCACTAATGAAGAATTAGCTGGGAGATATCTAAGGATGAGGTAAAGGGCTGAGTTCTCTCAAAATTAGCTTTGTTAGTTTGAATTTCTCCAGCGGGCTGTAATTAAGGGAATGATTTTTGCCTAATATCTTGTAACTTCATTCATGATGGATTGGTGTAACTTTTATGCCATGGTTTTTAACTCATGATGAGTTTTATTTACGTTAAATTCAGATTACTTCCTATGTGTCAATTTACTTGATATATGATTGCCAATAAGGCTTGTTTCTCGTTGCTTTGGTTGCTTCCACTGCAGGGCTCAAACCCGAACTGAAATGAATTGTCAATGCCTACAAACTAGTCTAATGAGACAATATCTATAAATGGTCCACGTTTTGGTTTTAATGTCCAGACATGGCTCATGTGGTGATCATACCGGCCTGTAATTCCACCATGGAACATATACGCCTGGGCCCACCTGAAGAATGGCCTGGATCTCACACACGGATCCCAAATTGCCACACGTGGGACTTTAGGGCTCGGCAGTATAGCTGGCGAGTAGCTTCTCTTCAAACAGAGAAATAAATTCGGAGTAAATAGGTTGCTTATCTCAACCCTTCATTCAATGCCCTCCATTTTCTGCGATTTTCTATGCCTTGAGATGCGTGGAACCGACCTAGTCTCCACCATTCCCTGACACGTGTCACTATCATGCGCACCAATCTCTACTTTCGTTGACACGTGTCCAACTTATCAGAAGGCGAATTTCTTCCAACAGGAGTGGTAGAGAGCCCGTGCAACAAAAAGCTCTCTGGGGCCCACCGTGATGTGTATGTAATATCCACTCCGTCCATCGTTAAGATAGATCATGCTAAGATGGTAAACGAACATTAATGGCCGTCCAAAACTCAAATGAGAAATACTACAGTGAAAGTGGGGATGAGGATTCCTACCGTTGAAACCTACTTGGGGATGACAGCGTTCTTGGATCTGGCTGATATGTAATATTTCAACTTCATCCTAGTGGGGATCACCTTATGAACGGTTTTGATGGCATAAAAAGCTCATGGTGGTCCCAGGGAGGTTTCAATGAAAGGTGTCCATTTCCACACTTTTCCTAGTGGTGCCGTCCACTTGAATGTTAGATCAGCCTAATTTTCGAATTCACGGTCTAAAATGAGCTGGATCAAATGGTGGACGGAGTGGATTTTGTACAAACATCAAGAGGGCCCAACTGAACTCTTTTGGTTTTCCTGGTTTTCTACAACCCTTGTTGTAGAAAACTCGCGTCCAACGCACGGACTGTGTAAAAAGAGAATGATAGGATGCCGCGCATTGTGCGGTTGTACCGCAATACAGTATTTGAGCCATCCTTTCTGTACACGTGGCATGTACCTTCAATCCGGACCGTCGAAATGGTGGGACTTCTGGCATGGATTATCCATGACCTCTGATTAACGGACGATTGCTGGTTGTTTGGATTGTTTATAACTTCTCTTTTCAAATGTTCATCGGTAATCCACATGGGATCATACTTCCAGCGTACTTCTTTTCTTGTAAGCCATTTAAGGTGGGCCACACCGTTTGAACGGTTCGGATTTGAGATACAGAACTCGTCTGGCACCCTATCATTCATTTTCCACAAAGCAATCTTCTCGGCCCAGTAAACTGGGCTTCTGAAGCCCACTTTTGGGGATCCAAACCACTGTCCGGTGGAGCCCGCAATGGTCTGATTTGGTTGGACTTGGGCTTGTTGAGTTTAATTGGGTTGGACCTTTGGGTCATGGATTTCTGACTGTTTTAAGTGGGATGCAACTTGTCCGAGTCGACTCGGACTCAGTTGTGTCCGACCCAGTAGACTCCGACTCGTTCTAGTCCAATCTGGTTCCACGCCGTGGGTCTTGGACTAAGTCTTGACTCGACTCAGGACCGCACAACTGGGTTTGACTCGCTTAGGCAACAAAAATCTCCATGGGGTCCACCATAATGTCAATGTGACATCCAATCTCTACATCACCTTAGCCAACTGATTTTAGGAGGTAAGCCTGAAAATCATGCAGATCCAAAGCTCAAGTGGGCCACACCAGAGGCAACCGTGAGATAAAGATGTCCTCCGTCGAAATCTTTCAGAGGCACACTGTGATGTTTATATGACATCCAAACCGTTCATCAGGTTAGTACACTGAGGATGAAGGGAAAAAGTAAATATCTGCTTTATCCATCTTTTTAGTACATGTAACCCAGCTGGTGATCAGACAAGTACCGTACACGAGCCATGTCCCACTTATCCAACGGTCCAAATCTCTCAAACACGTGCCACATTGGTGAACATTTACCATCACCAGGATCTTTTTTCTTAAGCCGTTGATCACATGCTCATCCTCTACAGAAGTACGGATTTTAGCTCCATCCAACACGTGGACACTCATCCTTCTCTGATGTTGATGAGGAAGATCAGATATTGGCCATGTGGGTGTACGGATGATGGTGGAGGTGAACTTATACTAGTAGCATGAGCTGCGCGTGCGTAGATAGGGAGTTCAGTCGTCACGCATTGTATGGAGTTTTGATAATGTATATTGTATTTTATACAGGGGGAGGATTAGGTGCGGCCGTTACCGTGGGGTCCATCTTGATGTATATTATAAATCCACACCGTCCATCCGTTTCTCTAAGTTATTTTAAGACATGAGACCGAAAATGAAACAGATTCAACTGTCAAGTGGACCATAACATAGGAAACAGTGCTGGTTGGCCATTAAAAGCTTCGTGTGGATTACAAAAGTTCTGGATGAAGCTGATATTTGTGTTTTTCCTTCATCCAGGTTTTTGTGACCTTATCAACGTGTTGGATGTCAAATAAAAATTATTAAAACATCACAGTGGGCCTAGGAATTTTTAGGTGGGGGCATTCAATCACCACTGTTGCCTATAGTAAGGTCCACTTGAGATTTGGATCTGTTTCATTTTCGGGATCATGCTTTAAAATGATATGAAAAAACGGATGGACGGCGTGGATTTAGATTACATACATCAAGGTGGGGCCCACGATTATGGATATACCATCTTGGGTTCAGAGGGGGGCATTCTTGACCGTAAGATTTTCAATTTTTCGTCAAAAGGCTCGAAAAGGTAAGCCAGATGAGAAATTGAACTTTTAGTAAAAATAGCCACAACTCAGGGGTATTGCAGTAAAAATCCCCTCCCGTTGTATTGGTGGCATGTTTTTTCAACGAATCAATCACATGTAAACAAACTTCACCCACAAACTAATGAAAAGGACACGTGGACCGTCAAACTATCAATCTGGACCGTCAATTGAGGTTCACCCCGCTTCTCAATCCGGACCGTCAAATTATCAATCAGGACCATCTATTAGGTTTCGCCCCATTTTTCAATCTGGACCGTCAATTAGGTTCGCCCCACTTTTCAATCTGGACTGTCAAATTATCAATCCTAACCATAGGTCTCTTACAAGTTGCCAATCTTTTGTGAATGTACCTTGTTTCAAAGATCTCGTAGAATGGATGATGCCAAGATGGGGACGAGGATTCGGTGGGTGGATCCGTTACTGTGGAGCCCACTTTCATGTATATGTTTTATATCCACACCGTCCATCCATTTTCCAGCTCATTTCAGGGCATCACTCCAAAAATGAGGCATATCCAAATCTCAAATCTCAGGTGGACCACACCACAGGAAACAGTGGTGATTGAACGTCCACCATTAATGGTGGCCGTTCAATCACCACTGTTTTCTATGCTGTGGTCCATCTGAGATTTCAATCTGCCGTTAGATGAGCTGTCAAAACAGATTGACGGTGTGGATATAAAAGAACAGACATCACGGTGGACCCCACAGTCACGAATTCACACACGATCGACCCTACATTTTTCAGTGAGAAATGCTCCAGTGCTCTCGAGAGCACGAAGAGTTATACTTCTCCCAGTTTCTCTGGGACATTTAAAGAATCCAATCCACTGATCTAGGCCGTTCATTAGATCCATCACACATCTGTTGGGCTAGACCTAGTATGTAAATCTCACTTTTGGGGGTTCCCATTTTCATGGTGGGGCAATCTTAACGGACAAGTTGGATGCCATACAAACATAGTGGTGAGCTCCGCCAGCAAAACAATTGTAAAATATATTCATTTTATGCCTTCATTTTCCACCATTTCAAGAGGAATGAATTCAAATTATTAAGTTACAATTTAATATAATTAATTAATTAATTAATATATCATCTATTAGTATTTAATACTTAGTAAAAAATTATTATTAGTTGAGTAAATTATAAAAAATACATCTAAATAATCAGTAAATAGATACAGTCATTATAATTGTGTTGGACCCACTTAAAAGTGGGACAATCAAGTAATATTTTTAAAATCAAGTAAAAATCTCATATCTGTATCTGATTTTCTCGATTGAGATATGCCCCACTTGTGGTAAGATAAATGGACATCCATTGCTAGCCCTTTTCACTTCCAGTGTCACATTCTAATCCAATGGATGATATTTGTCTAATACTCTAAATCATGGGCCATCTCCTTTTGTTAGTTTTGCACAGTATAAAAAATGATTGTCATTCTTCAAACAAACATCTGTCATACTTTTATTGATATCTAAATCGTCCAATTTATTGATCCACTTGTCGATGGGATAATAAAATGTTCATTGAACGGATCGTATGATCATAAGATTTTTCACTTCAAATTTGGAACACTCCCCATTTTATTGTTAGCCATCCATTTGATATCCCTTAATTGGAAGGTTGAGATTGGTTGAGCAGCGTGATATTATGTATATTCTCTCCCACTATTCGGATGGCATGGACATTTGTACGTCAGTGGATCTCCTGACTGAGGGGCCACTTGATGCATGTACCTTATATCCAATGTTTTAAATTTCCACGATATCGACCAATATATCCCACGATATATCTTATGTGCTACTTGTGCTATTCGAAACGCACAAGTAATGCCAATATATCTCACATATTTGATCGGGTGAGTATTTTCAATTTTTGATCTTTTTTTAATTATATTAAAACATTGTCAAATAGTTACAAATCATTTGGTTTTTCATGTTTTGCATTAAAAATTAGGGAGTTAGAGCTTAGATTTTGATGTCCATTGATTCTTCATTTTCTTTTTCTTTCTTTTTTTTTTAATTTACTTTAACTAGTTGTCAATTAAGACTAATTTTGAGGTATTTAGGAGTATATGATAAAATGATAATCACATACGCTCTAATTTCAGAATTTGAGTGTAGGTGGTTTAGTTTAGAAAAAAAAAAAAAAAATTTCAATTTCTCCCAAATTGCTTACAATAATGCACTCCAAACATGAAATCAAGCATATATGAAGGTTAATCTACTGATTTGTTAAGTGCTTATCAAATTTTGAAAAATAAAATTCATTTTTAATTACAAATTAATAATTTTTTTTATTAAAATAGTATTATTTATTTGAAATTTTCCTTCAATCAGCTGTCAATTAAGACTAATTTTGAAGTATTTAGGAGTATTTGATAAAACGATCATCATATACACTCTAAATGTTATGCATTCAATTTGAATATGGTTGCATTAGTTTAGTTGGACAACGCATGGCTTAAGACTTTATACAAAGGAAACCTATTATGTGCACTTCTTTTTTGAGATATTATTATTTGAAAGTGTGTATTAAGATCTTTTTTTTTTAACAATCCTTAAAGTTTTATTAAAAAATTTAACCATTTTCCCAATGTTCCCATGTTTCCCAAAAAGTGCGATACATTACCCAATACAAACGATGTTGGTTTGGTGTTTTGGTTTTAAAAAATAAAAGAGATAGAGGAGAAAAAACTTGTATACTTTTTCCTTGTGGGAATATTCCTACATTAGAAAAAGATTGGAACATTTTCTCCCTTATTTATAAGTGTGTTGGAATAACTTTTATTGTTCTCTTGGGTATGTTATGCTATGAACCACACGCGCGCATGCCCGCCTGCTGTGCCGTGTCGTGCCCAAGTTCAGGCTCGAGCTTCGTCTACATGATGTATTTTGTTTTGTTTTGTTTTTTTTTTTTTCCTTCTTTTGACCAATTCTTGCGCTAGCATGTTGCACTTAGATGCAATGTTATGGTGGCCATTGTGTAACTAAAAGAAACGTTGGAAGACACATAAATGCCACTTGACGCCATGTGTTTGTCCTGTCAGCCCTATGACTTACTATATATAGTAAGTTTTCCAGTCACCTAAAGGCAGGAAAAAACCCTAGCGCTGAAAAGAAAAAAAATCGATCTCTCTCTGATTTTACTTTGATGGGAAAAAAAAAAAAAAAAAAAAACTCTTTTTAACTTTCTTTGGTTTTGCAATTTTCTTTTGGATATACAAGTATTGTCCGCTTATTGGAGAAGTCGGCAAATCATTGTCAGTTGGTAGTTGTATCCCAAGGGCTATCGTTGCTGCAGAAGATTTGTTTAAGGATCAGTTAAGGAAGGGGCACGAATAGTCTTCAAAAAAGCGATATGGATCCGCGCCTCCACTGATGTTTAATCATAACTTTTACTTTGTTCTGTTTCCTGATCTTCGTCCAGGTGCCTTCTTTCTTATTTGAGAGTTCTTCATTTTTATTTTTATTATTGTTGATTCAACTATGAATAGCCGTTTCATGAGATGAACCTTATTAGAAGAGATGAACCTTCTTATACATCGTAGCTAGAGCTTGCATTAATTCTTTTGTGGTATTCGCCTTGGATATATTGATGGCGATGATGCTCTTAGACAAAGAGAGTCGGATCGTTTCTAAAGCCTTCCAATCCACTAAAGACCATTCATCATCTGTCATCTTCTCTGGTTTCTTCTCTTTTCCTTCTAGAGGAACATAGAGGTCATTCTGATACAGATAATCCTCCATCTGCATCTTCCAGAAGGCAAAGTTTGAAACATCAAACTTCTCAATTCGTATCTTCCCTTCTTCCGTCATCGCTCCCACTTGAACTAAACTAATAGCTCTGAAATCAGTTGTTGCGCAGCACGCCAACAACGCCGGTGAACCGAGATCCAATCTCCAGTCTCACTCATAAACGATAAACAAGAAGAAATAATAACTAGAAGTAGAATTCAAACAAACCAACAATCCACAAGATAAAATTTACGTGGAAAAACTCTAACAAAGGTAAAAAAAACTACGGATGCAAAGTTTCACTATGAAGAAAATGAAGTTACAATGAATATTCTCACCTTCTCCTATACTCTCATGCGTAGAGACGACCCTTTTTGCTAACCTCTTCTTTCTTTCTCACCTTGGACATATAGAAAACCTAATCCCATACCTTAATCTCGAATTACAACCCTTTATATAACATAAGACGGAAATATGACTCAAAATAAAAAAAACCCTGTGAAACAGTTCGCGCACAGTCGGGCTCCCGGTCAGGCTTGGTCGGGCGCCCTCCCAATGTGAAAATCGTCCAGTGAGTTAGCAGAGAAAATACCCGAATTTCGGGCGTCCGACCAACCATGGTCAAGCCCCCGCCCTGGGCACCAGGCGCTTGGTCCACTAACCATCGGGTGCCCGACTGCATCTGAAGTAGTCCAGAGACTTATGTCTCCTTGGGTGAACATCGGGCATCCGGTCACTGATCGACCGGGCGCCCGACCACCCCTGGCTGGCAAAATTGGTGTGATTGGCTCCACACCTCAACAGGAAGACACATAAGTGCCACTTGACGCCACATATCTATCCTGTCAGCCCTATCATTTACTATAAATGGTAAGTTTTTGGGTCACCTAAAGGTAGGAAAAAACCCTAGCGCCGAAAAGAAAAGAAAAATTGATCTCTCTTTGGTTTTGCTTTGCTAGAAAGAAAATTTCCTTTTTAGCTTTCTTTGGTTTTACAATTTTCTTTTGGATATATGAGCATCGTTCGCTTATTGAAGAAGTCGTCAAATCATTGCTAGCCGGTGGTTGTATCCCAAGGGTTATCGCTACTGCAGAAGATCTGTTTGAGGATCGGTTAAGGAAGGGGCATGAATAGTCTTCAGGAAAGCAACATGGATCCGCGCCTCCATTAATCTTTAATCGTAACTTTTACTTTGTTCTATTTCCTGATCTTCATCCAGGTGCCTTCTTTCTTATTTAAGAGTTCTCTATTTTTATTTTTATTATTTTGATCATTAATTAGAATTAATCAGTTCAGATTATTAATTTATGTACTTTGGAACAACAAACAATATATCATGTGTGATAACCAATACGTATCTATATCCCAATGGTGCTATACGTAACACGATACTGATATTTCAAACATTGCTTATATCGACATTGTCCATCCATTTTGAAAAATCATTTTAGGGCTTGATCTTAAAAATGAAGTGGATCCAAATATAATGTGGACCAAGCACAGAAAACCGTGGGTGATTGAACACCCACGAGAAAAAGCTTCCTAGGTCCATTGTAATTTGCAACCCAACCTGCTTTTTTTGTTAGTACACACACCCCATTATTAGTACACCCAACCCCACTGTTAGTCACACCACACTTAGCCAACCCCACTTGGGAATTGATACCAAGGCCTCAGTGTTGAAACGAGGTTATCTTCACTCGGTTTGCCACTTCAACTATGGACTTGTTGATAAAGTTGAACAGATCGGGGTGAAGAGAAAACACAAAGCTTTCATCGGCCAGGAGAAGTTTTTAATGATTAATTACCACTGTTTCCTGTAGTGTGGTCCAACAGAGATTTGGATCTGCCGTATATTTTGGTTGTTGCTCTAATATGGGGAAACGGATGGACGATGTGGATGTATGAAACATACATCAAGGTGGGCCCCATAGTCAGGAATCCACTGAAGGTCCCATGTGAGATGGATGAGGCACCACCATCTGGGCCTAAAATTATATACATGCGCACATCCACTGTACACGTGTCATATACATGTGAACTAAACAGTCCAAAACATGATCCCCACCATGGGTAGGGCATTGCCCAAAAATCCGTGGGACTTCCACTTATCGAACTTAAAAGTAAGAAGAAAATCGTCAACGATCCTTGTTCAAGAGGAAAATGTAATGGTTAATATTGCAAATCAATCTTATTTTTGTACCAAGTCACATCCAAAACCGTCCATAAGTTTTTAATGGTTGGGATTAGATTTTGTGAATGCCACATGTAAAAATGATATTGTAGACACCCCACCTTCGACTACACTGTTGGTAGAGATAGCTGGTTGAACGGAGGACCATACCCCCAAATCCCAAGTCTAAACTCAGCCAAACTCACCCTTGTAAGCCCCATTCCATAGCCCAGTTCAAGCCTGAACCCAGTCAGCCCAGTTCAAGCCTGAACTCAGTCAACCCAGTCCTAAACACCACCCTGAAAAACCCCCCATAAAAAAGGCCAGTAAAAAAATCCCAAAAAAGTCAAACTCACTGAGTCAACTCGCTGAGTTAACCCGCTGAGTCAACCCGTCAAGTCAACCCGTCGAGTCAAAACACCGAGTCAACCCGTCGAGTCAAACCACCGAGTCGACCCGCTGAGTCAACTCACTGAGTCGACCAGCGAGTCCAACAGCAGCCCCAAGGGAGCGACCGTACTCGCTGGAAACCGAGGAGCGGTCGTACGGGCGGCCCATGGCAGGCCGCCCGGAAAAAATTACGAGAGTGCCCCTCTCTGCTGCTATAAATACCCCCCTCCCCTTCTCATTTCAACAAGCCATTCGAGTCCATTTCAGCCCGAGAGCTCTGAGTCCATCTCTCCACCCTTTAGCCCATTTTTCCACCAAGGAGAGCCCGAGTGAGGAGAGTCTAACCCTGGTCCAGCCCAGCCTGACCACTGGTCCAAGCCTCCCAAGCCATCCAAGTCTTGATCCAGCCACTCGAAGCCAACCCTTGCGACACCTCCGTCCATCCAGCTACTCATTTTCCAGCATCATCTCATTTGCATCTAGCATAAGTGAAACATTTACTTTTCTTCCAACCCCCTGCTTCACTACAAGCACCTTGATTACTCAAACACACATGCATATGTCTTTATATTAAGCACCTGTCAGTTCGAGCGTATGCTCTGGGCTTGCCCGTTGTTGGAACCTGCCCATCAGAAACTCTTACTGTTCAGACCTGCATTCATGCTTCACCATAAAACACCTTGATCATTCAAGCACACTGCATACGTCTTACATTAAGCACCTGTTAGTTCGAGCGTACGCTCTGGGCTTGCCCGTTGTTGGAACCTGCCCATCAGAAACTCTTACTGTTCAGACCCGCATTCATGCATCATGTCATCCATGAGAATATACGAGGATTAAACTAGACTTTCAAGTATTCGATCGATTCTGTGAAGTAGAGACCGTACTTCGGTACGGGCAGTGTGTGGGGTGCCTAACCTCTTCCCACCCTGTAACCGTGATCCCTTACCTCGAATCTCTGACCGCAGATCAACAGGAGTCATTTTAGAGGAAGGAATCCTCGGATTCCCTTCTCTAACGTTTCTACGGGGTCTAGCCGACTGTAGATTCGAAGTAACTGGCTAGTGGCGACTCTGGTCTTATATAAACACATTTAAACACATCCAGCTTAACACGACTACCAAACAAAGCCCTCGAGAACGAGGCAAGCCAGTGGCACAAACGGCGATTTCGCACTTCTTCTTCTTCTTCTTCTTCTTCTTCTTCTTCTTCCGAAAGAAAAGGGAGAACGACGTCGTGTGGGAGCGCGGAAAAATCGGCGAGGGTCCACAGAATGGCGACTCCACTGGGGATAAGCTAGTCCCACTAGTCGTGATCCGACTTGAAAACAGAATCCTTCCCGTACTTGAAAGTCATTAATCCTCATACAATCTCATCTGCATAGCATTCTACCCAAACCCAAACAAAAAAAAGAAAAAGAAAATTCCAAAAAAAAAAATCCCAAAACCCAAAAAGAGTAGAGTATAGTCCTCACCATTGCGCCACCTCGGGCTCAACGTGTTCGGAGACAGCTTCCCTTCCGCAGCATAATCCGCACTCGGGCTCAGCAAGCCATGTCTGACCACGAAGAAGAAACTCATCACTTCCCTGCTCTTGAAATGACCGAAGCGCAACCTCTAGCGCAACAGCCCATTGATAATACGCCAATCATACAAGAATTGGCACAAGGAATGAGAGCAATGCAACAAATGCTCTTGCAATTCATGCAAGCACAAACCACCGCAGCAGCCAACAATCAAGTTGGCCCAGTTCAGCAATCTCAGCAACCATGCCGGGTCCTCCCGGCCTCCAGTTCAAATCAAGCACAACTATCGGAGTCTGCCCAAGACTACCGACAGCATCCATCTCAGCCCTTCGCTATGGGGCATCCTTCTCAATATCTTCCTGCGACGACAAGGCCATCTCAGAGCACTTCCGTTGCAGGAACATCCAGTCAGCTTCCAGTCAATCTTGCAAACAACAATCTCAATAGATCTCAGCATGTCCCCGCCGATGGGACACCTTTTCAATTTCAGCACATCCCCGCCGATGGGATTTCAATTCAATCTCCAGCAACAGGGACAGCACTGGCGAATGCCCACAATGGGGGTCAGTGTCAAGCCCACGTCAATCAGCGGACAGTGGCGAATACCCAACAAGGGGGTCACTTCCCAGCATCTCAGCCTTCTGCAAACAGGAGCACTTTTCAATTCCAGCACATCCCCGCCGATGGGATTCCAGTTAATTTCCAGCAATCTTCAATTCAGCAAAATCCAGTTAATTTTCAGCAATCTTCAATTCAGCAAAATCCAGTCAATTTCCAGCAAGTTCCAGTTCAACCTTCAGTACAATCTCCAGTTCAGTTACAATCCTTTCAAGCACAAGTTCATCAGAATCCAGTTCAGTCATCAAATTAATTTCAGCAACCCGCGGTTGCTTGTCAGCAAGCCCATAGGGTCGAAGACATCGACCACTATGCCGAAGAAGAACGTGCCTTACTCCAAGAGGCACCAGTCGCTCGAACAGATCACTCAGGACTGGACGAGTTGCGGGAGCAGTTCCAGATCTTGCAAAATCAGCTTCAGCGACAGCAAGGAATCGACTTACCTTTGACCAAGTTCAGAGACTTGTGTCCTTTCCCAGATGCTCAAGTACCTCAAAACTTTGAGGTTCCGAAATTCAAGAGATACGATGGCAGCGGTTGTCCCACAGCACATCTCAAGGCTTTCTCCGGGGAGCTGAGTGCAATCGCAGGAAATGAAGGGGCCTTTATTCGTTTGTTCCAAAAATCTCTGAAGGGCGATGCCCTAGATTGGTACACCTCATTGGACTGCCACCGCATCAGGACATGGGAACAACTTTCCCAAGCTTTCGTCGACAGATTCGCGTACAATCTCAATATGGCACCCAGAAGAGCCGACCTCGCGGCTCTCAGGCAAAGGAGTGATGAAACACTATCAGCTTATGTGGGACGTTGGCGAGCTATGGCAGCCAGAATGCGGACACCCATCGACGATGAAGAACAAATCTCCATGATTGTTCATTCAACATATCTAGGCATATCCGGGTATCTCATCTCGCATCCATATGCGAACTTCTCGCAGCTAATCCGTGCTAGAGAGCAAGTCGAAGCAGGAATCCGTGCCGGGACGATTTCCCCATGGCCTCATCAAGCCACTCCAGTCAAGAGGAACAGAGTGGAAGGAAGACCTATCGGGCATGGGAATGGAAACCGCAGTGGTTCTCCTCCCCGCCAAACAGAGGTAAACAACATCAATACCACTGCTCAAGGAAATCAACATGCTCCCCCACAAGGACGTCAACAGTATCAGCAGAATCAAGTTCAGCATCAGCCTCAGCGATATCAGCCACAACCGAATCCTCAGCCACAACCACCTCGACAACAGCAGCAGTTCAGGGGAAATGGCCAATACTCATACCAGAACAGGCAGAATTACAGGGAGTTCAGGAAGTTCACTCCACTCAGTCAACCACTTAGTCAAATCATGACTACGTTGGTACAAAAGCAGTTACTCACTCTGATGACACCTAGGCCTCCGCCTCATCATCTGCCTCCAAACTATCGAGAAAATGAGTACTGTGCCTACCATCAAGGACGTGGCCACGCCACTGATCGATGCTATACTTTGAAAAATGCTATACAAGACCTAATTGATGACCGCAAGATCGTCATCTCGGTCCCTGGAACTTCTCCAGCAGCTTCCACCAACATCCTTCAGAATCCTCTGCCTAAACATCCGACGGACCCCAGTTCGTCTCGTGGCCCTGCAATCAATAGTATAGAAGAAGGAGACCATCTCGATCGCTTCTTCTCCCCTATCTAGTCCATTCATGCTTACACTTATGGGCCGACAAGTCCTCCTCCTATCATGCAAGGGGCAAGTCCCTTCCCTCCTTCAGTCCTCGAGCCAGTAGTACTCGAATGAGCACTTCCATACAATGTGCCAGGGGCGCCTTACGGCCCCTCATGTTGGGAACCAGTCGTCCTAGAAGGAGCACAATCATACATCGAGCCCGCATACGAACCTGTCATCTTGCAAGGGGCAACTCAAGAACAATCCAATCCACAATGGAAGGATTATACTCATCAACAACAAGAACCCGTTGTATTGGAAAGAGCTCCTCCAGTTGAGCCGGTCATATTGCAAGGGGCAAGTCCCGGAGGCGTATCAATCACGCTACGGCAGCTCGGACGAACAGAGAAACCTCCTGCCATATCAAGAGGACCAGTATTCATTCCATGGGAGCCTCCCGCCCCAGGAACAGTCAAGTCAGGACCACGACCTTATGTGGTCTATGAAGACAAGCCTCGATATTACCCCTTCAGCACAGGCAACAATGTAGTCCTCAAGGCAAAAGCTCCATACGAGGAAGATCTGGTACCTACAACAGCACCGTTGTAAGAACCGGTGGTCCTAGAAGGCAAAAGGGAGGAAAACTACAAAGAGGTTCCATGGCACTATCCAGAGTGTGCGGAAGTGGGGAACATGAACCCCAATGGACGTTGCATCCGAAGAGATAATCAGAACAAAGGAGATCCCAAAGGCGCCCTTTCAGGCCTCGGCAACAAAAATGAAGCCGCATACGATGTGGCGAATCAGCTCAAGTCAATCCCTGCACAAATCTCAGTATGGGAGTTACTCTGTACATCTCGCATACACCGAGAAATGTTTGCCAAGACCTTGAACGATGCTCACGTCTCCTCTGATACGGCACCAGAAATGATAGCTTTGATGATTGGACAACTCCTGGCTCCGCGCGCCATCACCTTCACAGACAATGAGTTGCCACCAGAAGGGCGCGATCATGGGCGATCCCTCAACATAGCCTTACGATACAAAGACCTCTGTGTTCCGCTGGTCCTTATCGATAATGGCTCAAGCTTAAATGTCTGCCCACTCAAGACCGCGGAACGTCTGGTAATCAGTCCTTCTTCATTCAGACCCAGCACCATATGCGTCAGAGCATTCGACAACACCCGCCGATCAGTGGAAGGGGAGGTCGACATAGAGGTACAGATAGGTCCGGAGGTCTCTACCATCACATTCCAAATCCTGGATATATCAGCCTCTTTCAACATGTTGCTCGGACGACCATGGCTGCACAAGGTTGGAGCTGTGCCATCAACCCTGCATCAACGAGTAAAGTATATCTGTGGAAATCAAGTGATCTCTATCCATGCAGAGAAAGAGCTCATCATTCCTTCCAATGCTACTGCCACTGAACCAGACATCCCGGTCATCGATATCCAGCACTCTGAAGAAGACATCCCGTTTCATAGTTTCGAATTCGAGACTGTGAACTCTATCGCCAATCCAGAATCGATAAGGGTGGAACGTGTCTTTTCACCGGCAGAGCGTCTGAGCCTCAAATACCGAATGAAGAATCACTTCAAATCCAGAAAGGTACCACTGATATATAACCAACGCAAATGGGGACTCGGATACAAGGCAACCTTCATGGACAAAAGAAGGAAGAAATTTCGGTGCTCACCCATCCAGTTCGTCAAGCCAGGAGAACCTTGCAAAGATCCAGGAGGGAATCAACCGACTGCACTACACAAAGGCCTCCCGATGAGCCTAGTTTGGGCTACGTGGCCCCCATTCGATGGGATCAGATTCTCGAACCATCTAAGCCTCCAGAAGAAGAAGAAAAGGATGAAGACGAAAAAGGAAGTCAAATACAACAGCTTCAGGACCAGGTTACTCTGACACCTGATCCCAACCAGGGGCACAACTTGCCCACTTCTCTCAACCAGGGGCACAACCTGCCCACTCCAATCAGCCAGGGGCACGACTTGCCCATCTCAACATTAATCAGCAAGGGGCACGAGTTGCCCATCCCTGCAGAACCAACTTCATCAATCATCAGCCAAGGGCAGAAGCAGCCCATCCATTGGACTAAGAAAGGGAAGTGGCCAGCCCTAGATTGGTCTGATGTCCAGGTTCCAAACTTGTGTCTCACTGTGGAACCAGACGAACTGCAATGCGAGGTAAGTGATCCGGGAGGGACTGAGTGCGACTCAGATCTCGAACCCGACCAGCGAGAAGTCATGGTCATTGGGCCAGACCATGATTCTTCGCCCAAATCATCAACCCCCACCTCTTCAGGGGAGGAAGTGTGGGGTCCTGAATGGTCATCTGTTCCCCTCACTTTTGAATCAGCCAAAGAGCCATCTGAGGGCTTTGGCTTCCAAAAAAAACGCCTGTTTAAGCAGCGACCGGAACTTTGGAACAAGTTGGGATCAATCATGGTCTGCAATGCCCGCTTGTTCAAAGTCCCGTGAATTTCGAAAATCCAAAAAAATCAAAAACTTTCAAAAGCCAAAAACATCTAGTATTTCCATTTCAGAAAAATCTCAAAAACCAAAAAATATTTCTTTCCCTGCATTCAATAGTGTGCCAAGTTCGCCTAAAGAGTCGCATGAGTTTGAAGTCGAATCATATGATTTCGACATCGAATTAGACTTCGAGCTCATGGGTCTGGACAAAGCTCGGAATGAGAAAGATGATGATCCGGCTCCTGAACTAGAGGATCTCCTCAAAAAGTTCGAATCTAAAGCCAATGTTGTAGCCGATGATTTCGAGATAGTAAACTTGGGGACGCCTGAGATCCCTAGGGAAGTACGCATTGGAAAATCGTTGCCACCTGAGATGAAACAGAAAATGATAGAGTTCCTAGCTCCAAGATTGTCCAACTTCGCGTTCTCATATGAAGACATGCCGGGGCTCGATGAAGAGCTCGTTGTACACCATCTGCCAACCAAGGCAGATATGAAGCCAGTAAAGCAGAAACTTCGAAGAATGAAGCCAGAGTGGGCCCTGAAAGTCCGAGATGAAGTCATCAAACAGTACAACGCGGGATTCTTGGTAGTCTCCAATTACCCTGAATGGCTCGCCAACATCGTACCAATACCGAAGAAGGATGGCAAGGTTCGAATGTGCATCGACTTCCGAGATCTCAACAAAGCCAGTCCTAAAGATGACTTCCCTTTGCCACATATCGACACTCTGGTCGACAACACCGCTGGATACAAAATCTTCTCATTCATGGACGGGTTCTCAGGTTACAATCAGATCAAGATGGCCGTCGAAGATCGCGAGAAGACATCGTTCATCACTCCCTGGGGAACCTTCTGTTACAGGGTAATGCCGTTCGGTCTGAAGAACGCAGGAGCAACATATCAGCGAGCAATGACAGCACTATTCCACGACATGATGAACAAAGAGCTCGAAGTATATGTGGACGACATTATCGTCAAATCTCGCACAATTGAAGGACACTTTGAAGATCTGAAGAAGTTATTCAACAGATTAGAAAAGTACAAGTTCCGTCTCAACCCTCAGAAATGTGTCTTCGGTGCAATGAGAGGTAAGCTCCTCGGCTTTATGGTGAGCGAGGATGGCATCAGGGTCGACGAGACCAAAACCAGAGCAATCATCGAGATGCCCCCTCCTAGAACAGAGAAAGAAATTCGTGGCTTCCTCGGCAGAATTCAATACATCAGTCGCTTCATCGCACAACTCACACCTATCTGTGAGCCCATATTCAAGCTCCTTCGGAAAAACGTTCCAAAAGAATGGAACGATGATTGCCAAGTCGCCTTCGACTATATCAAGAAATATCTCATGAATCCTCCAGTCCTAGTGCCGCCCGCTCCCGGACGACCACTATTGTTATACATCTCAGTAGCAGCAGAAGCCATTGGCTGTGTCCTCGGCCAGCACGACGAGACCGGGAAGAAGGAACAAGCAATATACTATTTGAGTCGAAAGTTCACCGACTATGAGACCAGGTATTCCCCGATCGAGAAGACTTGCCTCGCCCTAGTCTGGGCAACTCAGCGACTCCATCAATACATGATTGCATTCCCTATTCTCCTCCTCGCTCACATGGATCCGCTCAAGTACCTGTTCGAGAAGCCGGCACTCACTGGAAGGATAGCTAAATGGCAGCTACTCTTGTCTGAGTTTGACATCACCTATGTCACTCAAAAGGCAATCAAGGGGCAGGCCCTCGCCGATCATCTTGCGGCTCACTCTCTCCTGGACTATCAGCCGCTCAAGACATTCTTCCCTGATGAAGATCTCTTGCTTATTGAAGGGGATGAAAAGAAGAAAAAAGATGAGTGGACGTTATTCTTCGACGGCGCAGCAAACTCTAAAGGGAGCGGTATTGGAGCAATCCTCTACTCTCCAGACGATGTCCCTATTCCTATCTCGAGGCGCATCGCATTCGAGTGCACCAACAACATGGCAGAGTATGAAGCATGCATCGCTGGCTTAAGGGAAGCCATAATCTTGGGGGTCAAGAAGCTACGAGTGTTTGGAGACTCACAGCTTATCATCAATCAGACCAATGGCGAATGGAAGACCAAAGACGAGAAGTTGATACCATATCATGTGTATCTTGACAATCTGATCGAAGAATTCAAGGAAATCACCTTCTCATACATGCCCAGAGCCAAGAACCAGTTTGTAGATGCTCTCGCCACGCTCGCATCAATGCTCGAGATCCCAAAAGGAGCTTTAGAATGGGAGCTCACAGTCGAAATTCAAGAAGAACCTGCTTTTTGCCTACAAATAGAAGAAGCCGAAGCTGTCCCTGACAAACCCTGGTATGCCGACATCAAGCAATATCTCGAAACCCAGGAGTATCCAGAGTCAGCAACAGCAACAGATCGCCGAACCATCCAGCGTTTGGCCTGCCAATTCACCATCAGTGGCGAAGTTCTCTACAAGCGGTCCTATAATCACATCCTCCTCCGATGCGTCGATGAAACAGAAGCTGCAAAGATCATGAAAGAAATACACGAAGGAATCTGTGGCCCTCACATGAATGGGCACATGATGGCAAAGAAGATTCTACGACTCGGCTACTATTGGCTCACCATGGGGACAGACTGTTGCCAGCACGTCAGAAAATGCTTCAAGTGTCAGGAGCATGCAAATCAAATCCATGCCCCATCATCAGAGTTATACAACCTGACCACCCCCTGGCCTTTCTCCATGTGGGGACTCGACATCATCGGCAAGATCAGTCCCAAAGCATCAAATGGTCACGAGTACATACTTGTGGCAGTCGACTACTTCACCAAGTGGGTAGAGGCAGCCTCCTACACCACGATTGCAGCATCTCAAGTGATCAAATTCATGAAGAACAACATCATATGCCGGTATGGAATCCCTAATGCTATCATCACAGATAATGGGACCCCGTTCGTCAACAAGAAGATGGATGACTTCCTCAGCAAGTTCAAGATCCAACGTCATCGATCAAGCCCCTACCGTCCCCAGATGAACGGTGGGGTAGAAGCCGCAAACAAGACAATCGTCAGGATACTTGAGAAGATGGTCGTGACCTATCGAGATTGGTCAGATATGCTCCCATATGCACTTTGGGCCTATCGAACGTCTGTACGGTCTGCTACGGGCGTTACTCCTTTCGAGCTTACTTACGGAATGGAAGCAGTCCTACCAGTCGAGGTGGAAATACCATCACTACGGGTATTACTATAAAGCGGAATTGAAGAAGGAGAATGGCAACGGGCCAGATTCGATCAGTTGCAGCTAGCAGATGAAAAGCGCATGCGTGCACTAAGTCATTCACAGTGTTATCAGAAAAGGATCGCTCGGGCTTACAACAAGAGAGTCCGAAAAAGAAGTTTCAAGGTAGGCGACATGGTTATGAAGAAGATTCTACCGTCGCACCTTCCGGACCCCAGAGGAAAGTTCAAACCCTCGTGGGACGGGCCACTGATCGTCAGGGAAGTACTTCCCGGAGGCGCCCTCCGACTCACTAGCATGAGAGGGGTGGATCTTCCTGAGCCAACCAACGCCGACAACGTGAAGATCTTTCACGGGTAAGCCATTCTGACCTTATCAAAAGTTACTTTAATAAAGCTGAAGTCAAGAGGTTGAAGCTAAGATCTCTGAGAAATCATTTCCGTCCACCAACAAGTGTTTCAAATAAGGGGATTCAAAAAGAGAAACATACCAAAAAAAGGGGGGGATTCAAAAGGAAAAGAAAAAAAAAAGGGGAGAGAAAAAGAATATAAAAAAAGAGAGAGAAAAAAAAGAGAAAGAAAAAGGGAAGCCAAAAAAAGGCACTCAAGAAAAAAAAATCAATTCAAGAAACACAGTCATCCATTCATTCATCTCAGAGGGGTCTTTAGCAAAGACCGACAGCTCTATTATCGTAACTCAGGATAAGGGCTGAAAGACTGCCATCGGCCGGCAACGACGGATTCCCGACCTCTAGCCGCCGCAGTTATCCAAGGATGCAGAAAAAGAAAAAAAAAAGAAAAAAAAAGAGAAAAAGAAAATGTGTGCCTAAACAAAGAGGGCGGAGTGAAAACCCGAAAGGGCGCTCCGAGTAAAAACAGTGGGCATACAGCGGACTTGGTGAAAACTTGAAAGGGCACCAAGGGTAAAAACAGCATAGCTGCCAAGGGGCAGGTAAGACCAAATACCCGGGACGTGGTGAAAACCCGAAAGGGCGCCACGGGCAAAAATGACGGGAAAAAGCCGGCTGTGGTGAAAACTCGAAAGAGCACTGCAGGTAAAAATGGCTCAAATGAAAAAAAAAGAAAAAAATAAAAGTGCAGGTACCAAGAAATCAGACAGTCCAGATCGGTTCAAGCAGTGAAAGTGCAAGAACAAGAGGAAGTACAGTCAGGAGTGAAGAACTCTACAAACTCTGACAATCTCAGGAAGCAAGAGTTTCCATTGCCTACATCTCTAGGGAACCAAAGGATCAAGCAAGACAAATCTCGAGACATCGGTCAAATCATTGACCGAGCCCCAGTTCTGATTCCTATATCCCGATACAAAGTCCAGAAACACTCACAAGACAACTCATGGCACAGTAGATTTTCAAACAGTTTTCTCTTTTTTAATTAGATGCATCATATTTCTTTTACACATATCATATCATCTTTTTCAAAAAATACAAAAAATCTTTCATCATCATCAATCATATATGCAAAAAAGAATGTGCAGGTGGCCAACACAATCAATCTCTACCCTCCTCCTCGGCCACATTAGGTGAGTCCTCTGACTCATAAAAAGATAGTCTCGCTCTCAACCTGCTCACCTCCATACGCAGGTAATGCGCCTCATCGCGCTCAAGGGTACGGATCGCTGTCTCCTCATCAGTCAACCTCTGATCGGCAGCCAATCTCCTCGACATCATCTCACAATGATACCGAAGTGCAGAGATCTCAGACAGCAGATGGCCATGAGTGGCCAAAAGGAAGCCAGGATCGATAAACGGGCGCTCCTCAAAAGGTTCATATGAACCAGATGAAGAGCCAGCATCTCCAAGGATATCCTGCTCATCCTCATCAGCAGTTTGGTGCCAGCAAGGGATACGTCGATACAAAGACTGCTCAGCAACCCAGTACTGATATGGGGCGGTCGCCATCGGAAAAGTCCGCAGCTCAAAACCCAGCAAATCAGCAGTCAAGTAACTCGCCCAAGAACAGTCAATCCGGGTCCTAAAGTCAGAGGATCTGGATGGAAGTGCTCGACGCCCGATACCCGTGAAAGCGAAAAGAGGAACATCCTGCTCATATCCAAACTGCCGCAGGAACCGGACGGGTGATAAGAGAAGTAAGATCGAAAGCCCTACCAACATCAGAGGAAGGCGGTGTGCATCGCAAAGCACTGGAGGAAGTGAAAGCCAAGATGACTCCCAACGAACGTTCCAGTCACGCAGATCAGCGAACATCCTGCGATACAAGGGCTCGCTCATCCTGGCTGTATGAGGAAGGAACTCCATGATATAACGCATGATGTCAGAGCTAGGAATGCCAGGAAGAGGTACAGGAACGGTCAGAGAAAGACGCTCCCCATAGCCAGACCTGATCACAAAAGGAAAAGAAGTTCAGCTAAAGCAAAGCAATCCCCAACAAAGCAAGAAGGAAAAAAGGTGTAGAAAGGATACCTGCAGGAAGGCACAGCAGCCGCGAAGAACACGAGTGCGACCCAAGGCGCAGTCAGTCAGCCCATCGAACAGCTCGGCCAAGATGAGAGAAATGATCCCCTGCCGACGGACAGCTCGGCTCATCACCTCAAAAAGCAGAGGAGTCTGGGATCTACGCCATCCCGAGAACAGCACCTCAGCAATCAAGCAGAACATCAGTGCGTTCCGAGCAAAGGTAGAACCGGCCGTACTCTGAGGACCCGAAAAAGATCATACCAGCAAGTCCAAAGAGAACACTACGGCATCCTGGCCACCAGCTGCAGGACGAACAGGATAAGGAATCCCGAACCAGTTCTGCGGTGTGGCAGTCTTCGGCGAGAAATATTGAGTGTAATCCCAGGGCAGGCCTGTCAAGCGTGCAAGCTCCTCCAAAGAAGGCCCCATCTCCATATCGTTGAACGCAAACAAGTTCAACGAGGGGACCCAGTCAATCAAGGCAGCTTCAAGCATCCTCCAATCAATATCAACTCTGGCCATATGGATCAGACCGCCGAAGCCATAAGACTCCAAATCTCTAATCTCATAAACTGACAAGCTGTTAAGCCAAGCAAGCA